>OZ012677.1:175733537-176101932 GCA_963942445.1 Argyra leucocephala
ATATCTACATATATATAATATTTATGAATCTGTATAGGTTAATATCCTGTAACACCATACAAAATAACATAATCTTCATTTGAGAATCACTTTGCTTTCTGTTCTATTATGTTTTTTTTTGTTGTGATGTAATTAAATCAACCATCCGATAATTTATCTGTTGTTAGTAACATACATTAACTGTCATTCAGTTTCTTATCAAAAAATACACTAAAATTCATTAGGTACACAACAGTAAAAAACCAAAACAAAAATAAAAAATTACTTAAACCCATTAAAGGGAATTTATCACCCCATTAGTTGTCTGTGACGACAGACAACATTTATCTCTAGTAATGATTAAGAAATTATATTTAGCGACATCTACATTTTTGTGTAGATACATGAACTTTTGTAGGGTAACATATTTTTTGTGTTTGTTTTTCTTTCTTTTTTTGATAATTCTTCATATACAGAATATGTATGTACCTACACTTTAATATCCTTTAATATGACAACGATTATAAATATTGTATGTATAGATAGAAGTTTGTCAAGGGTTAACCAATATTTTGTTAGATTTATATAGATATACATTGTACATATTTGTAAATTATTTTAAGTCGGTGTCTTAAGATTTTTTGTTCAATTTTTCAATTATTTTTCATTTATGTCATTATTGTGTTACACTTGACTAATTTCATTGATTGAAGTATGTTGAAAATCTAATGAAAATTTGAATAATGTTTGCCATTTATGGGAGCATATTTAATGTTCAAAATATTTTTTGAATATTACAACTTTGAGCTAAACCTGGCTTAGTAACGTCAGTATTTAAGATTTATACATTTTATGTTCAAAATACTAAACCTATACCTTTAAGTAACGTGAGTATCTAGAGTTGATTCAAATGTGGACGATTAATGTATTTCTTCCGGGTCCGATTCAATAGTTCTAAGTTTTTAAGAAATTATAATAACATTTCATTTTCACAGAACCTGAATTAGTTTTTTGTTCTAAAGCTAAGTTATTTTCTAAAACGTTTATATTATGTCAAAAAATATTTAAAATCAAGTAGAATTGCCAGAAATCTACCCTTTTCCCATATAATTCAAAATATCTTTTGCCATTCAAAATAGCCATTGACAATTTTTGGGTTTTGAAAATTTTCAAATCTTCGATCCATCCATGATAACCTCTTCTCTGAGTTATATAAGTCCATTTTAATGCTCCTTCCTCTGAATTAAAATTCCATTAAACAAAAATAAAACAACAAATTTTCAATTAAAAACCAAAAATTGCCAAAAACAAAATTTATAATGTCTAGGACTATTGAAAAGAAGACAATAAATTTATTATTGCCAAAATTAATTATAAAAACCCTACCAATTTCGAATTTTATAATTTAATAAATATTTAAAAATAACATTTAAGTAAAATACTTTGTAATATTTTAAATATTTACATTTACCTATCTTTATGCTTGTACAAAAGAACTCATCTGGTACCTTTTAAAGATTTCAATTACCAATACCACCTTAACATTTTCTACACATCATAACATTAGTCTAAAATTTTGTTTTGTTTTGTTCACATCAATAAGTATTTAAGAAACAAAAAGTACAACAAAACAAAATTAAAAGGTATCCTCTATTGATAATATCCAACAACTTATAATTAACTTATACACCATCATTATGTGTTCATTTAACCTTATTAAACAGACTGAAAGGCCAAAACCATAATTCTAAATTTTTCAATGTACGTCTGCTGATAATATAGATATAATTTTTTGTTATTATTTACAGGATGTTCCGGAAATAAATGAGATACTAGTATAATTAAAAAAAATATTCAAGAAAGTTTGCAGACTTTAGTGTTTAACTGTAAAACATAAAAATTCAAAATTGCTATACAAGATATTTTTTCAAATCAATAACCGTAGAAATATTTTTTAAACAAAATTCTGTTCCAACAAATCATAACCACTTACGTTAACATAAGATAAAATCGTGATAACATAACCAACATATTCAGAATTTTTGAAAGTATTTGCTGTCAAAATTTCGCTTGATTCTGATAACTATAAACCAAAATATAAGTCACATTTTTGCTAAGGTACACCGGGTGTTGCAAGCATGTGTATCAGCTTTCAAATAGTGGAAGAAACAGTTATTTTAAAATAAAAATAAAAATTAACTAACGAAAACGAGGGTGCTCAATCGTTTGATGATATTTTCAAATGCCAGGCAGGACGGGAAATGAGTTTTTTAAAACAAAAATTCGCCGAAATTAGCCGAAACAGAAATTATTGTTAAATAACTTTGTTTTTTTTTTTTTGTTTCGTGAAATATTTCCCACTATCATAAAGGAGATTTGTTAACAATTTACTCTCCAAAGCAAAAAATTGCCTCTTATCTAGAAAGGATTTGACTCATATACTCTTCTTTTGTGAGTTTTATTTATTTATATCTTCTTCAATTAGACATGCAATAATCTTGGCTACATCTGCTATTCATATTTTTTTTATGCATTTTAATTATATTTATTTTTCAACTTTGAATTTTTAAAAACTTAACGCACACTGTACTTCTGTCATAAAGTTTGAATATTTACTGCACAGAGAATTAGTAGATTTTGTTGGACGTGTAAACGCTATTAATAGGTTTTATTGTGAAATTAATTGCCGATTGGCTTGGCTTAAGTCGTACGTGTAATGTATAATGCCGCCTAAACGTTTTTTTTACAAAACTAAGGTTTTTTTATTTCAAACCCTTACATCATTTAAGTGATTTTAAAAAACCAAAAACTGGTATAGTCCCGTTACAATAGTTTTAAGCTCTCATTTAAACTTTGAAATTGATTTTACTCGAATCATAAATTTCAGACATAAGCGGTTATGGCTTGTTGTATCGAACTGCTGTTGTGACAGTAATGAATTTTTTCCTTTAGCTACTAAAATTTTAGCTTTAGTCATTTTGAAAATTTGTTTAACACAATTTAACTATTCTAATACAGACACAGAATTATGCAGTAATTCATAAACTCACAAATATGGTTCTAAAAACTGGTTTTTAATATTAATATTAATATTATTATTCAGCGTGTTAATACAAATTTTAATTCAAATTTGGATATAGATTTTGTTGAGAATTATTACATATAGAGGCGTATGTATGTTTTTTTCTTATTCTTGGGTGTCCAATCTTGGTAAGATGCATAAATAACTTTTATTATTACATTCTTATTTTAACCAATGTACAACAAAAAGTGAATCTAAAGTACGTCATTGAATCTTCTTAAATATTGATATTCATCTGGGCTCTTCTGAGGGAGATGTTGTATCGGCGTAGGACCTAATGACCAAATCTCAAAGATAGCTGGATATGCTAGCTTTCCAAAATAATATATCTTTACTGGCGCATCTTATCCTTTAAGGATGAAAAGGACATTTGAAACTTTGAAAGTATCCTTGTTGTTTTGATGTTTTGTATACAAACCGTTATATCTGTTGACCCATCAGATAGATATATATATATATATATTTATATATATATATTATATTTATACACTTTAGAAAGATAACGATCTGGAGCATATTTTAACATTTATTTGATGATGATTGGTGCTGCCGTTATGGAGATATTGTAGTTCAAAGTAGAAAATTTAGGAAACATAAACCAATCTTTATTTTCTTTCTTGAAAACCCGAATATATAAACTCTGAAATAGTTAATTTCATTTGTGACGGTGGTACTTTTTAGGGCCGCAAAATTTTATTTGTTTTTTTTATTGTTTTTTATATTTAACGCGCTTCACTCTAAATACTAAAATATATTTGTTTTATGTTAAAAACAAAGTCAAAAGCATTTTTTGTATATGTATTGGAGCGTTCCGTCAAACATCCAAATAAATGCATTATTTTTTAATTTGAGTAAATTAGTTAATATAGGTAGTGAAATTGTTATTACTGTGTAGACTGATAGAAGTGAGCTGTCATTCTGTAATTTTATTCTGTTTATTCCAACTCTGAGACGGAATAAAAAGCATATGCTTGAAATATACGGAATAAATAAAAAAAAATACAGGACAGAATATTTGGAATATTCCGAATGAATAAAAAAAAGCTTTTTGACATTTTTCTGAATATTCGGAATGAATACACTAAAACACCTTACATGTTTTGCTGGAATTCTAATATACATTTTTAGATGTTGCTAATGTTGCTAGAATAAAATATGATCACCTTTAGAAATACCGAAAATTTTCATCAACATTTCTGATCACTTTAACTTTTTGTCACCCTACAAAATTCCACTCCAAATTTTCATTTAACTTTCATTAGGTTTACACATTTTTTCAAACACCTTGTACATATTACTGGATCTAGAAAGAGAATGATTGAATTTATTTTTAAATCTTTTTCCAGTTTTTATAAATTTTAGTCTCACTGCAATTCTAAGAAATAGTATAAAACAATATATTCTGATATACTTCTAATCAACTTTCTTTGAATTTAACTTAAATCTATTGTTGATTTTATGATAATATACGAGTATATTATAAGATTTAAATACATACAGAGAAACATTTTATATTTCAGGAACATTCAGTAAAATTATTTGAACATTCAAGAATATACACAGTCATCTTCTCTTGCTATAACGCAAAACACAACAGCAACATCAACATTAAACTTCTGTATAGGTTATTTTGATATCCTTTAGAATAGAGAAAAATATATTTATAATGTTAATATTTTATGATAAATCCTTGCTGAGAGGATTATTTTATATATAGTATTAGTAATCAAGGAATTTTATTCAATCAACTGTAAAAAAAAAATATATATATACAATTTATTAGAAAAAACAACATGTCTTACAGTCTATAGAAATATATTTGAATCAAATTTTTAATTAAGTGTACAGGTCAAGATTCGAAATAACTTAAATATTATGTCAAGTAGCTTAGAGCTGATACAAAATTTTGTTAATTTGAAAAAGTATAATTAATGAAAATTTTTCTTGATAAATATTATCTTAAAGATTTTAAATATTATGTATTTAAAAAAAAAAAAAAATTAAATAAATATTTATAGATATTTTAATTAAAATTTTAATTTGAAATTTATTGAAATCATCTTATTGAGTATATTCTGGATTAAATTAGATTTTTGAGAAATTTTATTTTCCTAGAAAAAAAATAATATTTTAATTTGGTTTCGAGATAGATGCAAATATTTCGAGATTGATGCATAGGGAATTTATTTTGAATTTATGATCTTGTTGAAATTGTTAGAATACCGTTTGTAATAAATACCAACATTTTTATCAATTGTTGAATATAGAACCAGTTAGTTTTGTACTCCTCAACCACAACACGTTTTCACGTAATATCATCAGGAAACGTAAACACTACATCAATACATGTCCCGAGTACGTACATCTTCAAGTGTATAGTAAGCCCCAAAACCTATACAAGAAAGTGTTGTGACATAAATTAAACTAAAATTTAGTATATCTGAAAATTCGGGCAAAAAATAGAAATAAATAGTACATCTGCAAAACCGGGCAAAAATAGTAGAACGAGCATACTTTAAAGAAACCGGATAGAAACAAATGTTTCAAATATAAAATTTATGGTAGAAGTCGCGTCGGAAAAATAATAAAAATTTCAAAAACTAGTCTTAGCCGAAACACATTTTTTTTTTTATATAATTCCAAGTCTATGGGATAAAAACGCCAACTGCTTGCTCTTATACAAATTATTGCTAATATTAAACATACTATTTGGCATACACAATTTACATACAATATTTTTTCTCTCTTTAAGCTCGAGGCAAACCGTAGAATTCGTGAAGGTGCAGAACGACGAGTTAATGAATTAATTTAACGAGGCAAACTCAAATGACATTTACAAAATATCCATAAAATTAAATATTTTGGGTTTTTTAAAATAAATTTATGTTTTTAAAAATGTAAAAAATTTTTATAAGTTGTCAATTTTTTTCAGAACTAAATTTTCCAAATATCAACGTTTTTTTCTACCATTTTTCGAAACACTTACAAAAATTTGCAAATTGACAATAACAAAATGAGACTCTGAACCGATAAAGTTCAAATTGAATCATCTTAATTTGCTTTAACCCCACATCCGCGAAGATCGGTGCCGAGTTTGCCTGATGAAATTTTTTTCATATTATTTAACTTATTTTTTATTCACATATCATACGCAGACGCCGTCGAGTTTGCTTCGAGCTTTAGAATTTATGTTTTATCTATTTTAGAGTAACTTCGCTTTCATAATATCATAGCTCCATATATTATTTTAGTGATAACAAAATTTATATTCCAAATTTACGCGGATAACATGAAAATTTAAAAAAAAAATTACTTCTTTAAAAGACGCTGTACTCCTACAAAACGATTTAGATAACTTTTTTAAATGGTGTACAACTAATAATCTTCTTTTAAATGTAAATAAATGTGTAACACCGTCGACGTAAGCAATTAAAGACTTAGGGGTTTACTTTGACGACAAGTTTAACTTTAAATCACATTTTTGTAATATTATCAATAAAGTTAATTCTATGCTAGGTTTTGTTAATAGTTAGTCAAAGGAATTTAACGATCCCTATGTTCTCAAATCTTTGTATTCTAATCTCGTTAGACCAAATTTGGAGTATTCTAGTCAAGTTTGGTCACCTTCCTATGATGTTCATAATTAACAGGATTGAAGCAGTGCAAAAACAATTTTTAAGATTTGCTTTGCGTAACTTCCAATGGTCAAATCCATTAATTTTACCTCCATATGAACATAGCTTGAAATTAATTCATTTCAAAACTTTAAAATTAAGACGAGAAATGGCGGATGTTATTTTTCTTACTGGAATTATTAAAGGAAACATTGCTTCTCCACAGATTTTGAATAACATCAACATTGATGCAAATAATCGCCTACTAAATACAAATTTCTTTACATTAAGTTTTCATACTCCATAGTACCAATTATGGCAATTATGAGCCAATTCATAGAATGTTACTAATTGGTAATAAACACATAAGCTATCTTGACTTCACACTTTCAAAACAGACTCAAAAGCTTAAATTATATAAGTAATCTGGTAGTAATTAAAATATGTGTGCAATTTATTTCAATGTATTTAACTAGTTCTGAGTTAGATATAATTTTAATTTGTAAATTGAATGTGTTGTGTTGTATTGTAAAAAAAAAAAAATAATAATATTTGTAATGAAGTTTGAGCTAAACTATGATAAATTAATAAATAAATAAATATCGGTCGGCAAAAAAGTACCCAACAAAAAAATGATATTGCATCTGATGAAGCTAGTCGCATAAAGAAAACCATTAAATGAGTTGTGTTCAGCAGTACATCAATCACTGAAGGGTACATTATAATTATAATGATGGGGTTGAACGATTGTTCCAACTTAAGCATTTTATTTGACAACTTGATCAAAAAGATAAAGTAGAAGATATTATTAATCTCAGATATACAGTGGACAGAAGATGAAGAAGTAGTCAAGGCAAGAAATTGCCAAAATTGTGAAGACAGTTTTTATTTTCGCTTTTTTTAATTATATTATTTTGATTTTTTGTTTATTATATTTTTTTTTCTACCTTCCACTTTTCAAGTTTTTTAGTTATACAGTGTAAATTTGTTCAATTATAGATTTTCAATGAAATAAGACTGAATAACCGAAACCAATTTTAAATATGAAAATTCATTTCGAATTTCCACATAACCATCACCCATCATTAATACAGAAAACAAAGCCAAATATCTAATATAATACTAGCTATGATGAAGACTAATCGATTTCAATTTTTTTTTTTACAAATATGGAAAATATAATTTCAGCAATTACGTGAAAGTATTGCTAATTTTGTAATAATTGAGAAAATTTTTTATTTTAATAATTTGGCATTCTGTAATTCATTTACTAGACGAAAAATTTAGAAAATTATAAATGTTAATACTTCAATTAATAAATTTAAATAATTTGGAACACTGAATGGACACCAATCAATTGAAAATATTATATAACAACTACTACACCAGAAATGTTTGCAGAAACACTTTGCGTCAGAATATTTTGGATTCAAATTTACATACAAATTCCATGCGATTACAGAACTAAATTGAAGTAGGGGCAACAAAATGTTGTTTATTTTTGTGAATTCTTTATTTGGTAGGTCTTAGAAAATTAAAAAAATTATTTATTTATTTATTTATTTATTCAACAGCTGACATGCAAAGTAAAATTTAATCAAAATTAAATTTCCAAATTAATTTTACCTAATGAAACGAAATCTCATGTTTGTAGTTCTCTTAAAAAGAAAAACTGTTGTATTTACGACATTTACAAGTCCAAAAAGTGGTTTAAATTTAGATGCATGCATTTCCGAGACAAATTAAATTAATTTAGAATTGAATTATACAATTTATTAGTACTTTTTTAAAAATGGTCATTAACGTTATCAAGATAAAATAATAAATTATTTGTGGAATCAATTGAACGATAATGATGTAGATAATATTTAATCCAAAAAATATCGGATAAGCTTCTAAAAGCGATTACTACAACATTTACACACATTTACTATTGAACTATTTTGTTTTACATTAATTATTCACTTCATTAAAAAAATATAGCTATGGCCATAATAGATTTAAAGCTCTGTAAAGCCGATTGTACACTTTAGCCAAGCTAGATAAGGTTTGTGAGATAAACTATGTGAACTGAGTTAGCTCACAATTGTATAAGTAAAGTATTTAAGCAATACAATATACATACATAGCATCTCAACTATTACTGCAATAACACATTATATCTAGTATATTTATCTGATTATAGCTAGTATATCTCTGACTTGAGCTAAGCAAACTAAGTTAACTGGCGTTGTAGATTCTTAACTAGGTCAGTTAAGTTAGCTTATATTATGTACTAATAAATATTTGTTAAGTATATTCTTTAAACTATTTAGCTTGTATATCTTCACCAAAAGTGTGTCATAAGACAAGCTAATCTAGCTAAATTATACAATTTTGCTCACATAGCTTAATTAGGTTAATTTAAGTGTAAAACGGGCCTCTTGGATGGCTTAACTAGAAATTATTTATTAGAAATTTCACAATCCCAATTATGTATAATAAACTTACCCAATCTTTCTGAACCAAACATAATGAACATTTTGTTATATAACAAGAGAGCAAACTAAGCAAACTTGCGAAAAAAATAATGAAAAAAAAAAAATATTTGGAATTGTAAATTAAAAAATTTAGTAGATAATTATTTTAATTTAATTTGTAAGCTGTGATTATGTAAAAGTAATTTCCTAAAGTCTATTATAGTTAAGTTGAAGATGCGTGAAGTATTGACAGCAACGTAGAAGAGCTAAACAAAATTTTAGAGTAACACTAATGTCTGCTAATATGCCTTAAGTCTATTATAGTTAGCGTCAATATTTTACTTAATAGTTATATCGTCACCTAATGAGTAATCTAGTTTTTAAATTCATGATTGATGAAGAAATATACTTTAGCGATCTGAAAAATTTCATAATCGATCTTACATCACTCACTGCATCATTGCTTACAAACAAAATCAATAACTATTTTGATCATACCACTCTTTATCTTCCACATCAAAATAAACGACACAACAAAATTATACAATAGTTTTATTATTTTTTAAAACTAAAATAATTTTGTAAGCGTTGAAATCGAAAATTTCAAATTAAAATATAGTAAAAAAAATAAAAATTCATTAAAAATTAAATTTTTTAAAAAAAATTAACAAAAAAGTACTTAAATGAATAGAAAATTGTACATTGGTATATTTTGAAATGTTAATGGTCTAACGAGTAGAATCTACACCGCAAAAACTAAAATTCGGTTTTATAATGAAGGTTTTTAAACTTAGTGTGCCGACTGACACCCAACACACAATATATCTATACTTACAATAATGAATTTGAAATGTCTTCTTCTAATTTAGAATTCGGTAAACTGTATTATAACCAAATTTATTTTAACCATCAGACTTACTATATCAGCTGTATTATATCATATCAAATATTGTCACTAATTTAATCATAATAATATATAAAATAATAAAATATATATATTTAATATTAATATACTCTTAATAAACATAATATAATATAATGAATTCTACAATAGACTCGTAAAACTATGTGTGCTCATTCATTTATTAAAGAAACAATTCATTTACCCAATATTGTTTTACAGTCATTGTTATTTTCTACTATATTTATATAAGAAGACTATTCATATATATATATATTGATATTATTATGTACAGTATTTCTAACAATAGGTCGGTCATTCATCTGTAATATAAATGTACATCCTTTGGAGTTTTATTAAATCAGTGCAATATAGGTACAATCCTACAATACACATAATATGAAGTAATTTTCATTTATAAATCTCCTTAAGGATTTCCAGGTTCATATTGTTTTCTAGATTGAAAAAAAAATTAAAACAAAAACGAATGTGAAAAAGAGATAAAAAATATGAGTTGGCAATCATTTAATAAAAAGTACATATTTTAAATATAGAAGATATTTTAAATCCCAAGAAGATTTTATAAAATTTTCTAAGTAGTTTCTTCTAAGTAGCAATAGCAAATAAGTGTAATTTTCATTATACTTTAATTTCTATAAAACCGAAAGGTATATATATATAATAATATTTTGTATGATATACTGATGAAACCAGTACAATTTCTGAACATATTTTTAATATAAAGGTACTTTCAATACAAAACATAATATGTATCTGTATATATATATATGTATATAAAAACAGTGAAGGAAATTAAAAATGAAACTTAATAAATTTTTTTTTTGATGTAAGATGGAAAATTGGCCCACATTCATTCAGAAAAAATGTCCTAATTTTTTGGTGCATCTGCACCTGTTGAAAATTTTGAAAATTAATTCATCAGACGAGTATAAAACTATGAAAAATTCTTGAAGTTAGTGCCGATTCTTCTTGAGGTGATAATTGTCCAAATGCTCAACAGGGCGTCTATATAAACAAGATATTATTATTTTAATATAGAAAATACTTTTATCAAACGGAACCAAAATTTCTAGGTCTTGGTTGACATCAATTAATAAAGATGTCGCCTATTGTTTCTGTAGTTCTATATTATCTAAAAAGAGGATGTATATTCTTTTTTCTAGTTCTAGATGTTGAGATTGTAGCAATGTTGTCCAAATTTTTAAAATTAAAACGTATCAAAATAGCCTACATTATGATTATGAATAAGCGAAAATAGTTTATAGCATATTATTTTATAGATAAAGAGGTGCTGTCTTTTTCAAAACTAGACAAAGCGTTAAATCAGATAGAGCCGGCCATGCTGGAAGTACTAAACGAAATTCGCTTTTCTATATTATGATAAGCATATTTAGTATAATTAAAAGATAATATTCAACTATTTTCAACGATTATAAACCTCTGGTGCGGTACGAATATTATGATGACAACAAGATGCTATTTTTATGCTTATAGTGCAACAAAAATAAAGGTTATTCATAAAGATTACAAATATCTTATAATTTATACTTTTTTCCATTATACCAATTACCGAATGTTAATTAATCAAATTTTTTAATGATCACTTTCACATTTAAACGAAATTAAAAAATTTTGAATATGGATTTGAAATTAAAAATTGAAAATTGATTTTAGTTTTACCTTTATACACTTTCACTTACCACATAGTTTTAGATAACAAACATTGATACATTCACATTTCCTGAGTAATAAGTTGTCAAAGATAATTACTGTCAGATATTTATTTATTCATTTCAACGATTTATGCCTGAAAAGATAATTCTCATAAGAAGGCTATATAATAATATAGGCCATATAATAATATTGCTTAGAGTAAGCACATAGGCACATCGAAAGTAGACGAAAGCTTGCATCATATTGCTAAGCGGGGCGATCGTCATCCAGTAGGTTAGTAATCATCATCTTTTGTAACTAATGTTAGTAAGAGATAAAAATAAAATAGCTAAACTGTTAGTATGAATGTTAAAAAGAAAAATTCAAATACAGAAATAAAGTAGAACAGGAATAAATATCGGTTACCAAAAAATGTTTATCGGTTATGCAGTTTTATTCTTAAGCTTCTTTTACTAAAATTAGCATCAAAACAAGCTGGTATAAAGTTGGATTCACATTCTAGGCATAGGCTTAAATTAATCGTAGTCAGTAATAAACAGGTTAACGGAACGTAAATTTTGTGAATTCTCTTTAAAAGCCATTAAATTTGAAATTTTAAATGTCAGGATATCTCCAGTAATAATTTGGTGGATAAAGGTAATGTCAGTCACCGATTGACTTATCAGTTAAAATATTAACTTTTTCCTTCAGTTTACTTGAATACCAAAATTAAATTGTGGTTACTTTTAAAAAATTAAAAGCAAGGTCATGCCAATGTACTGTCAAAATAAAATGTAATATATTGTCAAGATTACGTTACTGTATTCACCTAAAAATAATTTTTTTTTTTAAATTTAAAAATAATATCAAATGTTAATACTGAGTTGACCTTTTGCATCATCAGCAGCTGAATAAACTATAGCTGATATTTGCCTTTTTTGTTTTGCTTTTTGTTTAACTTTTTCAGCAGTGGTTTTGTCATCTATAAATAGAAATAAACAATCCTATTTTCAGCAGGCTGAGGCCGTTGATATTATGCTGATTATATACTGAATCAGTTGTTTTAGATTTAGATTTATTTTATTAATTAGTCTCTAAGAAATTTTATAATTTTTACAATTAATTTTAAAATTATCTACATATTATGTTCTCGTATTAAGTTTTTAAATATACTAATTCTAATTTAATTTTGATGTTATTTGGTAATTCATTGAAAATTTTTATTCCTCTGTCCACATGAGTGATTTTTTTGTGTGCTATTTTTTTTGTATAATAGAGCAATACATTTATATGATAGTGATAAAAGCAGTACCATTCGTGAACATATTTTTAACATAACAACATCATTTAATATTTTTCTAGTTCCAGATAGATTCAGTGTACATTCGGAATACGATGAGCCAAACGATGCATTCACAGATAATATACTAAATTAAGTTCTTTGCAAGCCAGCTTGAGTTTATTTTAGTTCCTTTTAAATAATAATATTCAAGTTTTCATCCAAAATATTTGCAAACAGATTTAATGCAAAAACTTTCATATTAACTGAGTTTTTCACCAGCACACAATAAATAAATTTCAATTTTCATCACTGTATATTGTAAATTGTATTTCTCTACCAATTTTTTGTTTTTTTTTTTTTATTTATTTTTCTGCTTCTTTCGTCCAATCTTATTTAACCATTATTTTTATGTCCACCTTCAAGCACGGTGACAATTTACACAAACTACTTTTGGAAAAATTCTTTCTATAAGTTTTGAAATTTGCCGCCATGCCATCGATATCATGATCATGATATCACAAAAAAAATAAAAAATAAAAAATATAAAATAAAAGTAAAAAATAAAAAATCAAATGAAAAATAAGAAATAAAAAATTAAAATTAAATATTAAAAATCAAAAGCCATCGGGATTGTTTAGAATATATTAAACAGGCATTGTCAAAATGTTGATAAATTAAGTTGAAAAACTATGATTAATGAAGAGAGCATTTTAAAAGATGAACATAACATTAAATTGAGAGTCATGTTATTCGAAAATTACAAAATTATTGAAATTTGTTTAAAAACAACATTAATTTTAAATATTTTAAATATGTTCTTTACAGAACAAAATAATTTAATGCTAGTCAAATATAGAGCGGTATCATAAACCTAAAAGCTAAATTACATTATTTCGCTTAATATTATTTCACTTCAATAGATTAATTAATAACAAAGTTAAAATATTCGAAAAATGAGTTAGGTACGATATTCCAAAAACAAAATTCCTTTTCTAAAATACTATTTTCATCAGAATACCAAGCAAAAAAATTCCAAACACCAAAATACACTGGAATATGGGGCAACCCTGACATTATGGAATTTTGGAATAAAATGTAATTTAAATTTTTGGAATTATGGTATTCGGGATTTTGTTTTTAGGAATGGTGTTTTAACATTTTTTTTTAATTTTTGAATTCGGAAGTTTTTTTTTTGGAATACCAATACTATCCGAATTGGAAACCAGATTTATTCAACACTTGAAAAATTTTAAAAGTTGCAGTATTATTCTAAAGATGATATCTTTTTCTCCTGACCCATCGCCGTTTTCGATTTTTTTGTTTTTTTACACACTTGAGAATAGCTTAGGTAGAATCACCTTTTCGTGCCTAATTAAGTACGGTACTGCAATTTTACACTACAATATTTCGAGTATTTATTACTGGGCTTACTTATTAAATATATATTCGAATTTTGATACTTCGTGATATAGAAAATGTGACCCGAAATATTTTGACAAACTTAGGCATCTAGGATTTACAAGGGTTACTTTTCGTTGTACCTACCTACCTCTATATTAATTTCACTTGTGGAATTAACCCTGGTTCCAAGATAGAAAATATTCTGAAATCGAAATTTTATGCGCTCACAGTAATGTTTTGGCCAATATAATGTTGGGAGGCCTTTTTATTTGTCTACAACATATATTTGGTTTTTACCTCATTTAGTTTGAGACCTATTTATTCTACTTTCTCTTCAATTTGGGTATTTATTTCATATTTGATTCAGACAGTTACAATATGTTCTTAATCTAAATAAAAATTTATATACTTTGTAATTTGTGCAAAGATTCAAAATTTTGTTTTTTTTATCCTACCAGTTGGACAGATGTGAAAAATATAGTGCCGGCCGTATTTACGGTCGCACGCTACATTCCAGTACTAGATTGAAAAAGCCGATTGAAGAAGTTATTTGTTTATTTAAGGAAAAAATGGAATGGATGTACAGTGAAATTGAAATCGATCAATTTCCCGGGACACTATTCTCATTTTAATTGAAATTACCGTGATTTTGGCTTTCGATCAAATTACAAAGACACCGACAGAATAAATTCTCCAAGTTAACAAATAAATTTTCAACTCTCAAAATTTAATTGAATTTGCAATATAACAAAAAAAATAGTTATTCATCTCCTGTAAAATTTCGTGCTCGTCTTTTATTATGGAGATTTGTCAAGAAATAACATCAAAGTAAACGAATTTTATTTTCAACGAAAATTATTTTTTATTTGATAACTTTACGTTTACGTGAATTCCCTAATCTCATCAATACGCCAACCTTTATTCAATATTTTGGTTGTGTGTGTGTGTGTGTGTCACTATTTTTCATATTTCCAACATTGTAAAACTTGCATATTTTTTAAATATCTTTTGTGTTACATTTCGTGTTAAAATTTTAAAAATAAAAAAAAAATAAATAAATAAAACTGAAAACTTAATTTTAATAAAATTGAATGTGACTACATTTTCATATAAAAGTTTTTGGTATGTATTTGGTATTTATTTTTGGCATTGCAATCATTTTATTTTTATTTTTCTATTTTTTTTTTCCAATAAAGTTTTTAATAAAAAAAAAATTGAGAAACACTCATATTAATTTCTTTAAAAAATTCTTTTACATATAAATGAATAAATTGTCTTTCAATATAGGAATTACACGAGTAAAGAGAAATGAATGACCTGTACTTAAAAAATGCAAAACATATTCACACAGACACACATTGAACAAAATATAAAATATTTTTTAAATGTTCTTTTTGTTGTTTTTTTCTTTTAAAGTTCCAGAATAAGAAATAAGAAGAATATTCATTGCACAAAAAAGAAAATAAAAAAAAAAACAAAAACCTAACAACATTAATACCGTGGTAACTCCTAAATTCACCCAAAGTTGGAAGCATTCTTTGTCTTTTTGTTTTATGTAGTTTGTTTTTTGTTTTTTTTTGTATTTTTGCTAGACCCAAATAGTTCAGTTGAACTTTAAAACTATTCCATATTATTAATATAAATAACTATTATATATATATATATATATATATATGTTAGAAAGATGAGATAAAAATATTCTAGATGATGAAAAAGACGTACAGAATAAGGAAGTCACGAAAATTCTATTCTGTATAAAATATATTGTTGAAAAGGAGCTGATTAAAACAAAAAGAAAAATAACAAAAAATGTAAAGCCAGCATCAATGTTAGGGTTATGTAACTTTATGTTATCTATATGTAGTTTTCATTTATTACTAGATTTTCAATGTATACAATACAAATGTATATGCATGCCTCATTTTAAAGCTATAGTGCATGAACAATATTATATATATATATATATATATATATATATATATATATATATATATATATATATATATATATATATATATAGTTATGATGAAAGTTGTACATTCTAGTCTATAGTTTGATATTTATTGATGAACAACAAACTTTAAAAGCAGCAGTTTAATACTTGTTTAACTTGCCATCATTTAACTAGCTATATATATTTATGTTCGAATTTGAACTAGTGCTTTACAAATGTTTTTTTCTTCATTCAGTGAACTATTTGCTGAACCTATGTCATACTGAGATAATATTTTCGACAGAAGCTCATGATAACTTATTATTTACTTTACTACTTAACTCGCTCAACAAACAACTATGGTATACATGTACCGATTCTGAGTAGTGGCTCAATTTAATATCATATAAATGTTTTAGTGCAAGTTGTTGTCATATCACAACAAAATTATTAATCGGTATTACAAAAATGTATCAAATTTTTATTCTAAAGTAGTTTTGGGTCTACTAGTAAATCTGAACTGTTTTCGTTACAAAAAGAAAGTGCGATGTACATTAGGGTCAAACAGTATACTTATTTTTCGGAAAATTTTTAATTTTTTGTTTAAAACCTTGCCTTTTATAAGCTTAATCTATATAGATAGATAGATGTGTCGTTGGTTTGTGAAACAAAACTAAGAGGAGGGCAGCGAAAATCAAGCAAACCAATCCAATTCAAAAAAATTTAATGTAAATTAGCTTTTGGTTTTAATGATGAAATAAAATCTTTTTATTATTATTATTATTATATATATTATATTATTATTCACAAAATTGAAAAATATATTTTTTACTACTATTTTTTTTTTAAATTTATAATTTAATAGCGAAAGTCCTAAAATAACTTTTTTTTCACATAAAAATCTTTCACAAAAGACTATACGGCGATCAGTGTTTCAGAAGTTATAAGCTATTTTTTCTCCACACTTCGTATTTTTTTGCAGTAAATTTTTTTATTCTTATTTATTTTTAATACACGAATTTTTATTTTATTCAGATAAAAAAAAAAACAATTTCATTTAGTAGGTAGGTAGGTACGCATCATATTAGAGTGTGTGGTTTTTTTGACATTTACTTTTTTTGATTTGTTTTTGTTTTTTTCTAATGAACATGCAATAATCGAAACTAAATTTTTTCGTATGTGTTAGAAGAATGAATCAAAAATTTTTAAACTATGTATTTCAAGTTGATCATAATCATATTATATATTTCGCTCGTAATTTAAGAAAAAATATCAAATCTACAGATTAGCTGGGCCCAAACAATTGGGCTGGGAACAAAGCATAATAAAAAACAAAATTATTAGACATTTTGTCATTTTATAAATTTAGGGTGTAAAATTATTTCATTGAGGGTAACTAAATGATTTCAAATCGCAATATGCAGGAATATAGGATTAAATAAAACCGTGAACAGTTTTTTCAAAATTTACAAAATTGTCAAAATGTCTGTATTAAATTTAAGAATGGTGCAATTATTTACGAAAATATATAATTTTTTTTGCTATACTTCAAAACATATTTTTTTAATTGTCAAAATAGAAAATATTTTTTGTTTTTCTTTGTGTTCTTGTATTACATATGTACATATATTGACTTTGTATTTGACGTTCTAAGCGCACAGAGTTCAAACCGATGATGAACCGATGAAAAAATTGGAATGATAACATTTACACACACATATGAGGATGCAATTGCAATTGATGACATAATCGCAACGCTGAGAACTGGCTTTTACAATAGATTTTGTTAACTACAATTTCAATTCAATGTGAGCACATTCAGTTACCGCGCGATCTATTATTTCTTTTATGAAAGAGAGTTGGTTTAGATGAGTTAAAATATAATTTTGTGATAAAGTTTATTGAAATGATAAAACCGTGCGTGAGCATGGAACGTTCGACTAGTATTTATAATACATATATATAATTATTTTTAAATAGTTATAATGTACATATATAAATTAATAATTTTAAAATAAGGTACATATATTGTTCGGATAGATCTTACCTACATTTAAAAAATTATATCATTTAGAAACAATCAAACTTGAGCAGTTTCTATTATGATTACATATAGTTTTACAGTATTATCGCCTACTGACACACAAAATATTTTTTTTTGCACTAATCAATTTTGATTTACATCTTTATTGGTTTCACGATATCATCGCCTACTGCTTAAACTATAGCCTAGTCACACAGAATATTTTTTTTCTGCATTAATCGATTTTGATACCACCAAGAATTTGAAAACCTTTTTATATCAGGTGCATGACAGACGTTCAATGATTTAAAAATGACTCCACATTTGATTAATTACATACTTCTAAAAATTATATTATCATATTATAATTTAAAATGACTACATTTACATCTAAATCTTTTTAGTATAACTGGCTTAATAAAGGGTTAGACGTTCCTTTTTTTGTTTACGAATGTTGCACCGTTTAATTGCTCATTTTGCACCTCTTCTAGTTTAAAGCAAAGATTAAGGATTAACAATTAATAAATTATAAAAAGGTGCAATGATAATGAATTTCAATGATATTTAGACGGGTCGATATTGTTATTTGAATTACCTAACATAATTATAAGAATAATAATCAGAATTGAATTTGCAAGAACGAGATCAAAAATTGAAATACAAGATATATATGTAACTTATTAACGGTTAATTTCTCAAAAATTCCTAAAACAAAATTTTAAATTATCATGTTGATTTTCATTTCAGTGAGTACCTAAAGTAGTTTTTCTGAAACTATTTTATATGAAATAAATGAAAGCATCCGATGCCTATAATGTGTGCATTTACGCGGAAGTAGAAAGCGACACCAGCACTCAGTATCAGTAGTTGTATTTTAAAATACATTTTAAAAACTAATGTGTTTATGTTATGGCTTATATTGTCACTTATCTCTTACTTTGTTAAAGCTTATTCAAAGAGCGAAATGATTACATCTAACAGCTTCAAAATGTGACAATATAGTTTTTTGTTTCTTTAACTGTTGGGGATAAATTTAATTTGGAGCAATTTCTTACTATAGATAATATTCGGGCTAAAATAATTCGTCCATTCCCGTTTTTTTTTTTTTTTTCTACGATTCACAAATACCAAAAATTCAGTTAACATTCTTTAAAATTCATAATATTCTTACGTATCGTTATGTCAATATGCATTATATACCCTATTATTTTTATTTAGCACATTATTAGCACACAACAAGCACTGGCTTATATTGGTAATAGAAACAATTTGTATTATCAAAACCTACTGATAATATATACCTTTTCTTCTACTGCTATTTCCACTTCTGGAAGCTATGTGATCATTAATTTTTTGTTTTTTACACATCAAAAATTGGCTACTATAAAAATTGTTCTTGGCATCTGGTTGTGCTAAACAATTCTCTAATTGTTCTTAGTTCAGTCCAGTTTAGATATTTACAACAAGTACTACATTTCAAAAGTCGGTGGCGCCGGCAGTATTTAAATTCTAATTTATGTAGTGTTTTTAATTTTTAATCTCTCATTATATTTTGAGCCCTATTTGTTTCTTCCATACGTCATCAGAGTCACGTACAGCTCTCATTATTATCAATTCTATACCTTAAAAATGGATCCCCATCAATTAAGAACCTCTGACTCAAACCTTTTTCTAATTTCTAATTTTTTTATATTACTTTCAATATTTCAGAAAAACAACATCAGTAATTCCCTTCAATACAACCCAGTACACGTTCATAAAGAAAACTAGGAAGAATTAAAATAGGAGAAAAAACTTAATATACATTACATACATACATATACATATACATGAATGTTATTGTTTAGTAGAGAATATGACAATACAATTAAATTAAAACAAAAACAAAAACAAAAAAATTAAAGTGCATGTTCTATTGTGCTGCACTTTAATAAAATGTTGTTCTTAGGTTTTAGGTTTTAATTTTTTTTTTATTTTTCTAATTCTATTGTTATTAAATTTTGTTATATAGCTAGCTATGTAATAGTTGATAATGTTATAAATGTATATACTATTGTTGCTTCACCATGTAATAAGAATTAATTGAAACGTTTCAACCTCTAATTAAGAAACCGAGCGAATATTTTAAAATTGTTATTTTGTATACAAGGTTAAAAAAAAATGTTTGTGTTACTTCCTTCTTAATTTTCCTTAATTTAATTTTTTCTGAAATTTTGTTTTTTTTTGTTTTCGTTTTTTGTTTTCTGTTATCAAATTAAAAAAGAAAATAGAAATAATAGAATAAAACGTGAAAATTAAATGTTTTGAAATTTAATAAGAAATTTTTTAAATGAAATTAAATTATTTTTTAGTGTTTAATGAAAAGAAGTCATCACCCTCATCATCATAATTTGGCCTTCCGTATAATGTTTTGCAATTCACATGTATTGTTGGAAGTTGTTATCTAATTTTAAACTCGGATTATATAGTTCTAGGCCTATTGACTGTTCAAGTTAATACAATATACTTCTTTGGTCTTCTTCTTCAGTTTTTCTTCTGATGACATATCCGGATCATCTCAGTTTTTGGACTTTTATGAAGCGTATTAACATTTAATCAGTTGATTCAGTTCATTTGATTATTGCTTTTTCTTTCGAAAGCTCTACTTCGCTGTGCTATTAAATACGCAACGCTATTAATGTATTTTTCTCTAAAATACATTAATAGCATTTTCGTCACTTATGGCTAACGAACAAGCTTCACAACAATATTTTGTTACATATCGACCGTATAATTGTTCTGTATATTGTTGCATCAGAGTAATTTGGACTGCAATAGCTTCTTTAATTGGTAAAAGAATAACAACAAGTTTTAAAGGTTGAATTTGAGAAGAAGGAACGGATAATTTATTGCTACAACCCGTGTTTTTTTAATGTAATTAACTATAAATTGAGTAATTTTAAATTAAAAGCATACTAATTACAAAAATTTAAGTATTTTCAATCTTTACTAGCTATTCCCCCGTTGGTTCAGCATTAAAAAATATCTCTTTCCTCTTCATATTTAACTCAAAACAAAATTTTCTATTTCCGCAAAACAATTGATTTTTCATAGCATCCCACTTAAACATAACTTTTTTGTTACATAGGATATTTTTTTTTTCTCTAATCTGATTGTTGTTACCTCCGTGGAGCCATCGATGTACAACTGTTCATTCTGGTTTAAAATTTCCTTTTGGGGACTACACCTGAAGATGAAGAAGATGATAGCTTTGTAATTTCTGCATCAATGGAATTTGCTCTTGGTATGCTCTCTATGATATTTTGCTTCTGGTGTTTTTTCCTATAAGAAAGTTTGTTAGCAAATCTAGTGAATTTTTAAAAGTGGCAAAGCAAGGCTTACCACCATGGCAACAATAGGATTATTTTTTTCTGCTTGCCAACATTTTGCTTTAAAAAATAAACATTTTTTTAAATTGAAGATGTGCCTGCACTGGTCAATTAGAAACATTTCGAAGTGGCTTATTCAAAGACACAAACCAGGGAAATTTATAAAATTTGAAGAGGTACTTTATTTTATGGGTCATTTCAATACTCTTGATGACTTTAAAAAATATATGTATATCTAATATGAAAAGACATGATATTTTATTGATTTTATGATCGATTATGATTGATTTTATATTTTGCTGTTATTTAAATGATCTTATTTGGCTCTTGTATTAAATTTTTCTATATGGGTTTAAAACCTTGATATGCTTTTCTATAAATGATTTATTTGAAAGATGGGCACAAAAATTAATATTCACTTTTTATTTTTGTTTCATTTTCTAATCGTTAATTTTTTCCGATAATATTTTGGAATTGCTTCCCATATACATTTTTGGGTTCGTGTCACTGCTTTTTGCTTTAATTCACCAAGGTGGAAGATATTACAGACATAATAGCGTTTTAATATAGTAGATGTTTACCTCAATGCTAAGAAAATCTATTACTTTAATGCTGTGTAATCAAATAAATGTAATTACTACAATGTAATCAATTTAATGTAGTTAACGTAATGCAGTCAATAACAAAATCATTAAAAAAAAAGAAAAAAGATATTTTATGTTATTTATTTAAGTAATGTATATGTTTACATAATGCGTGTGACAAAGATAAAAATATGTTTTATAGTGCTGTTGATCAGTAAAGTATTACCTAGGTTTTATATGAAAAATGTACATGTGGTATTGTGGTCAGAAGAAATAAAGTGCTTGACGGGAAAGGTTTAAAACTGTATTATTTTAATTTCACAAAAAAAAAGCCTTCCAGCTGAGATGTAAAAAAGATTGAACAGTCAATTAAAAATCACCCCTTCTATTAACTTGCATTGTAAAATAATCCTCTCAAAACAGTAAACACTAAAAACTAGACGTTTGGAATATAGATATACAAATTTGAAATCGCTTCAACTAGGTAAGAAACTTCTTACAATTGTTCGAAAAATATTTTAAAGAACTTTAAAAATACGAATTGGTTATTCAAAATAAGACTTTTTTGTTATACTTTTAAAATATTCAAAATTGACCTTAAAATATACAAAAAAAAAAAATTTTTACAATATCATCATTTAGTCTTCTAATGATGCTGTAACAACCGAAATCAATCAAGATATTAATTTAAAAATTACTGAAGCCTACCTAGGAGTTCCTAATTTTAATACCAACAGTTAACTTCATGTCTAATTAAAATATTCCCAAAATAAGAATACGTATTTTAATTCAATTAACGTATTTTCTATTAAACTAACTCAATATTGCATTAACAGAAATTCGTTCCATATCAAATTAACTTAAATTAACGAAAACAATTTTTTAATAGAGTGTGACTTACTACTTAGGTGCATTTACAATTTCAATATATTCAAACTTAACAATTTCATTTCGATTGTATTTAAATTGAAAAATCAGTTTGAATCATCCAAGTCTGATACCTACAAATTAAATTAAATTATTATTTTATAAAATCAAAATGTATAAATTGTCGATTTTACCAGTCTTAATTTTGGTTTTATTTAACTGTGATAATTCTCAAGGAAGTCATCGCGATGGTTCTGTATTAGAAGAAACGCTTGGAAAAGTAATTCATGCAGTTATGGCACCCGAAGAAGAAATTAGTAAAATGTTTGGTAAAGTACTAAAGAATTTTATAAACAGTCAATTAACTGAGGGTGACAATTACATTATACCACATGCAGAAAAAGAAATAAAATCGGATGCACATAAAACTGAGGTTGTATCTAAATCTGAAATTGAACCAAAATCTGGAACTCAACCAGCAGAAGTGAAAACAAAATCATAAATGTGAAATATAAAGAGAACTTATTTTTTTTACTTTAAATAAAAAAATATTAATAATATTTTTCTAAAATATCAAAATTTTCGTTTTTATTTATTAAACAAAAATAGACGATATTTTTTATTTTACAAGACGTGTGAGTAATAAAAATTAAAATACTTACCACTTTACTTACACACTTTGTATATTTCGATAAATTTAAAATATATTTAAAAAAAAAAGTGTTTTTCTCTGTATTTTAAGTTATTTTGCTTAAATTAATATTTTTTTATTTTAATTTCATATTAACAAACACTACAATATTTTATGTAATATTTATTAAAGCAAAATAAAGAAGAACTTTTGATAAAACAATCGAATTAAATTTCATTATGAAATGTTTTCCATCATGCATGATACTATATATCTTTTTTTTTATTGATTTATCTTAGACAACAACCACATACGTAATAGTTTTGAAAAAAAAAAAAATAAAATTAATATTAAATTTAATTCTGGCGATGGGTTAGTTGCAAATTCAAATTTTTGCATTTTGACATGTATTTGATTACTTACACATGGGGTGAAATTTCAAATTGAAATCCGAAAGGTCTCAGGTTCGATTCCTGACGAAGGCAAAAAAGGATTTTTGGATTTTTCGACCTGGTCCAGTCCTCTTTATCATTGGAATAAAATAAATTATAAATAAGTAGTTGAGAGTTTTGTTTATCACTAAAAATAAAATGAAACTATGCTATTATGAAGGCGAAGTACTCTACAATAGATATAATTTTCCACATTTAAATTAGTCTATACCACTAAAATTCTACAGAAAAGTTATTGTATGTGATTGTGTATTCCAAATCTCTGTGTAAAAGCAGTTAGGGTGTTCATCCAATAGACTTGGAATTATACAAAAAAAAAAATTTCCCTACGTCTGCTTTTAAATAATTATCATTTAAATGAATAATAATAAGAATCGGTTGTGAAACGGTTCAGATATTTGTACCGTACTTTTTCAATTTACAAATTAAATATAATGATACACATTCGATGCCGCACTAGATAAAGCCCATATTTCACTAAACCGAAAACTCGCTTCCCGATGACAGTAAAATGCTTTGCACTTTTCGATCAGGCTCAGAAAAAAATAAATGGCAAACAAAAAATTAATTACATTATTCCTAAGCTCCAAAGTTATTGAAATTTTGCTGGCATATAATATGCAGGAAAACTGATATGTAAATAAATAAATAAAACTAAATTTTTCAGCCCTTTTTCTTCTAAGGATGTGGGTCAAATAATTTAATATATTTTGATATTTTATAATTGATAATAAATCATATTAGTAAAAAACAAAAGTTTTATTCTAACAATATTAGAAAAAAGTTATTTTTTAGCTAGTTTTACGATCCTCAGAGTTGTTGAGCATTTCAATTAACTTGAAATGCTTAAAATAACTTCTACCTACCTACCTACCTAGTGCAAATTAAAAATTAAATTTAAACAAGAATTTTTTCTTATTTAATAACACGTTGTACATAGGCTATTTTTATTTTACAAATTCAGCTTGACCTATTCTAGTGTTTGTCAAATTTTAGTTTATTATTTTCTGAAAGCACCGCAGTACTTCAAATGTTTGCATAAGTAATAATAACGATTTTTGATTGTATATAACCACCGCTGTTTAGTGAGTACAAATAAAAAGTTCACCTTCTAAATAAATATTTGATAAAATAAACACCGAGCAACAACTTAATCAAAAAACAATAAACAAAGCTGTTTCATCTCTTATAAAAGAGACTGAATCATCCCAAATCTGCGATTTCAAGGAGAAAATTTAAAAATCTTCTAAAGTTTAATTATTTTGTAGCTTAATTAAAAAATGAAGATTTTAGAGTATTTTTTTGTTTCTATAATTTTGCGAATTTTTTAATAGCTAGCATCACAAAAAAATACGAAAATTTTCAGATTTTCAATTTCTTCAAAATGACTTTATTTCTTTACTAACTTTTAGGGAATTCATTAAAACAAGTAAAACTGTTCAAAAATCATGGTAATCGGTCCAAAATAAAAATTTTAGAGTATTTTTTTGTTTTTATAATTTTGCAAGTTTTGTTCACGATATAAAATCTATTTTCTTCAAGAGAATTGTAAAAATTATAAAGCTTATAAACGACATAAGACGAATTATAATTCTCAAATATGGGCTGTTCCACCACAAACTTTGTTAAGTTACATGGACAAAATACAAAATCGTGCCACATGCCTAATTGACGTCAACTACCGTTCAGGTAACCTCTACCATTGTTAACGTATGTTAAAACGTTAGAGTCCTCCTTTACAGATATCTTGTTGGAAATGACCATAAATAAAATGAATTAACCTACCTAAATAATTCCAGAGTAGCACTATGTAGGCTTCAATGGTCAAATCAATATCAAACGTCTATCAGGGAGACCTCCGAAAAGATGGTATATGAATTCTGGGATATCGTCATCACAAAATTGACTATGAAATATGTACACTAAATGCCTAATTAAAGAAGAAGAAGAAGGAATCAATTCTAAATTATTACAGATTAAATAATGTTAAATCTGGTGCTAGAATGTCAGCTTTCCTTATTATTGACTAAAAATAAGGTCACCATAATTTTTTGTTTTGTTTTTGCAAATGAAACTAGTACATAGCATTAAGGAAAAATCAAGTTTCTTTATACTTCAAACAAAGTGTTTTGAACTGCACGAGTATTTGCATTGCATAATATTGTTTTTTTATGTAAATTATTATTAGTTTTTTTTTTTTTTGCTTTTAAAAATATATTTTATTTTTTATAACATAATTTTTTACAAAATCTTTGTTTTTCTTTTTATTTCTTTTGCAATATTTCCTTTTGATACAGTTAGAATTTGTTACTTTACAGTTATAACTTTTTTTTATATGCTATTATTATTTTTTTTCCTTTTATCTCTCTCAATTTTTTTGTGTTGCAGATTCAAAATAAATATTTAATAATAATTCGTATTTTTAAAAACGAGTTTGAGGAAATGATAAGATATCGCAATCACAACACTGGAGATGAAGATTATATTTTTTTTTTATTATTCTCTCAATTTCTGTCAACGGTAGTAATTTATTGACAGAATCATGTCCTTTAGTTTCACAATATTTTTTTTCATAACAACTCGACTAGCTATTGTTGATTTTGTCAGGTGAAATATGAATGCAAGGCTCTGAGATGGATGAATTAAGAAGAAAATTTTGCATTTACTTTATTTTTTTTATTGTTACTTATTTTAAACAGATTCTATGATAATTTTATAGAATATTTGATTAGATTTTTTTACTGGAAATTTTCTACTATCTTGTTTTTTTTCTTTTTTTTTAAATAAGTTGAAATAAAGAAAATAAATGTAAAATGCAAAAAAAAATGCAAAGAAATAAATAAAAATCACAAAATATGTCATGAATAATGAAATATGATAGTTTTATAATATTATAATAGGTAAAGTAAATCTGTGTAAATTTATTTAAAAAAAAATAAAACGAAGAAAAGAAAAGTGTCAGAGTGAAAGCAACATAATAATAAATATTATTTGTAAAGTAAAAGTGAGGATAAAAAAGAAATGAAATTGAACTCAAGTTATAATTTAGTGTTATATAAAAGAAAAATTTTATTTTTATCAAAAGGTTTTTGAAATTGTTCAGAGACACGACAAAATAATATTTCAAAATTAAAAACTTGAATTAATAAATTAAATCGACATCTATTGTACATCAGGAAAAAAATTATCTTTTATTAATCATTGTTAAAATATGCCCCTCCTCACTCACTTACTGGGCACTGATAATGGCGAACATATATTAATCTTGCTATACTTTTTGTTTTAAAACTTTCAAATATAATGCTTCGAGCAAGCACATCAGATGCATATTAGAGACTAAAGCTTGCTATATTTGTGAATAATTTTTATCATCATTCAATGCGGTTAGTAGAACCCAATACCGGTTAGAAAAAAATTAAAGACATGTTGTTACTACAGTCGTTATATTACGTTGTTAGTAGAGTAGATAAAACATACCGTTAGTAGATTACAAAAATTTAAAATATATATAAATAGACAAAGTTTATACTAATTAAAAAATTGAAAAACAAATAAAATGAAAAAACTAAACAAAAAAATAACCATTGGGCAGGAAGATAACAAAAAAAAAATAGTTCATTTAACTAGTTAAAATTACGTACGTGTCGATCAAAAAAACTTGAATTAGAATTTACTTCAAGAAGCATTCCAATAACTGGCTTAAATCTATCATATTCTATAAAGTGAAATGAAATATGGAATATCTCAGCAGTTGTGAAATTATTTCGCCTAGTTCTTTTAACCACAAAATTTAAAATTACGATTGCCGACATTTGCCGTAAATATCTGGTGGATAAAAGATCAAATCCGATGATCAGACTGTAAATATGATTTCTACAACAGTTACAATTTCTAGTTAATATTCAAATTGTTTTTTTTGCATCACAGTATTATATTTTGCTGATGAGTAAATTAGGTTGTACTACACAACTTTTTTTACAACGTTTAAAGTCCAGTTTCCAGTACTTTAAATATCGGAACTTCTTTTTTAAAAATTTCAAGTGATTCACTTCAATAACAATATTTTCATTACCTGATACATTAAAGGATCTATATGAGACTCTTATTCTTTTGTTCAAAAGAATAGAGCAGCTATAAAGGAAGTGTTCAAAAGGCATTGTCTCATTTTCTTTTTTGCAGTTGCGATATTTGGGGTTGAACAGAATAGCCAGCTTGGCAATGTGGATTCTCGACAACGTATAACTGATTAATGCTTTAAATGTTATGGACAATAAATCTATCGTTCATTCAAGTAATAAAAAACAAAAATAAAAGAAGATGTTTCAAAACAGGACCGTATAAGAAAATTGCGTTAGAAAATAGATAATAGACAAAAATATTGATATAACAAAGGAAATAAACGTCGACTACAGTATAGATAAAAAAAATAATTTGTTATGCAGGCAATACCTTTTAAGTTCGAGAAAACCGGTATGATGTTCAAAACATGTATCTAGTAATGTTTTGAACATCATCTCGATCTACCCGTAACAAAAAACCCAAATACCACTAAACAGTATATATAGAAGAAATATAAAGCAGGATGAAATCTAAAAGCCAAATCAAAAGTAAACTTTGATAATCGAATATAAATTAATCGAGTAAATAATAAGCTTTAAATATCGCTGTGTCAACATAACCGCATTTAGAGACTTAAACATAAAAAAGAAATATAGAATACTACTGTTTAACAAATTCAATTCGTTTCATTAAAAAATGAAATAAATTAAGGGAAAATGCTATTTCATAAATATCATTCTATTGAATCTAAAGGGAACCTATTAAGTTAATGAACCCGTTAAAAATTATTAATATTGTATTAAAAGAAGTTCCCCTAATTTTAGACTAATATTTACAAGTCCACAACGTAATTGATGGCCTTATTAATTTTTAATTTACAAAAATAAAACAAATAAAAATTATTAAAATAATAACAACAAAAATTTAAAAATATTAATAATTATTTTTTGAACATTTTAGTTTTTGTTTAGATTCGAGACGGTCCGAGCCAGAATGTACCCTGTAAAAAATGATGATCGCAAATTAATTCCTTGTACATAATTGTGAAAATTTAAGACTTGAACAAAAAATTGTTACAAAAAAATTACTCTATCATCCAATCCAATCCAATCCAATCCAGTTAAGAACAATTCTTCTACATTTTTCTATATTTTATCTATGTACTATTATTAGTTAACTGAAGGGTATATGAATGATGATAGTCATAGTCACCTCTCACTGCGTGAGCATTAGAGTGCATGGGGTCTCCAGTAGTGGTAGGATCTTGTACAAAACAAACTGGATCAGAAAGATCAAACGACAAACAAATTTTCAACTTCTCAGTTTCACAATAGTCCAAAATCAATGAAAAACTCAACTCAAAATTTGGCTGTATATTAATATGCAGGTAAACTGATATATTAATAAATAAATAAATAAACCTATACCAAATCATTGGATATCTAACATAGACATCTCCTATGTATTATCAAACAAATATTCTCTCAACTATCTGAATCTATCTCTAGCCTAATTCTCGCTAGACTCAAATATTCACAGACAATATGTACATGTGCATTGAGATTAATAAATCCGATCAATACTTACCATTGTCAGATGTATTACATCTTATTTGGACAAAAACAAATATGTTAGTGTATCCTTTACTGGTTTAAATTTTTTTCCTAATAAACAATACCAGTTTCCCTGTTTCCCTTTATCGATTTCTGACCATAAATCTCTGAAGCAGGACTTTACCTCAAAGCAGTCGAAATATATCAATATGCCTACAAACTTCTTTAACGCACATTTGGATAGTTGTGTATTAGCTACGTTGTTATCAATACCAAGTTCATATGTAACCATATAAGCTTATGCTATATTACTCTAGTCTTCTAGTCTTAAAAATAATGGAAATCTTAAGTTAACACTCAACACCAACTTAATCCTATAGCAAGAAGAACAAGATGTTAAACACTTGTTTAAAACATCAAATTCGTTCCATATCAAATCAAAATAAATCAACGGAAAACGTATTTTCTTTTTTTTTAATGGAGTGTATCAAAAATCAATTCCATTTGTTATCAATTAAAAATTTTAAAGTTTCATTTCAATACTATTGATTTTAGAAATCAGTTGAATTTTAATTTTTGTTAAAATTATTTTTATTAAAAAAAAAAAAATTTAAAATGTTTAAATTGTCAATTTTAGCTGTATTACTTCTAATTTTATACTATTCTCCTGAATCTGAAGGAAACCAATTACAACCTCAAGATCTCAAAAAGCCTGGAATTCATATTATAATGACCTTAAATGCTGATAGTGATGTCAAATCAAAACCAGCGCAATCAATACAAATAAAATCAAATCCGCAACAAACTTCAAATAAATCAAAATCAAAAAAGAATTAATTTTTTTTTTTTAATAATTATTTGTTATATAACTGTGTAATTATATATTATAAATTATAATAAATGATTTTAATATAAAAGACAAAAAATGGAAGCATTTTAAATATTATAATTAATTATAAATTTGTTTTGTATTTGAATTGTGAAATTTTGAAAAGTGTGAGTTATAATTTTTAGCAAATTTGAATGTACATTTTATTTTTTTTTCTTTTTACTGTACAATTTATCATATTATTACTTACTATTAATATGACAATTATCATGCTACTTACACAATATAGATTTACAACTCTAAATCTATTTGCTTAGATATTGCTGATAAGCAAGTGTTTTCATCCAATATTCCACTGTTTCAATTTCTTCATACTAGTAGTTTGACTATTCGTTCTGTATTTTAGACATTTAAAAAAAAATAACATATACATATGAACAGGCTGTAGACAATTTTACAATAATTGGTGCCAAATTAGAGAAATTATCTATTAAGACTATTGACGTTTTAAAAAAAAAAAAACGTCTACGGAACGATATATTAGTATTATTAGATGTAGATTAGATTAGATTAGATATATTAGATTTTATTAACCTGAAAATTAAAATTACGAAGGCAAAAACTGATTGATAAAATAATCAAATTGAACATCATACCTAACCATCATTTCGGCTTTCGTCAAAAACATTCAACCATAGAACAAATTCACCAGAGTGGTGCAACATATAAACGAAACTTTCGATTAGAAAAAATACTGTTCTTTACCATTCTACGATATCACACAGTCCTTCGATAAGGTGTATGGCACGAAGGTTTACTATTTAAAGTGAAAAAGCTGCTACCTCACCATTAATATCAATCATATCTAACTAACCGCAATTGGATATTAGACAAAAAAAATCAGGTGTGCCACCGGGTAATATTCTAGGATCTATGTTTTATGTCATCTACACAGCTAACCTCCCAACATTACCAAATATCATGACGGCTATTTTTGTGGAATATACTGCTATTCTGGCACCCCATACAAACCCATTGATAGCGTCTAACAGAAAAATATTTAATTACTTTCACATATCGTAAAGGTCCTGAAGTAAAATTAAACGATGCACTACTGTCACAGGTGGAATCAGTAAAGTAATTGGGAATGAATTTAGACTGCGAACATAATTGGAGAACTCATATTATCCAAAAGAACTAAGCAACTAAGAATAATGTTCAACTAATCCTACTAGATTATAGTGTAATTCTTCAATGTCATTTTATAGTAAAGTGATGTTATACAAAGCCATATTAAAAGCATTTTGGACATACGGTCTTGAGCTGTATACCCTATAGCTATTCAAATATAACGACAATTCAAATATAGAAATAGTTGAACGTTTTTAATCAAAAGTCTTACGATCTATTGTCAGCATCTCCTGTTTTGTAAGAAATGACAGAATACGATCAGATATATACATTTAATCTATTTAAAAGAATCAATCCCATCCAAATATACTAATTCAGAACTTCTAATTACCCAACAGACACGCAAATTAAAAACAGTTACTCCGTTGGAACTAAGTTCCAGATTTTGAAATAACAAACCAAATTAATCTATTTTTTGTAGAAACAGAAATCATTGAATTTTTTTTCTTCAACAAGTCTTGCTCCAAACATAACTTATACTTGATATCTTGTTTTTATTTAGAATTAAATTATTAATATAGTTGTAATTAAATACAAAAAAAAAAATTACAAGATAGAGTTATCTATATTCAAATCGCCATCATTCATAAATAACACAGCAAGGAACACGGGTTTGTTCCTTGGGAAAGTCCCAACGTTACTAGAAGTAAATGAGATTCAGTATGAAACATTTTTATTGAGTGTTTACGACCAAGTAAGTAAGATTGTCTCCATTTCGACAATAAGCCATAAATACCCGATGCTTCAATTCACTTTTTCAAAAGCTTTAGAAACTTCAGTAAAAATTATATGAGAAAATATGTTTTTTTTTTGTTATAATTATTTTTATTTATTTTTCAAGCATCATATTTTACACCAAAAAAATTTTTTTTACAAAAACGGTGACTTATTTCCTTATTTAACTAACTTAATTTTAAACTAATTTTTTATTACTTTTAAAGTTGCTTATTGCAGTTTTAATATTTTTCTTATACTCTATATACCAAGTTACAAACTTAAGTTATGAATTTTGATCGCTACTAATTATTTTTTGGTAAAATTTTAATAAATCTCAAATTAATTGTAAAAAAAAAAGAACAAAAATAAAAAATCTGATAAACTAAATAAAATTTAATTTATCTTAATCTAAACTTAAGACAACTTTTTATAGTGAAACCAAATCTATTTAATGGAGCTTCCTCCAACAACCAGTAATCAACTTTATATCGTTTGTCCCTATCCGGGATGAACATATCAAATTTTAATTGATCCTAGATTAAATTGAGAGGATCAAAATTAATAATTTTACATGCATCTATATCTATTATAATGAAATTATATTGGGACATAGTTTTTGTTTTGTATATAGCCATTCTTATCTAGATAAATAAAGGGGACACAAAACCTTTCTGAAGACTAATTTTTGTGTATTCATCGTTATGATAATGTACATGTGATATTAAGCCGTTTGCTAGTATTTCTCATTGATCTATTGAAATGCCTAGGAATCATATCAAAACTGTTTATATTAGCTAATTTATATATTAACTTGTTGGATTAATATAAGTCTGATTGCGGTGCTCTATTTTTCCCCAAACAAACTCTAATGCGTTTTCGTTTTTCATTTTTCAATTTTTTTTTTATATTACTATCACTTTATTATACCAGATGGGTGCTCCATATGCAAGCATTGACCTTATAAGTATTTGATACGCATTAATTTTACTCTGGACTGGATTTTTATTGTAAAACAACCCTTTCCCTGCCATTAGAACTTTCATATTTTCGAAATTGCGTTATCAACTTGATTAGTGAAACTCAAGTTGTAATTAGCAAAATTCCCAAGTCAAGTACTTTGACTTATTTACCATTCACAATATTTTCATTATTTAAATTTTTTATATTGAAATTTTTCCAATTCTTTTTTAAAATGTGGTTTACTTTGCCTATAACATCTCGGAATATGAGAAAATATACCACCATTTATATAGCACAGTGACACTAACAAAAATTAGAGTTAAAAAATCAAAAATGAAAATTCAATGGAAATTTTCTTTAAAATCAAAAAACCAAATAAAACAACCAAAATGTCTGCAAAATTTCAAAACGACATAATCAAATATAACTAAACTAAAACAACTCTTTGAAACAAAAAGTCATGACTGAATGAATAAATAAGGAAAATTTTCCTTTATTTATTTTTAAGATGCGATCATAATATTCAAATCCAAGTAAATCGTCTCTATACACAATACAGTTGCACTACATTCACTATTTTACACCAACTTTAGTTTGCCTTTAAATAAAGTAAATACAAAATTTACCATAATATTCTTCCTTTTTGGAATACCTATTATGTATTTGCATATGTAGGTATATTGTGTGTTACAAAAATTTTTTAAAAGTCACATAGAGAGGACTACCAGTAAAAAAAAACAAAAATAATAATAAAGCAAAAACTCCAAATTTTTGTTCTCAGATCTCAGACTATTGTCGTTGTTATTTTGTTTTTCAGTAATGGGATATTTTTACCGCATGAACATTACCCCATAACTTTACACAAATATTCTACACATGTGGTTTCACTATTATACAGCTCATATATTTTGTAGACATCATCAGGATTGTACTATAATAATAATAATAATAATAATGGTAAATATTCAAACATATATAACAGAAACTACTATTATAATAGTTGTTTTGTATAAAAAAAAAATCCTCGTGAAAACTAAAGAAAAATTAACTGTGAATTATTTTTTTTTTAATATTGTTGAAAAATGAAAATTACAAAATAAAAATTCAAAAATGTAATAACTAATAGGCGAGACCACGATAATAAGATGAAGAAATATACCAACATTTATATAATAAGAGCAAAATTAAGTATAGGAATGAAAAATCTTGATAATAAACATTTTTTTTTTGTTAATTTGTAGAGATAGGGAGGTATAGAGTAGGAGTATGTAATGGTATGTAGTGTTTGATTATGCTATGTTAATTCGATCTGTTCTAGCTCAGCACAGGATTACGCTAAGCTACTTAAAACTGACATTTACATATTTCATTTTCACTGACAGCAGCTTGGTTTAATTTAAATACACCTGCTTACATGGGTAGAAATTTCTTAAAGTAGGTATAAGATAGAAAATAAAAAAATAGTCTGAGTAATGATATTGCCAGTTTATTTAATTGTTACTAACAATTTGTTCAAAATTTAAATAGTTTCGACATTATACATTTTGCAACAAAACCGTATATTTCTTCTACTACTTTAAATAATTTAATTTTATTATTTCAACTGCACAAAAATGTAAATTTAGAACTCTTCCTCTTTCTTTAAAATTTAGAACTACTTTTTCTAGGTAGGATGTGGGCCATCTCTCTATTACAAACCTTCCATTTATATTTTTAATACTAATAGCAATTACATACTATTTCAATCTAAATCTAATCTTATCTAAATCTAATTAGATTAGATCAGATTAGTTTAGATTACATATATATATTATACATATATCTACTAAATTTTTAGTTGTTATTTTTGTTTTTTACACTCTTGACAGTAGCTTAGGTAGAATTACATTTTTGTGCTATTGTCAGAAACTAAGTCTTTTTAAATAGAATAGTTTTATTTTATTTAATTTGGTACCAGATTATAATATACTCTCAATTATTTGTTGTTATTTATTATATCCCAATGACAAAGGGTAAAAGGGTAATAGACCAGATCGAAAACCAATTAAGCATTTTTTTTTTTTCCATCATCGGGAATCAAACGTTTGAAAGGCAGGCGCTCTATCTACTGCGCTACCCAGCGTGTTATTTGAGATTATTCCCTTTTTTTAATTAAATTAAATTAAATTAAATTCTTCTACTACGTATTTTGAATAGTAATTTTTTTCTCATACTGTCTTAAAATATAAAAAATATGAAAAATAAATAATTTGGATAGTATCAACTTGTTATCGATTGTATTCAACAAAACTCTTGCAAAAACTAAATTCAAATTCAAATGCTGTTCTTTTTAGCTACCATATTATATTTTTTAAAATTTAGGGCCTTAGAAGCTAGTCATAGGTTTAGTATTATTCTTTTTAATTCACAACAATCGATTCCTAAATTTAGGATAGGTTGGTGGGTAGTAGTAGTATAATTGAAAATATGGCAGACTTAGTTCATACAGGTCTTTAATAGTACCACAGAATCAAAATTTTCCTCACATAGATTTTTTTCTATAAATCAGTCAAGTTTTCAATAAAGTGATCTAGGTTCATAATGTTGAAAAGAAGTTATAGACTCCTACAAGACATCTCTTACAGATTTACTTGTTTGGTAGTTTTACGGATTATCATATGCTAGCACAGAACATAGACAAATGTTGAATCGATCCGTTATTTTGTTGAGAAAAGTATGTTCGTTTATGACGGCTTTTGAGTTGACGATTTTCAATTCTGATGAGGTGATCTCGGTTCGACTATCTGTAAAAATGTATATGAAAATAGAATGCTATCATCATTATCAAATTTGTTTTAAATGTATATAACTAAAAAAATATATTCACTAGGTATGTGATATTAATTTCGATCTGTATGAAGAAAAGAATAAAAAAAATCAATTGTTAATGTTCATTACCAAACATAGATATAAGTCATCTCCAACATTTTCCAACTTTCTCTGTTTTGATGACAATATACTTTAGCTGATTTACGTCTTCTTCTAAAGTACACTTCAATATTTTGAAAAACTGAAAAACAAGTTACATTTAGATTATGAGATAAAACACTACCTCCCACACTTTTATTTTATTAATTTAAGCCCACAAAGAGATTGACAGTTTAATATAATTCATATTGCAATGCAAACGAGTAAATGTGGTACAAAACAAGCTTCAGTATTGAAAAATGCCCAAAATCAGTATGAAAAAATTTGTATGGCTAAAAATTGTATGGCAAAAACTTGTATGACAAAAATTTTTAGCATACATGAATTTATGATATATAACAGAATAACTTCCCATTAAATTATTTACTTATTTATATTATAAGTTTACCTGTATATTAATATGTAGCCAAACTTTTAGACATTATTTTTTTTGAGATGTGGGCCAATTATTTTTTATTGTCATTTATTTTATCTCAATGATACAGGGTGGTGGAGCAGGTCGAAAACTAATAAAGCAATTTGTTTTCATCGCCAGTAAAACCTATAACCTTTCGGTTGAAAGACAAACGTTCTATCTACTGCGACACCCATCGTGTATCTATTAGATTATGGTTTTATAATATTCATTTATGACTTAAAATTCTACAATTAGTTACAATTAAATTAAAAATTAAATTAATTTGTTTTTATATTAAAAAATTCGAACTCCAACACTTGACTGGTATATAAATTCATTATATAATTATATTCCAATAGTTACGATTAAGTGGAACTAAATATTGAAATATAAACCAAGTAATTTAACTTGTGTTACCCTTTTAATTTGAAATCTTAATAACTGTCATGGTGATAAATTAAGAAATATTGGATGAAATCGATTTGTTTTATAATAATTCACGTCACACTTCAACGTAAATATTAACGGTGCAAATTGTAAGGTCACGACAATTTCGCGCAAAAATGATTTGCTTTAAAATTTTCTTTCTCACTTGATTTTTTTTTTTTTTTTAAGTTGAATTATTAGGACCGATAAGAAATATTTTTCCCCGTTTTCATTATAACTAACTGAATTTATTACTTATTTCATTTCCTTCAATACATGGTTTATACATCTATTTTTCAATTCTACATTCCAATACATCTATTTTTTTCTAAGTTGATTTGAAACGAGATAATGGGGACATCGAATCTTGTGTATCATAAGTTTGAACAACGATATAATATTAATATACTGCAACAAAACATTCCAAAATTAACCTCATCCACCAATTGCCAAAATTAAGCATCTAATTAAAAAAGCTTTTAATATTCTTCATGAATGGTCAAGATCTTGTATAATATAAACTCTTGTATAATTTTAACATTTAGACGGAATAGCCATTGAAAACCAACTAATAATATAATAGATTTTTCAACTCCGAGTCAGCAATGATCAACGTTGAACAGAATTCACACATACGATGGCAAATTCGACGCTTCTCTATATAGATGGGGAGTAATCCAATCTGCAATTTGTGATTGCTATGCTCCTCGACAAACTATTAAACATATATTGAGTGACTGCAATATTACAGCATATGAAGTCAACCTAAACGATTCCGTCGAATTAAACCCCTCACCTTTAGAATGGATAAAATACTTAGATATTAAAATTTAATACATTGTTTTGTTTAACATATTGTTACGAAAATAATCAATCACATACCTGATATCAAATACATACATGATTAATTGATGGCATATATCGGGGATGTATTTTTCTAACTAACAAGACTGTCTCACATAAAAATATGAAAATTTAATAATTTGAACAAAAATCAATTTGCGATCGTAAACGTAGTTTGAATTGTTTTAGTTCAATAACTTGAAATGGTATGGTATGGTATCTTTTTTAAATTTCGTATTATATTTTCATACTTAAAAACCTGAGAACCTGCAGTCGTAATGTTTTACTGTTTTTATTCAATTTCTTTATTACTGGTAGAACATAAAATAAAACATTTCAAAGGTTAAATTTTAATTAGACCTGCTTTGTGTGTGATTTTAATTTCTTAAATTCATAATAAAATGGCCCACATTTCGAAAGGGAAAAGGACCTATAAAGTTGGCCTACAGATTTATCTATAGGATCAACTGTTAAAATAAATAAATAAAATAAATCAAATTATAAATAAGTTTATGGAAAGTGTGAGAATCACCAATTGTTAAGATATTGTCAAATTACAAACTGGATAGACACATGACATTCTAATATGAACTAGAATAATTATATTAAAAAGCTAATTTTAATTACAACTAAAGTATTATTGGCCTTAATTTATAGTGCAAAAAATATTAGGAGCCTTGAAGATCAAATACAATCAGTCTGTTTTTCGGGCATAACACGTCATCAATGGATAAAATAAGGTTGTAAAATTGGCCTAAAGTACAATAAAAACATAGTTCATTCTTTGTCATTAATGTCCCATTATGCCACTATAGCCTCTTTTGTTTGGATAATCGACAGCCCCATCCCATCATCGTCGCCATGTATTATATTGACTTTAAAGAACGTACTACCTCCCTCGTCTATTTGTTAATCATGACTGCTTTATTCATTTATTATCCATACATATTTACTTATTAGCATTTATTTGAATCTATTTTAGGGATTTTCTTGGCAATTGAAGCGGATCTCCATAGTTTTAAATGTATTGGAGTTATCTTTTTGCTATTTAGGTACTTCACCAAAAACTGTTACTTTTCAAGTTTTTCACATAAACTTTAAACGGCGAAGTGTGGGCAACAAATCTTGAGGTTTCTATTCAAAGCATTATTTTGCGATGTTGTTGTTTAGCTTTTTCAGAGTATTTTATAATCAACACCAAGTTTGACAGATTCACACGTCTATTTTTTGTTTTATGTTATTGACAGTAACTTAGATACAATCACCTTTTCGTGCTTAATTAAAAGTACGGTGCTGCAATTTTACACTACAATATCTACAATATTTAGAGTGATTATTTAACAAATTACTGGCTTATCAACTCATTAAATGTGGACAACTACTGATATTGTCAGGAACTAAGCCTCAAATTTTTTTTGTCAGTGTCATTTATTTTATCCCAACGACAAAGGGTACTGGCTCTACCTACTGTGCCACCCAGCGTGTATTTAGATGATATTTAGACTCATTTTCTACCACCACAATTTATTGTAAAATGTTTTACAGATTTTAAGTGAATATTCATTTGTGCTAAGTTCATTAGTATGCGATTTCAGGTGCGATTTCGATTTAGACTTAAATAATATTTTATTTGTTTACTTATTTATATTTATTACATTTACAATTACAGTTGCAACAAATTCATTTTTTATTTAAGCTCTTGCTGATTGAGCTACCGACATACTAATAAATATTATTAATTATGAATATTATAATTATACTCATTGTCCATTTAGATTTGAATCGATTCCTTTCTAAATTAATTTTTTGCTAAAAGCAGCGATTTGAACCCAAGCAAACTTTTTTTACAGTTATAAGTCTGACAGTACTCACCAATACCTGACCATATAATTCCTAAAATGATTAAATACTTTCCCAGACTATTAATATGGTATAGAAAAAATTTAAATAGTCCTAAATGGTGAGTATACCGCGATAAATTTGTTAAATTTTTCATTTCGCGTCTATTTTAAATATTAATAATGGCCCGACATAAATGTGCTATTATTCGCTTATTTTAAATGGAAAATAAATGGAAAAATAATTTTACTTTCTTTTATTGTATTTTCTTTCTCTTTTTGTATTTTTATTTTTTTGTTTTTTAGTTATTTATTTTGCTTTGTCATAGAAGTACCAGAGTAAAATTTCAAACTAGTTAAATAGATTTGATATTCTATTTGTAATGCTTATTTGATTATAATACAAACTGAATACAGTTATGATTTTAATTTTGTTACTTTTTCTGTTATCCTTTGGAACAGAAATTTTAATGTGATGAAAATTTTTTAATTTCTTTTTATTTAAGACTACTGTACTATGCCTAATTTTTTGAAATTTCAATTTTATTCAATTGAATAAAATTAAATTTCAAATTTAATCTTTGATTGCGTTTCACGATTCTCTAAATTGATGTTATTTTTATTAAGTGAACAATCCTATATCAATTTTTGAATTATCTGTTTTTTTTTATACATAGCCAAAATATTAGATGGAAACCTTTTTGTACAGATTGGAACCTTTGACTAGGAAGGGAAAGGTAAAATCTCATATTTACCTCTTTGCAATGTGGATATGGATGCTCACAGGTTTTTGTATTGAATCTAAATCAACAGATTAAAGAGAAAAAAAATAAATTCTCTTTCATAGAAAAAACCAAAAAGAGAACAATAGCTTTTAATATACCGAAAGAGCATATGATAGTAATGTGTAGAAATGTAATATAATATCAAGAAAATATAGTACAGATATTTTTGAGTACCTAAATAGTCAAATTCAAAAAAAATTAAAATTGGCTTGTCCGATTACAATTACTATTAACTAAATCGAAAAAAAAAATTCAACTGATGCGTCTGGCATTTTAGTGTTAAGATAAACATTTAGACTTTATAGATTTATCCAAATCAGTTTCAATATAACGGAACATGTTAACTATACTAGATATAAAACACTAAATCAAAGCTCAAGACAATTCACTTTTTTTATATTCGTATTATGTACTACATGTCTTAAATATTATAAGTCTAACGGAATCGCGTCGTTATTCAATAAAAAAAAACCCCAAAAAGTACATTCAAATCCAAAACTTCATTATGTTGGGGCCCTCCAAGCTCTTAAAGAACGTTAATTTAACACATATTTATAGGATGTTAACAAATAATCTTAAATTATGTTGGAATTACCCCTTTTTTCAGAATATTGTGAAGCTTTTGAAATATTTATTTTAAATTATCGGACCTAACTCAATCTAAGTCTATTTTAAAAAGCTTATAATATTCATAATAAGGTGCGACCTTTAGATTCGTAATTGATCATTGATCATTCAGTCCCAGTTGTCTTGGGCATGTTATAACAACATAACCTTATCTAACCTTCCATCCAAGCATCTTTATTTCTTCACCGTTTCTTCTCTCTGCCAATACTGTTACAGTTACCCTATAATAGACAAAAAATAAATTTTATAATAGGTACCTATACCTATTCCTACCTATACCTATCTATAGTTTAGCTCTACTTTTATTATTATGAATGACTCCGTTATTATATTCAGGAATTTTTCAGAACAATTTCAAAATGGATATAGAAAGAGATGTGAAAACAACAATAAAAATTTAAAAAAAAAGCGCATATGAAAAAAGATTTGTTTTTTTTTTTGAAACCGCATTGTGTGAAAAAATGGCTATGCATGAAAATTGTTTTTTGAAACCATCCAATTAAGATCCTGTTCATTGTGTTATTCTCATTTCATATTCTCTTATATTCTCCTTTTTGTTATTATGATTGTCTAATTTTCGTGGATTAGCAAACAATGGGAATAAAAAATTGGAGAAAGGATGTTCACTTTTTTTGCTATATATATATATATTATATAGGTATATATATATATATATACATTTTTTTTTAAGTTGACTTATTGTTTATTTGTTTTTGTTTCTATTTTGTGTTAACTGTGAATTATAATTGTTGCATTTAAAATGAATTATTGTTGTTTCCAATAAAGAGAAAAACAATAGATGAAATAAAAATGCAATAAATTGAGTTTTATTGAAGCTTTTATTTAGTTTTTATTTATTTTTTTTATTTCTTTCAATTTAATTGAAATTTCTAATAAACAAAGGGTATACCAGTATACCACCTACCTATACCACCTACATATACCACCTACATATACACCGCCTACATGTGGGAGATCTGAAATAAATTTGTATTTATTTTTTGTATGGAAATTTTCAAACTAAAATTATTAAGAATTTCATATATTAGGAATACGAAATGTAAATGATATTAGAACTTTATATCCAGCACTAGATTTAGTAAATAAAGTAGACGATTTGATTAAGAAATTTGATCATCTTTTCCGGTAAACATTTGAAGATCATTTGGTGAAGTAAGTGATGGTGAACCACATTCAAAATATCTAACAGGAAGACAACGAAAATATAATATGAATGGCTAAGATTAGCATTACAAATAACATACTGAAACAGAGCCAGTACTTTATTCTAAGTTATAAAAATAATTAGAAGAAATGAGCACAAAAATATTGAATTTGAGTGAATTTATTTATACAACTTCATATTTTGATTGAATTTCACGAAAGCTTTTTGATTTGATATTTAATAAAAAAAATTCTTTTAAAAAACGTACAATAATTGTTTATTATTTTTTCCTAGTTAAATAGAAAAAATTGAGAAATTCGAGAACATAATTACTTAGTAGGCAGTGCAAATCATTATGGATTTATGAAACCATTTCTAGAATAAAAGTTGGTAAAGATAACATCAATATTTTAATAGATAAAGTTGCTCTTGCCATTAAAATGAATGTTGTTTCAATGGACTCAGCCCAAGAAATAAACAATCATTTTGCAAAATATGTTAGAGATTCCAGAAAATTGGAGGAGTAAAAATTATGCTTTTGAGTTCGTTGTGTGTACCAACCACGTTATCAAACAAGAAATTTTAAATGAAATAAGAATGGCACAATTCCATTGCTTAATAGTGGATGAAAGCACTGATATTTCAGTTCACAAAATTTTAATACCACTTTAATTTTAATTACAAAACTGTTTTTTTGCTGGTATATAATACAAATAAATGCATGTGAAGGAAAATCAATTGTGGAGCCCATAAAATGTTTTTATAAAACTATTAATCTGGATATGCTGTACTATTATCTGGAAAAGATGGTAATGTTAACATCTGATGGAGCTGCAGTTTTGCTGGGAGCCTATAATGGAGTTACAGCGCTATTATAATAGAGTTACAGCGCTCCCAGTGACAAGTTAATATATAACACAAGAAACTTGTCACTTAGCAGCTTAGCATTGTCTGGTGATATAATTTATTGAAGTGAAGATGTGAACAAAATTATTGAAGATGAAGGTAACAATAATATGAAAATGTCATCTGGGATAATTTTATTTGTTAAAAAGTTATCCTACCTATAAGAAAAGAATTAGCCCTAGGAGAGAGTGGATAAAGCTCAGCAAAGTCAATTGGATATGACTGGGTGTATCGACAATACAAAAATCAAACCGTTTTATCAAGCACTAAATGTGGTGTGAATTTGCATCTGAAATATTCTTTACCATTTAGTAGCTTGCCTAAGGTCTGATACTTTTTTAAGATTAAAATTAATTAAAACAATAAACAACTTCTTTTTTATAAACATTTTTTTTATTTTCTTTTGTAAAAATATTCATTTATTTCAGGTATTTCTTACAGTAAATTTTAAAATATTTTTCATTAGGAAAATTATATCCTTTGATCTAGAAGTTTCATTTTCAAAGCATGTAATATAATATGCTTTGCAGGATGTGATATCAAATAATACGATATTTTTTTTCTTACTTAAAAAAAGAACACTTTATGTATAAATTTTCATGACTCGAAGTGAACTGGCTTTAGGTCCAGGACTAACTATATAGGTGATAATATTCTGAAATAGCCTATTTTAATTTTTGAAGAAGTCAGAATATATTTACTAAAATAGAAATAAATGTATAATACAATGGTTAATTTCCTTAGAACATCTAAAATTGGTGAATAAAAAAATCCCTTAAAGTGAAATATAAAAAAAATTGGTTCGCTTTTGATTTATTTATCATACATACTATGGTTCAATACTGTATCACAATTGTAACCACAAACATTTCAATAAATTAATTTAATACCAATTTTGCTCACATATGAACAACTAAAACCTCAATCACATTGAAACCTTCTTAAAAAAGACAATACATTTTTTATATTATATTTTTTTTAATTTTTAAAATTAAAATCCTAGAAAATACAAAACAAAATATCTCATTAAAATGCATTATCATATTTTATATTTACCATATTATGATTATCACATCGTAAACACATAATTTTAACATGTTGCCAATTTTGCAAAAAAAAAAAAATGTTATTCACTATTCTCATTCCGATGCAATTTCTGGCAAAATAAAAAAAAATTCAACTTCAAAATTTTTTGGACTTTTTGTTATTTTTGTTTTTTTGTTTTTTGGCAAACAAATTTAATGACAAGTTCTCATCTCTGTTTTTTTTCGGTTTTAATTAAAATTATGATAAATACTGTTATTGTAAACATTATAACAATTTGTTATATTTATGTGTAACGAAAGTTTATTTTTAATTTAAAAAAAAAAAGTTGTGGCTATGTTGTTGTCGCAAATTTATTTTTTTTTTTTTAATTATTACTTTGGAGGAACGAGAGAACACTTTAACTTCGAGTTTATATTCGATTAATCAGAAACATTGGTTTGCACAGGAGATAAGATTTAGTAAAACGGCTTAATGTACAAAGTAAATTCAAATTCAACTAAAACCTTAAGCTCACAAGTTACTACAAAGCTATCTTTGATGATAATTTAATCTCATACAATTTATGAACTCATAAATAGGCTGATCGCAAGGCAAACACAAGTTGTATTTAATATTTACCACCGCCATTTACTTCCAGAAAAAAAGACAATGCAGTGATATTTAGTATGATGAGCACCCAAAGCCTTACATTGCCTGCTGGCCATTTAAGTGAAAATATCCAAGCAATTGCAAATACATTTGAGAAGAATCGAAAATTGACTTCAGAATTGAAAAATTAAAGTGCATGAAAACAATATATTACACTATCCACATTCACTTCGAACAGAGAAACATTATTATCTTGTGGTCATTAACAATATAAAAATATACTTCAGTACGACGAAGTGAAACGCTTATTGAAATTTACTTGGAGGAAGGATGATATACGTGTACACAAAAAAACTTTGACTTAAACTAAAATTGATAATCTTGTATTAACTTATTAGGAGTAAGTCAACGTTATCGAAAGTCCTTGTCTATAGTAAACACTAATCGCCAAATTTAAAAACAATATCCAAAATTAACCTACAGATTATTTCAAGATTCCAACCTACAATAATTAAAATGTTTGGTATTTTAAAAACTAATAACATTCAGAAAAATGTAAGCTTACCTATGGTGGCTAGATATATCAACGATTAGAAACTAGAATTTACGAATTATGAACTTGAAACTATAAATGAATGCCAATTGGTGTTAATGTAAATGTAACACAGCTGTACCACTCATACCACCCAACCCATTGGAAATAACAATGACAAATTTACCATCCTAAAAGTAGTAGACTAAAAAAAAATTACTCAATTTAGTTAAATCAATATATTGATTTGATAATTGGGTCAAACCTACTTTTAAAAATAATTAACATATAATATTTGAACACTTCGGGTATTAAGATATAAGTTTTAAAAACAGGTGAACTATGACTAGAATAAGATTATAGGTCTTGTGAAACTTCCAGGTAGTTATAGCCTATAAATTTGAGCCTAAAAAACACTTGAAAGCTGCTTCTACTTAATAGAAGGAAGACTTGTTCCGGTCTATATAATTGCATTGGCAGGTCGAAGTTTGCATAACAAACCATCAATGCGACGAGGATTTGTGTTTTAATCATAACTGTCGAACCTGAGAAGGTCTCTTGATAGAAGGGAAGATATCTTGACAGACACATTCTTCGCAGCTACCTGTCTGCTTCGAGACTAGTTAGTAATTCAAGCAATGCGACTAGGACTTGTCAATAATGATAACAAAAGAATTAAATGTTCATAACAATAAAATTGAAAATATTGCAAATGGTGCATTCAGAAAATTAATAAGTTTAAATAAATTAGATTTATACAATAATTTATTAACAACAAAAATATTAACTCCTGGTGTATTTAAGGGCAAATATAATTCACATTTATATGAACCAATGACAAATTTCACACATATTAATTTGTCTGGTAATAAATTACTCGCATTGAAATATTAAATTTAAGTTCAAATTCATTATCAAGCCTTAGTTATATTAAAAAAAATTTTTTTTTTATTATAAAATAATTTTTAAATTAATATTTTTAATTGTAGCATATTGATTTATCATATATCGAATTAACTGAATTACCAATATATTTAATTAATTATCATAAAACAGGCTTAAAAATATTGAAACTAGATGAAAATAAATTTGAAAAATTCGTCGAATCTGACTGGGTTTTGGTAATCAGAAGGACATATCTTGACAGATATCTCAAAGGTATATCTTTTCTAAATATCCACACTTTCTTCGAAGCTACGGGTCTGCTCGGAGAATAAGTAATAGCTTACGTCGTGATAAGGGTTAGTATCGTGCCGGTGACGGAATGCTGACACTTGCTGACTAACACTTCAGTAAATTAATAACACTGCATAAAGAAAATTCATATAAAATTATTGTTATTTTCTCAAGAAACAGTCAAGAAAAAACATCATATTAAACTTTAAAAAAAAAATTAATATCAGATGGTTTTGATACAATCAATCATGTTTTTTTGGTGATTATCTGCACTTTTATTGCTTCTACTGTGTTAGTGAAAATAAGTAAGCTAACCTTTGAATATCATTTTTATTCTTCTCAATACTGTCCAGTAAGTGCAACAAACTATTTTTAATTAAAGTATCGAATATTTTAAAAATTGGTTGGTATTAATTTTTTTTTAAATATTCCGGATTATAAGGTTTTCAAGAAAAGATTTACATTTTCTTGGTTAAGGAATAAGGATAAAGCCCGATTTCCTCGATAAAGAAAAAGCTGTTACTTTTGCTGATCACCTCTATGAAACATTTAACCCAAATAATATAGAATCTGATATAGACGTAAATCTGGTAGAAGATACCCAAGTAGATGGTCAAATAACGCTATTTAGAAGAAAGGAAATAATAAAAGAAAGCTTAAAATCAAACAAGGCTCCAGGATTCGATTTGATCACAGCTGATATCTCAAAGAAAATCCCAATAAAAGCTTCTAACTGAATAATGAGTGCAGTACTCAAACAAAAATTTGTCCCAAAATATAGAAAATTGCTGAGGTTATCCTGATTCATAATCCAGGAAAACCCTCAAAAGAAGCTAAGTCCTAAAAAACCAATTTCATTGTTACCAGTAATCTCTAAATTGTTTGACAAACTACTTTCAAAAATGTAACCTCTGATTGAAACCGGAAACATTATACCAAATCATCAATTTATATTCAGAAAACAACATTCAACGATCAAACAAATCCATAGAATAACTGACGTCATCGAAAAAGCATTGAAAGGAAAATGCATCTGCTCTTCAGTGTTTTTTGATGTTGCGCAAGCCCTTGAAAAAGTACGGCATGAAGAGCTTATCTACAAGCTACATCGCTTGCTCTCTGAAACATATGTCGAACTGATTTCGTCATATTTATCAAAACGAGTATTTCAAATTAAACAAAGAAAAGATTACTCTGCTAAACAAAATATTAACGCAGGAGTACCGGGTAGTATACTGGGCCTCATACTATATTTACTACACACTAGTGATGTTCCAGAGATAGAAAATGCGACGGTAGCTACTTTTTCAGATAACGCGGCTGTATTAACAGTCGGTAAAAATATAAATGAAGCAACAAATAAATTACAACAATATCTCCATTTGTTGCAAAAGGTGGAGAATTAAACTGAATGAAGCAAAATCTACACACGTTAATTTTACAAATAAAAAAATTGAGTTGCACATTGCAGTAAGATTAAACAATGTCATCATACCATATCAAAATTCTGCAAAATATCTTGGTATGACCCTTTACGAAAAGCTTAGATGGAAAAAACACGTCAAGAAAAAAAACTAGAACTGGATCTAAAATACAAACATTTGTATTGGCTAATTTAGTGAACATCTACGCCTTCGACATATAACAAATTTTTGATCTACAATCATATTAAGGCCAGTCTGGGCATACGGTATTCAAATATGGGTCTGTGCTAAACAACTACATATTCAAACTATCCAAACGTTTCAAAACAAAATATTGCGAAACATTGTTAATGCCTCATGGTTTGTTCCCATGCTGATATTCAAAGGGATCTCAGGGTTCCTCTCATAAAAGATGAAATAAAAAATTATTGGCTGTACACCATAAAAGTTGTCTCTCTCAACATGTCATTGTCGAAGTTTCACATTTAGCTGACAGTCAAAACTTTGTTAGAAGACGGGCGAAACCGTTCGAATTGTGTTAGGATAAAATCTTTTATCTTACAGTAATTCCTAATGGAATTTTGTTTGATCAAAGACATTTTTTTTTTTTTTTACACTCTACAGTAATTTAGGTAGAATCTCCTTTTCGTGCTTAATTAAGTACGGTACTGCAATTTTACACTACAATCTACAATATTTCGAGTATTTATTTTAACAAATTACTGGCTTATCAACTCATTAAATGTCGAAAAACTACTGCTATTGTCAGTAACTAAGCCTTCATAAATAGAAGAGTTTCATTTTATTTAATTTGTTACCAGATTATACTCTCAACTATTTTTTGCCATTTATTATATCCCAATGACAAAGGGTGCTGGACCAGGTCGAAAAATCCAAAAAGCATTTTTTTTTGCTTCATCGGGAATCGAATCGAACGAATTTGAAGTAATAGAGCCAAAATTGTATTAATGGTTAGTCTTATAGACCAGTTTTAATTTTAAAAAAAGGATGGGAATTTTTAGTGCGTTAACGTCGGCACAGTCTTTCACTTCGTTCTGTCCCGGTACTTAGAACAGAAGTAGAAGTCTCTTTTGATGATTTTCTTCTATTTCTCCGTTTATTTTCATCCTGTTTCGATAGATTAGCCTAATTCGAAAATGATTACATGTTTTAATAATCAATCCCCTATTAAAACTTCAAAGAACTGTAACGTTTTTTAAATTGAAAAATTGAATTTAATAAGTATATAGATTTCAAAATATAGTATTGCCATGCTACTTTTAATATTCTTAGACTTCATTGCCACAATATTGGCACAATTATCATTTTTCGGTCCTTACAATATTTTGATCAAAATTAGAACCATATAACTCTTAGAATTTTATATTCCAATCTTTCACATAACCAAAACAATTAATTAAATACATTTCAAAAATATATACTAACAATGTAGAATTTCTAGACGACGCGACAATTTCCCCAGGGTTATTCATTAGAAGATGATAAGACTCTTTTAATATTTTCTTCTTCCTTTGGAGACTCTTCAAATAAAAATATTCAATTTACAATGATTTTTTTACAATAAGCCTTAAAGCATTTCAATTCATGTTAAAATATTGAAATACGAAAACAATACGTTAGCATCATAAAGAAAACCTATATTTTGCTGATGGGTGTTCATTCATTAAATGAAAATGAAAATGAAAATTTCTTCATCTTAAATTTATCAAAAAAAAAAAAAAAATATTTTTTTTTTTATTGAAGGAATAAAAAAATAAATTTTTTTTATGTTTTCAGATATACTATTATAGTATTTAATGAACTGAGGCTAGGTGTTTCTTATCTGTTCTGTAGATATTCGTTATTTCCTTTTTAGGAATGCACTAAAAAGGAAACCAACAGAATCCATAAACAAAAAAAAAAGAAGAAAAACAAAAAGCGCGAGCAATGTGTAAACATGAAGCACGTAATAATTTTTTATGATCCTTTTTTTTCTGTTCGTTTTCCATTAATGGATTTTTATACTCCATTTGAAATTGGTTCTTTATTTTGTTTTTTTTTTGTACTTTGTTATTCAGAGGATTATCTTTATATAACCAACAGGAAGTTTATGTTATACATTTTGGCATTTTTATTCTTTAATTTTCAATTTTTTTTATTTTTTTTTTTTCATTTTTTTTTTTTTGTTTTGATGGATTTGAAATTAGGCACCCGATTGTAATCTGCCGTTTCACGCTAAATTAAATGTTCATCATACCTTCCTTTTTAACGCTATTTCTTGTCAACAGAAAAGGAAGAGATGATGGTTTCGAAAATTTAAAATGTGGTTGGATTATAGAGTAAGAATTGGTTCCAACAATAAATTTCACCATTTGAATTAAATTCAGTAATATAAGAGTAATCAATTGATTCTATAATGTAGGCACTTGAGTGAAACATTATTAATTTATATAAAAAAAAAACACTTGTTTGATTATAAGAAGAGTAACAGAATTAGCATTTATTAAAATAATTACTTAATAATTTTGGACTGAAAAAGCATCATAATGGATTTTATAGGCTACATAGACTTATAATTATCTTCCCTATTAATAAGATTATATCAATAATAGTCTAATTTCTAAGCCTAAAGATTTAGTTATTAACCAGCGACATTTTAAAATTGTACAGTTTTAACAAAGGTGATGTTACAAACTATTACAATTATAATATCTCGAAAAAATTTATTCCTGTACCATCTTTCAATTTCATAACACTGATCATAAGTCCCTATTATATTATATGATTCTAAACAGTACTTACGTGTCTAGTTTTATTATTTTAACCGAAAATTTTAGTGTATATGAAGTGTTTAAAATTAAGTGTTTAAAATTTATTGATAACTATAATACCCATTCCTTGAAATTCAAGGATGTTTAATAAAAAATGTACTAAATTTCATTACGAATTGTTTTCAATCATTTGATTTTTTTATTGGTTTACCTTAGACAACAACCGTTTACGTAATTATTTATTTAAAAAAAAAATTAATTTTAAATTTAATTCTAGCGAGGAAAAAAAGAAACTCTATACTTTGGTGAACTTTGTACTTTGATGAATTTGGGGAATATATTTGTATACTCATGCAAGAGGTGAAATTTTAAATTGCAATTTCTAATTGAAAAATATTTAGTTTCGCTACGTCTCCTTTGAAATATTTAAACTTTTAAAAAAATAATAATGATAATCGGATTCAGTTGTATAAAAGTCTTCAATTATTGTTTATTTTAATTTATTTATTTATTTACTAGAGACCCTCGCGCCTTCTACATCGTGAGGCCGACAAAGCACCTGTAGTAAAACTAATCAGACCTATTTGATTTTTTTACAAAAGTTTTTATAAATAATTTATGAGGGTCAAAATTGATGATCGGGTGATCGGGTAGAATTGGTAATCGGGAGAAAACATTTAAAAAAAAGGACAAAAATTTGACTGAAAACCGTACAGGACAAAAACCAATACCGTTAATTCTACAGTCAGAACTCTTGGAAGAATTCAAACAAAATATGTACAACTTTCCGATTAAAAACAACTTAAAATTTTAAAAAAATAAAAAATAATAACAAATTTTAAACACAAAAATTTATGATTCTAATATTTTTTTTTAATTTAACAAAAATGTATGTACTATATACATATACATATGTATGAATTTCTGCTACATTAATACTTTCAATTATTAGGTTTGTACAATAAACTGTTTTAGAACGCTCTAGAAAAATTGTTATCGGAATTTTTTCTGAATTTTTGGTTGAATTTTTCTAATATTGCTAAAAATTTGAATTATTTTTACAATGATTACACAGTGAACAATGATTACACAGTGATACAGTTTAGTTTTAAGGGAAGTTTAGTTTTATAGTTATAAAGTTGCAAAATTTGAAAACATTTTCATTTTTTTGTTATTACATTTTTTTGTGATATACAAACCCCCGCTCCATTATATTGACACCCGAATTTAGCTGACGACAGGAAAAAAAAATTTGTTGTTAAACTATGTTGTAACATCCAGACTAACTAATTTTATTTCATACCTACTTAAAATGAGAGAGCCATCGTCTTCAAATTCTTGATTAGTAGGTAAATATATGAATAAATTGAATGAATTGGTTTGTATGGTATTGGTATATAATATATATATATCTGTATACATAATTTGTAAGCTTGGATTTATTCTAAACGATTTCGTGTTTTGTTGAAATAATTGAGAAGAGAATAAGAATTAAAAATTACTTTTTTTTATTAAAAAAATATTTTTTCTTGTTTATAAAAATTAATATTATAAATTTTATAATATAATAACACAAAAAAATATTGTTTTAATAAAGAAAGAAAAATTGACTCAACAGAAAATTGAACTTATACAAAATTTGCGACATTAAAATGACGCTTTAACCAACTGAGCTAATAACCGATTAAATTTACTTCATCAAAATGCAAACATAAAATAAAAATTTATTTTGATACACACAAAATCCAATAAAATAACATGAGTATTTTATACCCAAATGGCATATGAACAATACAAACGCACGCAATCAGAGTACTCGTAAAAATGAAATGGTTATATATTTATTAAGTGAATAATCAGGGAATGCGTATTTTACTCTAATATTATTATTGTGTGTTGTGTAAACCAATGCATACAGGCTTTTTGAAAGCAATTTATATAAATAGTATTAGATTCATATATTTTTATATTTATTTATAAAATAATAATTATGTATCATACTGTAAATAACTTACCAATTAAATAACCAATTAGTTTAAAAACATTTATCCGCTTTTTTTAGAACAGCTTACAGGGCACTGATAATGATGATGATGATTATCTTATAGCCTAATTGAATTTCGAAGTAATGCATTGAAGAACTCTATTATGTACGTACTGTGTTCGAATCAATAGATGAAACTTCATATGCTCAATTTTATGAGGACTTAAAATTTAATTTTCTGTTTTATTAATTTAAATTTTTTTATAAATTTTTCATTTTAATATAATTTTATAAATTTGAACTGAAGTATATTTAATAATACAATTTATTTTAAGCTAACAGGATTTTTAAAAACATTTAATTCACCGCCAACAAACAAAATGTTATTGAATTAATACACCAAAACCATCATCATACTCAATACTCAATTCTAAGCATGAAAAGAACAGATTTCCTATAATATTTCTAAATATATTGTATTCTAAAGATTTTACATGATTGTTATTGTCTCAAAGCATCAATAAATTTTCTTTCCTCACTAAAAATCAAATTTAAAACATTTCAGTCGAATTCCCTTAAAAAAAATAAAACATTTTTATGAACCTCACACCATTGTCTTTCATTTTTTGTTTCCTTTTTATCGTCACAATAAAAAAAATCATTTCTGGCATAGATAAAATTTAAATTCTAAAAAGAAAAATCGTATTTATTTTTATAAAATCCTTTTTCAAAAAATATTCAAATATTTTCGATTTTTCATTAAGGTACCTTTAAAATTATAACTTTTAAAAGAGCATTCAACCAACATTTGATTACCATCAAATGTCATTAGTTTTCAGTCATCGAAACTAATCTTTTAGAAATCCTGTAAAAATATATATTAATATGAACAGGTATATCCAAAAACGATTTGATGACTTTAAAAATAGACAAAATTTTATTTTATTATTATTACATTTTGTAATACAAATTCAAATAAAAGAAGAGAATATAAAAAAAAAAAAAAACAAAAATGTATAAGTTTGTGCTGTGTGAAAAGTAATAAAAAAAAATGATTTTAAATTTAGAAATTTATTAAATTGCTAACATAAATCAATAATTGATTTCCAAAGTAATCCCAGTCAGGGACAAATCGATTTTAACTTCGTAATAATCTGACTATAAAATATAATAAAATCGGAAATTTTTCTTCTTCTTCTTGAGTTAAACATTAAATACCTGTTTTTTTTTTGTTTAAATAATTTTTTTATTAAATATATTTTTTTTGAGTATAGATGTCGCTTAACTTGGAAATAACCGTCATTTATTTGGTGTAACTATTTGAAATGTTTTAAGTATTCAGCACCTAGAACTTACTAAAATTTTAATATTTTTGTGGTGTAATTTACTATTCAATTATTCTTGCTTTTTTACTCACCACGTCGTTCATATTGTGTATTATATATATAAAATTATTAATATTCTATAAAATTTACTATTTGATAAAAAGGAGGACAGTTCTTAACTGATATCATTAATTTTTATTTAAATTGATTTTTATTTAATTTCTTTTGTATTAAAAAAATTAAAATTACAATTAAAATTTAAAAATAAATAATAATATACAGATATAAATAATATCTATTCCAATTGTTCCATCAACTTGTAATATTTAATTGTCATTGATTGTATATTGTAATAATATTGTTCACGTTCAAAATTTAATTATAAACATTTCTTACTTGTTGTTCTTACTTACTTTTCACATTTTTGTTTCCTATTACCAATATAAGTCAATACAAACTAACTTACAGCATGATATAGAATATGACTTTGTGACAATTTTAAAATTATTTTTGAAATCTTACATTACTTTTTTTATTTTTTATTCCTGCTTTATTAATTTTATACATTCAGCACATTTACACTAAACTATAATTAACATGATTTGCGGTATAACAACTAATTAATAATAAAATATAACATACATAATATGATATATAATATAATATATATAATATGATATATAATATAATATTATTTTAATTTAACTAAATTAAATGTTCATCATTGAAATACGCATTCATGCGCATTAAACTGTTTTATTACCATCAACCCCTCACTCTCAAACTAAACATAACTCAATCATTTGAGAGTTATTAACTTTTATAATGATCATCATCATCATCATCTATTGGTTCAACAGTTCAGAGTGAGCTTCATACTATTTTACATGTGGAAAACTACATCAGTTATTTTATTGTAAACTAATTACACCGTACCATATCACATCAGCATACTTAAATTTTATTTTAATTATACTAAAATGCGCTATTACGAAGAAAAAAAGATCATGAAAAAAAATTAACCAATACACTATATCGGTCGGTATTATCCATTATTTTATAAAGACCCTATTACACTTTCTTGTAAAAATTCTAATTATATTTTAAACAGACTTATATTTTACAAAGTTTAAAACATAAATATTATTACACTTGGATCAATGATAAAACATATTAGCCGCAACAGGAATTGCACCAATAACGCTTTCAGACCCACTTTAAGCGATTGTGCGATATGATAAAATGTGTTACTGTAGTAATTGATAATTTAAAACTCAAAAGCATCAATCTAGGTCTCGTTTAGTTGTATAAAAAAAGCAAAAAATTATTAGGTGTATCAGTTTGGTACGTATTAAATTTTATTTGTGTAAAACCAATTTGAAACAATAAAATTTTAGCTTGGATCTGAAAGAAATAAGAATAAAAAACCATCAGTGAATTGATTTGTGATTAAAATGATTTGCAATTAAAGCCCACATCAAAATATTGTTAATCAATCATTCTTATCATCATTATTACGCTCTGAAATGTTATTAACCAATTTCCATTTCTTTTTGCCATTTCCTTTCACTTCCTTAAATTGGTTAATGTAAAATTCTTCTATAGAGAGAAAAACAGAGGAACACTTTTTATTTAATTTAAACAATAGAATAGAGTGACTTTGTTATTAGCAATTCTCAAAACGTATTTTTTTATTCAGCATTTCAAAATGTATTTACCTTAACTCACTTCTATTACTATAACCATTTCTAGATCTTTTTAAGCTATTTATTGTAAGTCTTGTGAACAAATTATATTATCCGAAATACTGTGATCTACATATGAACTATTCAATTTTATACCATTTACATTTTGTAATTTATATTTTTTATCCATACATGAAATTGACTAGTTCGAAATACGCGTAGGTGTAACAAGATTACATCTATTACATGACATTAAATTTTGATACAATTCATCTTCCATAGACTCCGGCATAATACCTATATTAATGATAACTCATTAAAATTTTTAAAGGTCTTACTGTATAGAGAAAAGTAATATTTTTCTTCTGCAATTTTCTTTATTAAAAACTCCATTTCATTTCAAAATTAAATAAAACACAAAACACCATTTTTTTGTTAGTTAATTAACCAACAAAAACAGACTCTCTCTTAATTCTTTAAACAAACAAATAAACAAAATTGAAGATAAAAAATAATTTACAAAACATTTACGTATGATCTTAACAATTTATTTAATCTTTGACTCAATTCAAGGTTCTTTTTCCAAGGCATACAAAAACTAAGCAACCTTAAAAAATATATAATAATTTTAAATACCTTCATTAATATACAGGTATACACACACACACCTATCCATACAAAATGAAAAATGTTTTAAATTTTGTTTTATTTATTTTCATTTTAAAATTATCCTTCAAAAAAATTTTCCTACCTTTCTTATTGCCTAACTCCTTGAAATGTAAAGAATTTTTTTTTTTTCACCAAATTTTACTTTTCCAATAACTTGGAATGAGTTAAACTAATGGAAATTAAAAACAAAAATATTTTCTTCTTCGTTTATTCTTCAACAAAAATTTTCATTTAATCGTCCCAAAAATTGTGTTATTCTAGTTAGTAATAATATTTTACATAATATTATGTATAAATATATTTATATTCATTTTCAAAATAATCTTTATGATTGTATATGATGTGAGTACGAGATACAATTTCCACAACGGTAAACAATATCATCCGTTTATTACTTCGCTAATTTTTTTTATTTTTTTTTTTTGCGAAAAACAAAACCAACAGAAAATTTTCACTAAACAATATGTTGTTTAATAATTCAATTTTTTTTTTTTTTTTGTTTTTATCCGACTGTAAACGAACGTGTAGATTGTGTAAATGAAAAACGCTCATGACATACAAATTAAATATATGCGAAAGAAAATAAGGTTAAGTTAAATTGACAACATTACGTGATGAGTGAATGTAGGTGGATTTTGGTGTAATATAGTGGTATAGAATTTTGAAGATAACGCGAAATTGTAATGTTGAAGAAATCTAATTCTAAATGAAAAGTGAGTGGGTGGGTGGGTTACTTTTTTAAATTAAAATGTTCTTTATTTAAATTACCTACTTTAAATACAATAAAACTTGTCAGTAAGAAAATTATAAATTTTTAGGATATGGAAACATTTTTTTTTTTCAGAATACAATATAAATTGATTGTCCATGCAGAATACAATATAAATTGATGCTCCAATATTTTGTTGGACATTTATTTCCAGTCAAATAAATTAAAAAAAATCTAGAATAAATTGAATTAAAATTGAACTGTCAAAGTCTAAATGTAAAGTTACAAATAATAAAAAATAATTACATTTATCTTATCTCTTTTTAAGTTAAATGTATAATTTTTATTCAATTAAATCACCTTTATCCTGCCTATCTTTAACTTAAATGTGTAATTCTGATATTCATTTAAGAGTAACAGACTAAGTAGCTTAATTAATTTTATTTTTTGTTTTTTTGTATTTTCTTATTCTTCACATTATTGATTCAATATAAATAAAATTAATTTTTCTTCGTAGCTGATTTTGTAAGGAAATCTGATGACAAACTACAGGAACAAAGTTTTTCAAAGTAATTTCAAAGTAAAAAATTATAATTTAAAATGAAAGAATTTTTATTGTCACAAAAATTATAAGTTTTTATCTCAATTTGCTTAACATATTTTACTTATTTTCCACCACACAATTCTATTTTTCACCAAGAGTACTCAAGTACCAATTTATCATTTCTTATTAATTTAAATTAATTAAATTTTTTTTTTTCAAATGTTTTTTTATTTTTCTTTTTATTCAATCATGTCAAATCATTATTTTCTAACATCGAGAAAAATAAAATTCAAGAGAATAATTTTGAAAATATTTCCCTCTTTCTTTCGCGCTATATACAGGCTGTATCAGTAATTGAATTTCAAAATTTTCAAATGTATAGAATCCTAACTAAAAATTGCACTGGCTTATAAAGAATAAAATGTTGCAAAAAAAAAATGTTGTCTTTTCAATTTAAATTTCCTTCTTTCTTCTTTGCCAATAAGACAAAGAACCGCTCGAAGTAATGCAATAATTGGTGCCGTTGAGGCAAGTGTTGCTGAAGACCGCAATTTGTCGATTCCAAGAAGTTCTCAAGAATTGGGACTGTCTCAAACTACAACCTGGTGGATTTTGAGAAAGGATCTTCTACTGGTTTGCATCCGTATAAAATTGTTTTCACTCAATAACTGAAGCCATTGGACCACCGTAAACGTCGTTAATTTGCTGATTTTGCTTTGCAACAACTTGAAATCGATAACGATTTTTTTAAGAATATCATCTTCTGCGATAAGGCTCACTTTCATCTGAGTGGTGCGGTAAATAAACAAAACTGTCGATTCTGGTGCGAAGAAAATCCACAAATTATTCAGGAAAAAACATTACATTCGCCTAAATTGACAGTTTGGTGTGGTTTTTGTTATGGTGGAATCATCGGTCCGTACTTCTTTCGAAATTAAGCTGATAACACCGTTACTGTCAATGGAGAGCGGTATAGATCGATGATAACTAATATTTTATGGCCGAAATTGGAGAAATTGATCTTGACAACATTTGGCTCCAACAAAACGGGGCTACATGCCACACAGCAAGTGCAACAATTGAATTATTGCGAGAAAAGTTTGGAAATTTGATTATTTCAAGAAATTGTGATATTGAATGACCTCCAAGAAGTTGTGATTCAACACCATTAGACTAATTCTTGTGGGGTTATTTGAAGTCATTGGTCTTTAGGAATAAACCAGACTCTCTTCAAGCTTTACATTTAACGTGCTATTCATGACATACAACTGGATTTAGTGAAAAAAAAAAACGCTCAAAAAATGGGTTCATCGAATTCGTTCCTGCAGAAGAAGTCGTGGAGGCCATTTGAATGACGTTTTATTCAGAACTTAATTGTATCGATTGTACTTCACATTAAATAAAATACATTTGAATTTCCTAACAATTAGTGTTTTTTTTTTAAAAAAGAAATTATATCACTCTTATTGGAAAACTCTATATAAATTTCGGAAACACTCACAAAAGCCTACAGAAATTCACGAAAACCTACCAAAGGAATTAATGACAATTAAAAAAAATTAGTAAATTGTTATAGAATAAATAGTAAAATATAGTAAAAGTATAATCAGATAAGCATATCTAATATAGTAATACGCTAATAATGTCTATAAAAAGCTTTCCATCTCGGTGAATTAAAGCAAAAAGCAGTGACAGAAACACAAAAATTTAAATGTGAAGCTTTTCCAAAATATTACCTATTAAGAAATAAAAAATATAAAAAAAAACTATCTTTCAAATAAATCAATTATTATAGAAAAACATATCAAAGTTCTAAACCAATACAGAAAGACTATTTAATACAAGAACCAAATAATATCATAGCAAAGAAAACAATACCCCTTCAAACAAAAATATTATCTTTAAGATGGACGTTTCTAAGAAAAATTAATTTTTTTGCGGACATAGAATAATAAATGATAAAAATTGCGGAAATAGAATAATACGATCAAAATAATGGAGGAAAAACATTGTATTACAATACAATACATTGTTAATAACCAGCTCTAACAAATTTTGGGGATTCAAATTTTGGGAGTTGTTGTATCGGCGTAGGACCAAATAGCATACCCTATCCCAAACAAAACTGGAATTGCTAGCTTTCCAAAATATATCTTTAGTGGCGAAAAAGACATTTGAAAGTATTCTTGTTGTTTTGATCTTATGTATAAAAACCGTTATTTCTCTTGATCTATTAAATATATATTTATATATATATATATATATATATATATATATATAATATATATATTCAGTTATATATTCTAGAAAGATAATTGTTTTGAGCATATTTTAACATTTATTTGATGATGATTGGTGTTGCCTTTATGAAGAGGTTGTAGTTCAAAGTAGGAAATTTTGGAAAAAAAAACAATCTTTATTTTTTTTCTTGAAAAACTGAATACATCAAGATTTTACCACAAAACCCACCCAATATTTATATACTGTTGGAAAAGTCTCTTTTTTTTCTATAACTCATACTTTCATCTAAATAATTTCTCATAACAACATCTTTTACAAAAAGTTAAATTTATACTAAATTAACAAATTATTAAAAGAAAACACTAACAAATAACAGTAAAGAATTAGAAAATTGACCTGTATTAATAAAAGTAAAATAATTGGCTAAGGTTTGCTTTAATAAATAAAAAACATTTATCGTTTTCTACTAAAATTTGTCAGATTTTATTGAATACAATTCAAATAAAAATTATAATTTGTTATTAAATACAATTCTCATCAAAATATTTATAAATTTTATTAAATATTTGAAAGATTTGGTTTTTTTTTTGTATTTGTAACAAAATAAATTACCACCACCACCATGAATCCCAATCCCCCCAAATACTTTCACCCCATATTGTTTCAGATCCTAAACCAAATCCATGCCCAATAGCCATACCCATGCTATCAAAATAGGGCTTTGCTAGAGCATTTTGTAAACAGCTTAAAAGCAACATAAGCAACAATGATGTAATCCAAAATTTTAACATCTCTCCTTATATTTTGTATTTCTTTTTCTAATTTAAATTGCAGTTCAACTAAACTTGTTTAGTCTTCTATACCAACTAAATTTATTTACAATTTGAATTTTAATCTTAGAAATTTAATTTCCAAAATAAAAGTTTATGATTGTAATTTTAGTAACACTTCATTAAAAAAGTGTTTACGATATAATGGAAGCCAAATTTTTATGTTTTTTTTATTTTTTTTTTGAAAATAAATAAAATAGTAATATTTTTGTTTCAGTTTAAAAATAGTGAAAGTGTAAAAATGATAAATTAATTAACTTTCAACACAAATCAATCGTTTTTTTTTTAAATTAAAACTCTAATTAATTATGTTCTATTGTTATTATGATTTTTGTTAATCACTTAATGACACGTATTTTATCTCATCTAATGAAAACTGTGAGCTTAAAACAACTTCTAAAGTCAAACATATTTCAATTTTTTTTTTTTTTAGTTTTAAGTATTTGTAGGTATAAATACTTGATGGATGTTGTTTAAGTAGTTTTTGTAAAGAAATTTTGTTTGACAAATACTGTTTATAATTTTAAATGCATACTAGTATTCGCCCACTGCCCAAAATTCGAGGAAGTTTGATACAAAATCGTATGCAATTTCATTATGAATATTGTTATCCATCATTATTCAACTTATCCAACTTTTAATTTTTTATTCAATTTATTCTTGGTACTATAGTACTACTATATCATTATCTTAGACAACAACCGCATACATAGAAATTTATTTAATAAAAGAAAAAACTAAAATTTAAATTTAATTATACAAAAAAAAAATTGATTTAAATTGAAATTTCTAATTGAAAATTAAAAAAAGTTGAAAAAAATATTTGAATTCGCTACGTCTCCTTTCCAATTAATATATCTATCATTTAAAAGAATAATAATGAAAATCTGCTGTGAAATGGTTCAGATATTATTGTGATTATATAAATATAATGACATAACGTAACGAAAATATTTATTATAATTTATTATATATATTAAAATACATATTTTTCCATTCAGTATAAGTTTCATTAAATATACGTAACATATTTTAAATGGTGGAACAAAAATAAGTAATTTTACTAGTATAAAAGTACTTGTACAATACCACTGCTAATCAGTTGTATTAAAGGTTGTATGCAATTTAAAAACTATACACTGACTGTTGTATTATACATATTCATAAAGATTTCAATTCTACTTCAGACATTAATCTATAGTTGTTCGAAAAACAATAACAAAAATAAATTTAGGTCTTTTCTATTGAAGTAGTTTTACTTATTGATGACCTTTATACCTGCAGAATGTTAAACTAGCTACGTAAATTTTACTAATACAGGGGAGGGGGTATTCAAATGTTATAATACAAAGCAAAATCCTTCATTAACAGTAATTTTCATCATCTCTTAATTATGTAACATGTCACACGCATTTATAATTATTAACTCAAAACATCAACAACAATATAAAATAAGGATCTACATGTATCATTTCTCATCATTATGCTTTATGATCTATATATATGTCATCTCTAATCATTAATATCATTTTCTCGCTACATTTTATTTCTACCTACACGCTACACCTACTTCCATAATACATTAAAAAAATTGATTTATTCTCTCAATTCTCATTCTACCATTCCTACTGACCTGTATTGTCATTATTATTGTTTTTATTGCTATTTTATTATTAATTGCGTTAGTAGGTATTCTGTGCTGTACATTTTATAGTATAACGAATATGTGAATATGTAATATCAAATTAATCTCATCTACGATAGGTAGTGCGAAAATATTAATTATAAGAAATTGAAGTAGCAAAGGCTTCAGACACCAAAACAAAATTAATATTATAAGATTTAGTAATATCTTTATAACTTAATGGTAATATAAGTATATATATACATTTTGTTTTATTTATTTTAATTTTTATTTATTCATTTATTTAGTTTATATATTTATAATTACAATAATATCAATACATTACTAAATAATTAAAATAAATTTACTTCATATATAGTTGAAATATAATTTAATTTAATTCATTTAAAAATTATTATTTACATAAAAATTAATTTGTTTTTTGAACTTATTCAAACGATTTTCCGTTTTGAATTCTGAAGGAAGATTATTTTAATTGCAAACCTTTATACATTATTATATTTTTTGTTCTTTCATTTCTATAAAAATCTAGTCTAAACTTAGTATTATTTCTTAAATTATATATTCATGTTTTATACCATTTTATTAAATAAATATCTTTTATATTAAGGGCGTTTCTGAACCTCTCGCACTTGCACTTGATACTCGCACTAAACCTGTCAAATCGCACTAAATTTTTTTTTTCTTTTCACTTTTGGTAAATTTAATTTTGCAATATCTAGTGTACTTGAAACTACACTAAAATTTTAACAACAAATCAAGTTCGATTTGACAGGTTTAGTGCGAGTATCAAAAGCAAGTGCAAGAGGTTCAGAAACGCTCTAAATACAATGATCATAAGTTTTTTTTTTAATTTTACCAACGCAAAATGAAAGTAAAGAGAAGTGGACATTTCAAATTGCCAAATATAATGTGAAGGAATGACATGTGAGTCTTTGATAAATTAAAGTGATGAAAAAATATGCAAGTGAAAGTTATGGGAGTTAATCGTTTTTAAATATTTTGTATTAGGATGTTTACTTAATGAAACACAAGTTCTATTTATAATTCTCATTCTAATTCCTTCGAGACCAAATGGACAATCCTTCGACAATTTAAATTGGCAATAAACAATAAAAGTGAATTACAGCAATAAAAATTGGCCTTTATACTTTAAACCATAATATGAACAAACGCTAATCAGTATATAGGACCTCACCTACTAAAAGTCACTATAATGTACACACACTCTGTATATACAAATTATATACATTTAACTTTCAATTCAATCATTAAATGGTGAAAATTAAAAAATGAAGAAAAACCGTATTTAATTTACAAAATTTATAAATGGCGTCCATATGAAAATAGAAACCTTTCAGAAAAATTATAAAATAAAATAATAACAATACACAAGTTTAGAGAAAACCGTTATTTTTGTTTTTATGAAGAACCTTTCGTTCCTGACGACTTTCTATTATTATTCTAATAATTATTATTGTTATTATTTTTTATTATTTTTATTGTTATATTTATTTTTATGTCCTCAAAATATTGCCCAATATATACCAAGCTACATTTTTTTAATTTTTTTTTTTATTATTATTATTATTTTTGTTTACATTTCAATTCTTTACTATTTCAAACTTCTCGTTTACTTGCCAAATCCCTATGATAAAAAGCTTTCCCTTTTGAAAATGTATTTTAATTTTTTATTACATTTCATCTGATAAGTTATTGATTACTGTTGTATATAGTTGTATTAGGTAGGCGTAAAGAACAAATGGTGGCATGGTGACTTATAAAAGAGAATTTTCTATCAATTTTCTCATTCCTATTCTCCAGCCTTAGCTATAGTTTTTGTTTTTATTATGTTATTTTTGTGGTGGTATTAAAACTCCCATTTCAGGTGAAATTATTGTATTTTTTTTTTTGCATTGTAAATGGGAAAATTTTCTATGTATTTAAATTTATATTAATGTTGAGAGGAATAGGGGGATAGGGTGTGATCAAACGTGACCTATATATATTTTTATTCTTGTTTCAATTGTGTTCACCCTCTTTAAAAATCCCTTAAAAGTAAAATTATTTTTTAATGTTCATTTTGCTTTTGTTTTTCTGTTACTAATACAGGAGGAGTGAAAACAGGAATTAAATCAAATAATGTTATCAGGACTCTATATATATATATATATATATATATATATATATTATTGTATTATATAATATGCAATAACGGTTATATGAAATTATTATAAAGGTAAAAATTATATGAAGGGAATAATTATAATTAACCTAAAAATGTCAAACAAATTATAATGTCCAAAATTTTAGACAACCTGGAATTCCTTTTCTTTCCCTTTGTTGGTTTCTGTTGTTCTCATTTGATTAAAAAAAAAAATAAAAATGAAATATAATAAGTCTCAATCAAATAATGTTGGTTATAACTTTGAAAATAAAATGACTGTATACCTATTCAAGACGGAGGTGAGTATTTGAGGTAAATTGAAAATAATTTAATTTTTGATGAAATCATTATTGTCCAATAGGAAACAATAGGTAATGAAAAGGTAAAAAATGTGTTTACTATTTTAAAATATTTTTGTTTTTTTTTTTTGTTTATTCTTCTAAAGTGAATAAAATATTTATTAGAATGTTTTAATTATTATATTAGGGTAAATAATTATAATTTAATTAAATTGGGTGATAATAACTTATACATAACTCTTTTGTAACATTTTAATAAATAATTTTATTTATTTTGTTGTCTGTTCAATTAAAATAAAATTTTTATTCTGAATTAATCGATTAGAATTTGAGGTAAATTAATTTACTATCAAATAAACCCGCAATTCGAAACAAATTGGAAAATTAATTTTTCTATATTCCAAAGTAAAATAAAAATTTTTACGTTATACATATATACTTATGTTGTGCCTGACTATATCTGTATATATATATATATATATATATATATAAATTGTTTATGTCTGGCTTTAAATCTCGGCTTTATGTCTGTTTTTATGTCTGGCTTTATGTTATTTATAGACTCGAAAACTACTGAATCGATTTGGATGAAATTTTCAGAGTATATTACTGGAATATATGGAAAGGTTATAGGCCTACTCGCTTTTTAAAATTCCAACGAGTTCAAGCAGCTGCCATACAACTCTCAGCACCTATTACAAATATATTAAGAACCAAAAGTGTTACAGAGCTGAAAATTTGTACTCAGGTACTGCCTCAAAAAAAATAAATACGTCTATTACCGTTTTTCAAAATTTTGAGTGGTTCGGGCAGCTGCCATCCAACTCTCAGCACCTATTACAAATATATTAAGAACAAAAAGTGTTACAGAGCTGAAAATTTGTACTCAGGTACTGCCTCAAAAAGAAATAAACATGTCTATTACCGTTTTTCAAAATTTTGAGTGGTTCGGGCAGCTGCCATACAATTCTCAGCACCTATTACAAATATTTTAAGAATCAAAAGTGTTACAGAGCTGAAAATTTGTACTCAGGTACTGCCTCAAAAAGAAATAAATACGTCTATTACCGTTTTTCAAAATTTTGAGTGGTTCGAGCAGCTGTCATACAACTCCCAACACCTATTACAAATATAATGAGGAAACATATATCTTACCGTTTTCCAATAATATGAGTGGTTCGGGTAGCAGCTCTACACCTTCCATCACCTGTCAGGAATATTTAAAAAATTAAAGTTTTTATGTAACTGAAAATTGTATTGTTCAAGAAATTATTTGGAAAAACCGAAGCCGATCGTTTTTTCTTCTCTATTATTATTTAAACTTCGTTTAAAAAAATTTGTTGTTTTTTTCAAGAAATTATTATATATACCTACATTTGGTAAATTTTAACTCTTCATCGCATCACATTTCTGACTAGAGTATATATCTGTAGTACTATAGTACAGGCAATGCATACGGTAGCAAAATTATGATGCTATGATCATTATCATAACAACAACAAAAAATCAAAAACAAAAATTAAAAATAAATAACAATTTTAACTCTACATCGCATCACATTTCTGGCTAGAGTATATATACCTATAGTACAGGCAATGCATACGGTAGCAAAACTATGATGCTATGATCATTATCATAACAAAAAAAAATCAAAACAAAAATATATGTATATTGTGTATAATTTTAAGTAATAAGAATAACCTTTAAGTGCATTATGTTTTTTTTGTGTTAAATGCTGTTTGCCTTTTGGTTATTACACCATGTTAAACTATTGATAAAATTTCTATTAGTCCTTCTTATTATAAATCAAAAAAAAATTTTATTTTATTTATATTATTATTATTATTTTTTATTTTTCCTTATTATTTGCAAAGAAGACTAACATTAAATTAAAAAAATATATTTCATGCAATGGTATTTTTTCTTGCAAAGGTTCAGCATGGTAGACAGGGGTTAAAAAAGAGTACCAAAGCAATTTGTATACATATTGTAATTTGTATATATGTTGGAGTATTCCGTCGGACTTACAAACTCCCAGATAAATGCATAATATTTATATAATAGTTATTAGTAGGTATTTAAATATTAAATTTTTTTCTTTAAATAATTAATTAAAAAAATTTTACACATTGTATTCAAATATTAGTTAATTTTTTCTTAAAATAAAGTGAATGAATACAATTAAACAATGAAAATAATTTAGCAAATCGAACAAGAAATATTTATGGTATAGCTGTCTCACTTTACTACAAATTAATCAATGGCCTAGTTACAATTTTATCTTTACAGTTACAATTTTAGTGATATGCAAACAAACCAACTTAAACTGAGTCACAGCTAGTTAATAGGTTTTTGATAATTATTAAAAAAAAATCATAACTCTCTTTGGTACATTAGATTTTTTATGTTATTAGAATTTTACATCAAAACATCTAAAATAATGTCAACATAAAAAATACAGGAATACCAGAAGATTTCATATCAATTGCAATAGCACCAGTTTTCAGTAAAGTAGTGAAAACCATTAACAAATTTCTTAATAGCAAAAAATATAAACAACAGTATGGTCTCAAAATATAATGAAATCCTGAAGCTGCATTATTCGATTTAATATCGAAAGTACAATCTGATCTTGACAAAAAACAGAAAATCGTAACTATATTCTTTGACGTAAAAATCCGGTTGACACTGTAGGCAGAAAAATATTTTTTAAAATTTTACTACATTCATGATAAAGAATACATTTAAATCAAAAGCTAGTTAGAAGATCGAATTCGATTTGCAGAACAAGATGTAATTAAAAGTGAAGTAGAAAAAAACTATTTTAGAGTAATCCAGAGAAGCTCACTGGGTCCGACGATATTTTTAATTTACATTAGTTGCTCATTAAACATTAATTCAAATAGTATTCCTTACATGCAGATGACTTTGTAATTGTATATGACCAAATTTTAATAATGGATTTAGAAAGTATAATTCAAGAAGATATGGAATAGATAAATAATTGGATGACTCGAACTAAGTGTAAATACAAGTAAAACTTTAAACTAAAAGATTTTTTGTTATTAAATACAACAACTGTCTACTTAAAATGGTCAAGAAATATAAATACTTAGGAGTACTACTTGATGATAGAATTTGTTTTGGCACAGTCAAATATTAGCACAAACAAAAAAGGAAGAAAAGTAGTAGGTATTTTCAAGGTGGCAGGGAAAAGTATGCCACATAAAGTGAAACGGGCAGTATATATGTTCGATTTTGTAGTGACATCTAATATGCAAATTTGGGGAAAAACTTATGACAAATATTAAAAAAAATATGCAACTTATTGCGATTAAAAACTTATTTAATTATCAAGGTAGAACGTCAATACGAACAGTTCATATTGAAAACATAGTCGATTCCTGTTATAAGTTCGCGATACAAATTGTGTTCACAATACGAAACGTATACGAAAAATAGATAAATATATTGTGAATTTCGGGAGGGAATTTGTCCTCTATATATCACCGCAGCCGCAAATGGGTTTATTGTGATAGCTTTACGATAGATTACGTATATTAAAAACAACCATAATTTACAATTCTTTTTTTCCTATTAATTCTATTCTGTGTAACATCAACTCGTGACCACTAACCTCATCCAATATCCGTAGTGACTCCTGAATATTAATTCATTCTTACATGACATTAATAATCATTTTGTACAGAACATTTTTTTTATAATTCAAAACTCATGACATACTAAGTAATACCATTTATTCTATTTTCTAACATGTATTACGAATTACGAGAGACTTTAAAGTTGATTACACAAAATCAGGATTACTCTTTTTTCAGATTATGTACACATTCAAGTATTTTTATATGTGATTTGGAATTAGAAGGAACTTTAGATTGATGTTATAAAATCAGAATAATAGGTGCGCTTGCATTAGAATATGTATATATGTTTTGACACGTCACCAGTAATTTTCACAATCACAACAGTAAATTCAAATCGTATTTCAAATGACATAAAACACAAATCACTTCTAATTACTTACTGCAGAAACTGTATATAGTAAAATAATGCTAAAAACTTTGAAAATTGATCTGGCTTAGTAAGAATAAAATATACGGACTTACTTAATAAAATAAAACAATTAATTGTACTGAAATTTGTCATATTTTATTGAATACATTTAAATAAAAATTATAATTTGATGTTGAATACAATTTATAAAAATATTTTTTTGTATTTTGAAGATTTCATTTTCTATTAATAACAAAATATACAATATAAAAAATCGGAAAGACCACAATCTTAACCCCAACCATAACCATAACTACCCCAACCATAACCATAACCACCCCAACCATAACCATAATCGTGACCCCAACCACCATAATCGTAACCCCAAAGATGTTTATCCCAAATGCCTTCATCCCATATTGCATCATTTGCTAATTCAAATCCCGTCCAAAGAGCGTCATCAAAAAAATCACCAAATCCAAAAGAATAAGGTACGGGCTTTGCTTGAACATTGGCTTCTCTTGAATAGCTTAAAATTATAACAAAAGTTAATGTAATCCATAATCTTAACATCCTTCCTTATAATTCGGTTTTGTTTTCTAATTAAACTTTAAACTCAACTAAACTTGTGTACTTTTGTGTATTAACTAAATTTTGTATAGGTATCGCAGTGAAGTTTGATTTTAAATTTTTCGAATAATAATTTTAATTACATGCCATTAAAATTAACATTTTATAATGCCATGAAAAAATTATATATTACTTTTTTTACTATGTGGAACGAAAATGGAGAGCTTGAATGCTTGAATTGCGTTTCATTATAAAAATCACTTATAATGAAATTCTTTGAATATGCATAAATATTTTAGATCTGGGTTTAAGTAGTTTTGTATTGCATTCTATAAGTTTAGATAGATTAGACGAATGTGTTCTAATATCCAGTAAATAATTAATATAATTGTAACCAGTAATAATTAATATCATTAACTATTGTTATGTTTTTGTTTTTTTGTAATATATCGCTTTTTCAGTTTCAAAACCTGTCTAGGTACATACCAGGATATTTTCTGAATTCGGTATTTTTCATTGTTTTTTATTATTTTTAATTATTATACAATTTCAGCTTCTAATTTTAAATCTGATATGTGCTAATTTTGCTTGATTTGTCTTAATTTACCAATTAATTCGAAGCCAACTTTTGTTATGGTTGTCTATTTTAATATTTAACTGATGTTGCTTATAATTTTTAACATTTTTACAAAATTTCAATTTCATTATGATATCAAAAGTGGGTCATAGTTGAGAAAATAAAAAACAAAAAAATATTTTACAATAATTTACATAATTTCTTATTTTCTTTAAATCATTCTTTTTCTTATGAAATGTTTATTGTTGATTTTTATTTAAAAATATTTTTGTTAGTTTTTGAATATTTTATCAATCTTGTATCATGTATTTTCAATGTATTTTATAATTTTGTACGAATTATTGTTTTGTTTTATTTTTATGTTGATTTTTTTGATTTTGAAATCAATAAAATTCAATAACAATCTATTTTTTATTTTACTTTTTTATTACTTCTTTTTCTATTTGAAAAAGTTTTACTTTAACGTTTTGAAATAAAAGCAAATTTCGTTTATAATACTTTTAAGTGAAATAAACATAAATATTTCCTGTAAATTTGTATCATTAAAATCAATTAAATTTCTACCAATTTGTACACTTAGTACTCATTAGTTTCGAGACCTGTATTTGAATATTTTATTTTACAAATAGTTTTTTTTTTTTTGATGCGATATGAGAGCTATAATTTTCTGTTAGATATATACCTAACATATTTTAGATAATGGAACGAAAACAAATACTTTTACTTCAGGCTTATATCCAAAGGATGGGTGTAATTTTATTTATTTATTTATTTTCGTCTATGATAAAATTTTTGTAGTCTACCTAAATAGGTTATTAGTCCACCTAGACCTTGGTTTTCCCTTTACTGTATTGTGATAGGATATTGGATTAAATATTTTTCGTTGAGCTCTAATTTTGTTCAATCTTATTAAATAGCCGGTCCATCGCAAACGAACATAAAGGCAACACATATCATCATCAAATCGTCTTAACGAACAAAGCACGTCTTAACAAAAAGGATAAAATATTTTCAAGGCCCTAAAGGCAAACATGAGAAACCTCAACGTCCCTAATCTTTTAAACGTAGCCCTAAATCAACCAACCTCAGTTTCTGCTTCTAATAACACTCCTATTAGTACCTTATCTATTTTCTATCAAAATGTTCGGGGTCTACGTACAAAAACTTCGAATGTGTTTCGTAACTCCATTACTCTTAACTTTGACGTTTACTCTTTAACAGAAACCTGGTTGACTAATTCAATTCAGTCCTTAGAACTATTTAACCAATCCTACACTGCTTTTAGAAAGGATAGGTTTCAACAAACTTCTATCACCTTAAATTCAGGATTTGTTGCTAAAGGAGGGGGCGTTCTGGTGGCAATTAAGAATAACTTTAATGCTATTGAGTTGTTTCTTCCCCATTGTGATTCACTTGAATTAGTTGCTTTAAAAGTTGAACTTCTTAACAAATCGCTTTATATTGTTTGTTGTTATATACCTCCAAAATCTGTTGTTGACATATATTCTAACTTTAAGCTTTCTCTTGACCATATCTCAACCTTAATGAATCCCTCTGATGAATTATTAGTTTGCGGTGACTTTAATTTACCGAAAGTATCATGGGTACATCACGAGGATGAACCATATCTAATTCCACTTCAGATTAATTCTGACTGTGAATATACTTTACTGGATGGTTGTAATTTAAATGGTCTTCAACAAATTTCTTCAGTGACTAATTGTATGGATAGGCAACTTGATCTTATTTTTGTAACAGATTGGGCTAATTATACTTTTAGTGTTCCTATTATGCCCTTAGTAAATGTTGATAATTTTCATCCTCCTATATTTCTTTCATATTGTTATAATAGCCCAGTATTACCTGCTTATGAACTATCTTATAAATATAATTTTGCCAACGCTAATTTTTCTGCGCTAAATAATTTTCTTTTATCAATTGACTTTAATTTTATAGTTGAAGATGATGACATCAATAAGGCGGTTTCTAAATTCTACGAAATTCTATCTAAAGGTTTGGAATTGTATGTACCCTTGGCTCGTAATAGAGACCTTAGTTCTAGTCCTCCTTGGTTTAATCATGAAGTAAAAAAATTAAGAAATAAAAAGAATAAAGCTTGGAATAAGTACTTAAAAGAGAAAACCACTAAAAACTATCATGAGTTTGTAATTTTGTTCAACTCCTACAAACTGACATTAGATTTCAGTTATAACAACTATTTAATAAATGTTAGCTCTCAGCTAAGGATTAATCCTAAGTCCTTTTGGAAATTTGTTAACTCCAAACGTAAATCTGATCAATTTCCCGTCACCATGTCCTATAATGATGTTAGTGCTAACTCTCCGAAATCTATTGCACATCTCTTCAAGCTATTTTTCTGTAGTTCTTATTCAGAAAATCTCTTTGAAGTTGATGAAAATAATTTTAATCACATGATAAACCAACCTGAAAACCAAGTTATCTCAATAGATTTCTCTACTCAGAAAATAAAGAGTTATTTGAATAATCTCAACAGTGATGTATTTCCTGGACCTGACAAAGTACCATCTTTAATCTTAAAAAACTGTTCTGAATCTTTTGCGTTACCATTATCCCTTTTATTCAATCGATCGTTTACTTCTGGAATATTTCCACAATTTTGGAAAAATTCATTTATTCGCCCTGTTTATAAAAAAGGTGCTAAAAATATGGTCACAAATTACCGTCCAATAGCAAAACTTTCATGCATACCTAAACTTTTCGAATTAATAGTTTTTGATTCAATTTATGATATTTGTTCTAAACATTTATCAATTAATCACCATGGTTTTGTAAAGAAAAAATCTACGGTTACAAATTTAGTTGAGTCTTGCTCACACTTCCTGAACACTATGGAGGCTGGCTTTCAGACTGATGTCATTTACACAGATTTGAGCAAGGCATTCGATTTACTGCCTCATAGTGTTATTTTATTAAAACTTAAAAAACTGGGATTTCCTAAATTTTTTATAATGTGGATTAAATCATTTTTATCCAATAGATCTTATAGTGTAATGTTTAGATCAGCTCTTTCTGAATCATTTTCTGCCACCTCTGGTGTACCACAAGGCAGCCATCTAGGTCCCTTACTATTCATTATCTCAATTAATGATGTCAACAATCTCATTAACAATAGTAACATGATCATATATGCTGATGATATGAAAATTTATAAAAAAATATCTTCATATAATGATTGTACTGTACTACAGAACGATCTTGATTCGTTTTTTAAGTGGTGCGGCTATAATAATCTTCTCCTTAATATTGATAAATGCGCTGTTATTTCCTTTACTCGTAGATTGATTCCAATAATAACTGATTATACTTTTAATTCTAAACTAATCAACCGAGTTTCTCATTTTAAAGACCTTGGCGTACTTTTTGACGATAAACTCACATTTAAACTTCACTTTAATAGCATAATTAACAAGGCAAATTCTATGTTAGGTTTTATTAAAAGATGGTCTAAGGAATTTGATGATCCATACATTACTAAATCTTTATTCACTACTCTTGTTCGCCCCCACCTTGAGTACGCAAGCCCTGTCTGGTCACCTCACTATTCCACTCATATTAATAGAATTGAATCTATTCAAAAAAATTTTTTGCGATATGCTCTACGTAATCTTCCCTGGTCTAACCCAATAATCCTACCTCCATACATAAATCGTCTGAAGCTTCTTCAGATGAACACATTGCAATCAAGAAGGGTTGTTGCAGATATCTTATTCATATCCCAAGTATACAATGGTGAAATTGATTCCAAAATTATAAAAGATTAGATTAATTCGTACATTAACACCAGTACGCGTTTTCGTATAGAACATCTTTTTAATCTTCCTTTCCATAGAACTAATTATGGTAAATTTGAGCCAATTAATAGAATGTTAATGGCAGTTAATCAATACAAAAACAGTGTTGACTTTTCTTTGAACAAAACCAGTTTAAAGAAAACCTTGTTTCACTTGCTTCCTTAGTCCTCCTAATTAATCTTGTTTTTCCGCTACTAATATTAACTAATTTGTAGTGTTATAATTAACTTTTAATACTTTTAATAACTTTACATCTTCTCTTTTTTTTCTGATGAAATTTATTTTATCTAATTTTGTTTTTTGTTTTTTATAAAAACTATGTTGTATTAAATTTCAAAGTAATTTAAACTTTAAATCATAAATCTTATTCGATACATTGTGTTATTCAAAATTTTAATAATTAAATTGTATTATATTTTGTAAACTGTTTGAACTAAATAGTAAATAAATAAATAAGTTGACAAATAAATGTTGAAATATGGTACAAACCGCTCTTATACTAGATGAAAAAACTGAATATATACATATATCTAACAGTTTAACAGATGTAACGGTTTATATACAAAAATAAAAAACAGCGAGGATACTTTCAAATGTCCTTTTCATGTTTGAAGAATAAGATGCGTCATTAAAGTTATATACATATATTTTTGGAAAGCTAAGAACACCAGGTACCCTTGGGATATAGTCATTAGGTCCTACTTGGGTACACCTTCTCCTTCAGATGAACCAAAATATATACCAGGTGTTTCAGAGCATGTGTATCAGCTTTTTAAGAGGTAAAACTCCAGCCATGCTCTGGATGACCCGGTATATATAATAATTTAAATGTATATACAGTTCAAATGAAAATATAAAATTTTAATATTACAAAATTTAGAAATCCAAATGACTAATTTATCAACAGTCTTGTAAAAACTAATTTGTTTCATATACTTACGTTGTGCCTGACTATATTTCAATATACAAATGCCCTGCTTTATTGAAATTATAATTTTATGCTTTTAAATAATTTTTTTATTGATCATTTATTTAAAAAATATCAATAAGAGAATAACTTTGTGTTACAATAACCAGTTCGTTTATTTCTGATTCCAGAAGAGGTATAATAACCAAAAGGCATACAGCATTTAACACAAAAAAAAACATAATGCACTTAAAGGTTATTCTTATTACTTAAAATTATACACAATATGCATATGTCTCTACATATTTTTTTTTTATTCTTTTTTTTGTTGCTATGATAATGATCATAGCATCATAGTTTTGCCATGTCGTATGCATAGCCGGTATAGTTATATAGGTATATATATATACTCTAGCCAGAAATGTGATGCGATGCTGAGTTAAAATTGTTATTTATTTTTATTTTTTTTGTTTATTGTTTTTTTTAATATATATATATATATATCTATATGATATATAAATTTATGATCGTGTTATGTTATAAATAATAATTATGTATGAATTTTAACATGAACTGTTCGATAATGAATTTTTTGAAATGTAATGAAATTTAAAATAACCGATCAATGGTTCACAAGTTATGAACAGTTTTGTAAATACCTATTTATTTGCAGTATAATTTTTTCTCCAACACCAGTTTTTATTTTATTCATCAAAATAAATATTATGTGTACCTACAATATTATTGATTTTTTATATATTTACAATTTTATGTATTTTTGTTTTTAAAATTGTTTTCGTTTAAAGTTGTGGCTCATTATAAAATATTATTTGTTCGCTGTAAACTTTAACGCTAAGCTTACGCAGCGAATGTTATTGAATGTTAACAGGATTAACTTAATTCTGAATTATACGATAAATTTTCAATGTTGGCAAAAAGAATGTCGCTAAAATGATCGAGTAAATGACCCTTAGGGAATAGAAAATTTTGCACCTTACTACAAATATTCTGTTTATATGGTAATTAAAAGCGTTATAATACAAAAATAAAGGTATGATAAATTAGTAAGCAAATACATATTTTTCTTAAACTTGAAATGAAAAGTCTAATGAAGGAAATAAATGCTAGAATTTATTTTGCTTCCGTCATTTATGGCGGGTTACCAAGCTAGTTTTAAATAATAATACAAAAATTGGTAGAAAAGTACAAAAATATTTTATTACAATTTTTTATTGGTCAATTCCAGTTTTCAAATGTTCATAAATTTTGTAAAACATCTCTTACAAAAACTTAATTTACATAAAATCAATAAAATAAAAAAAAAAAAAAAAAAAATGGAAGCGCTTATTGAGCGTAAAAAAAATACTAAAATTTGTATTATAAAATCAAAATATTTAAAAAAAATATTATAAAACTTTGATATTTACAAGATTTTATTTTGTATATTTACTAAATAAAACAACTAAATAAGTCATACAAATTTTGAGATTACCACCAATAATCCCAGTAATCATAATAGTCATCGTCATCATAATCATCCCACCAATCCCACCAATGCCCCCAATGACCCCAAGAACTTCCACCCCATATTGTTTCAGATGCTAAGCCAAACCCATGCGCCTCAGCATCCATAAAATTAGGTACCGGTTTTGCTTGAGATTCTTTTGAATAGCTTAAAACAATAAGCAAAGTTGATATCGTCCATAAATTTAACATCATATTTTGTAATTATAGTTTTTTTAATTAAAATTGAAATTCAACTAAAGTTGTATACTTTTCTATTCTAACTAAATTTTTTTATCTTCTATATTTAAATTTAATTTTATTTTTTTTTTTGCAGAGTTGCTATTGTAATTTTAGTAACACCTCATTAAAAATAAAATTTTTATGATGCCATTAATATTTTAAGTTAGTTTTGTATTATGTGGAACGAAATAATGTGCTTCAAATGAGTTCCATTTTGATAGTTATACGCAATGAAAAATTCAAACTATGATAGTGATAAGTCAGTTAATATCGTTTTTTTTGTGCAGAACATATATGGAATAAATTTTAGAAGGGTTAAGGTCACAAAAATCAGAAAAACGTGCAAAATTTTGTGTACCAAGTAAAGTATTTATATTATTACTTCTATAATTTATGTATACTATAAATGATCATTTAATTTTGGGTTCTCATAACTTCTAATAGAAAATACTTACTAAGATTTATTTTAAATATTTTGAAAATGTTCTCGATTAAGCTATAAGCCCACTTATAAGCCGTATAAATGTTATACTGTCAGATTAATGATTGGAGCAAGCATCACATCAAAGATATATTACTACACGAAATTTTTTCTACAATTGATTGTGCAATATATCATCATCCAGCACGTTTAGTAGAACAACGTCACCGTTAGGGAGAAAAATGTTAGTAAAATAAACTAAGTTAGATACGTGATGTTAGTAGAAAAGTAAAGATTATAAATAAATATTTGTTAGCAATTATGAGCACTTATATCAAAATACTCTAAAAAAACTACTACGTAAGTAAAAAAAACTATACATCATTCACGCTTAGTAACGCAGTAGGTATAGCGCTTGCTTTTCCACTGAAAAGTCACATATTCGAATCCCAAGCCATAAATTTCATAAATAAATACTCAAAAAACATTGTAATAAAATATGTTGTAAAAATTTGCAATACTATACTTAATTAAGAATGAAAAGATAATCTTCTACCTAAGTCTGAACTGTCAAGAACATAAAAAAAATTATACCACATTTTTTTAAGAGCTAAAACATTGAGTTAACAATCAAAACAGAATTGAAATTTAGTGATAGACTCAAATCTGTCATATTCAGTAGGGTTGTTAAAGGGAATGTGGAACCTATCAACGGGTTTTAGGTTAGTTCAATTAGTTCTTTCAACCAAAAAATTTGAAATTTCAGGGCGTAACGTGTTACCCGAAACAATTTGGTAAATAAAAGTGATATCTGCAATTATTAGTTAATCATTTAAACAATTCTTCTTTTGCAGAGTGTCCAAGTTTTGATTTTTCAAATTCGATTATAAATATGATTAAAATAGAAATGAATTTGAGGTACTATTAAAATAATTTGTTATTAATCAACTCCAACAGTTTTTAAATTGTCACATTTTATAAGACAAAGTTAAAATTTTAAAAAATTAAAATTAAATAATTAAAATACTTATTAATAGAACAAAATATCTGAATATTCGTCGTTTAATTCAATAAATAAAAAATAATTTTTTTCTATTAAAATTTGTCACATTTTATTAAATACACTTAAATAATTCGACGTTGAATAGAAGTTTTAAAATATTATAAGTATCGAAAGAAACAATTAAATTAATTAAAATAATTTCATTAATACCAATCATAATAGCCACCATATCCATAGTTGTCATAATCATGATAATAATCACCATAGTCCTCATAATAATAATAAAAATAATAATCATAATAATTATAGTCTCCATAATCATAATAATCATCAAAATTGTAGTCCCCATAATGATGATAATCGCCAACATTATAGTCCCCATAATAATAATCATCGTAATAACCATCATCATATTCATAGTCATCCTCATCACATTTATATTTTTCCTTATCAACACAATCGTCACAATCATTATCATCAACATTATCATCATCATCATAGTCCTCTAAACTTTTTTTTCCCCAAACACGTGAATGCCATATTTTTTTAATCGCATCCATTCCAACCGAAATAGGTTCATCATGTGTGCTAATATTAGAATTCGCCTCAGGAATCGGTGTAGCTTCAAAATCTTTTGAATAACTTAAAACTATAAGCAAAACTGTAGTAATCCATAATTTCATCATTCTTCTTTATATTTTGTGTTTATTTTCTAATTAAAATTAAAACCAAACTAAACTTATTTCTACAATTAATATTTAAATTTCATGATTTTTGAAATGTTTTTATTTCATAAAAAAATTTGTGATTGCAAATTTAGTGACACCTCATTAAAAAACAAAATTTTCCCTTAATTTATTTTTATTTACATTTTACGTTTTTTATTTTGAATTGAAAAAAAAAAAAAAAAAAAAAAAATGCTCGTTAATTTATTTATTTATATAACTTTTTACTATAATAATCATTTTCAAGAATCGTACTAATTCTAAACACAAAATTTTTTCCGATTATAAATCTAAAATTTATCAACACCATTTCACTGCAGTAATAAATCAGAAGTAGTAAATTACAATTTACAATAGTTAGTTCTAAATCACAATTCAAAATCAGAAGTAGATCGAATTTCTTATTTTAAAAAAATAAAATTAATTACATTAAAACTTGTCAGTTCAAATATGAAAATAACTGTGGAATAGCTGTTATCTAATTTTTGTAATTATTTTCAGTTAGATTATTTTTGACCATTCTAACCTTGAAACGTTCAGTCTTAATTAATTCTAAGTATTAAAATAAAATCAGTTCTTAAAATTCGTTGACATCGTAAATGTCTTAAAATAAAACTTCAAACTGATACATTGTAAAGACTAAGTTGTCAATTTTAACCGTAAAATAAGTTTAAAAAACATTGTGTACTGAGAGCTTTCTGAGTCATTGTGTTTTAATTCATTTGTGATCAAGCAAAATGAACAGATAATTTTTATTAACCCTGTACAACATTGGGTTTTTAAAAATTTTTGTAAACCCAAATACCTGTCAAACCAGTCATCAACAGCAATTGTGATCATGTAAACAATGTCTGAAACTTTTTTGAGCTTGTGTAGACATTTAAAATCATGTGGACGTTGTATTCAACCTTGTGTTGAGACATTTATGATGTCAAGGATTATTAGACGATGCCCTAACTCAAGATGGAAATTTGTATAGCTGATAAAAAACTACTTTATTTATGACACCAAACATAGCCTTAATATACATAATTCTGATATCGTTTGAGTTTTTGACATTTTATTTATACATACATTCGGCTTCATTTTATGCGTACAAGCCTCGACTTGAATATAACTCGCAAATTTTGGGGGCGGTGTACCTAGTAATAGCCTACAGTTACCTAGATAAGTTAGTCAATCAAAATTATCAATGATGGAGATGTTACGCAACAGCTAACATCATTAAGTCATCGTCCTAATGTAGGAGCAGCCACTCTGTTTTATAAATATCTGTTGGGTAATTGCTCTGACGAAATAAAAAATATTATGCCCAAAATACAACGATTCCAGCGTAATACTCACATGGCAAAACGCTCGCTCATAAATTTGTAGTAACTTCAAACCAGAAATGTGAAATATCAAAAATGTTTCATCAACCGAACCTTTAAACTATCGAACACCTTAATATCTTTTGATCTTACCATCTTTTCAAGAGACGGGTAAATAAATATCTTTTAACCGGTCCGTAAATTGTTGTACTAACTCTTCTATTCTAATTCTTTTATATTCTTTTCTAATTATGTTTATTATTCTTAACTATCCTTTATTTTTATATGGCTTAAACTCTGCGTAAGCAGTTAAGGTGCTTATCCCATTAGTTTGGCCTGCCGAATATTTTTTTTTTTTTTTTTTTTTCTCCTATTACTCCGCGTGGTAGCATAGGGCTTCGATAGTGAACCTCCATTCCTCTCTGTTGAGTACTACTTCCTTAATATCGTCCCAGGTATAATTGTTGACTGTTAATTCTTGATCGATTGTGCGTCTCCATGTGTTGTATGGTCTGCCGGGTCTCCTTTGTCCTTGTGGATTCCACTCTAGAGCTCTTCTTGCTATATCACTTTCTGATCTCCTTAGTGTATGATCCATTTCCATTTTTTCCTATTTATCTGTCTGTTGATAGGTTCTTCTCCAGTTATCATCCATAAATCCTCGTTGCTAATTCTTGCCGGCCAGAATATTCTGCATATAATTCTCAAGCACTTGTTGATGAATACTTGTAGCTTCTGTTTGATTCTGACCGAAGTGAGCCATGTTTCACTGCCATATATTAATGTTGACTTAACACATGCTCTGAATATTGTCAGCTTTGTTGTTCTCGATATTTGGTTGCTCCGCCATATCTTCATTAGGCTCCCAAATGTTCTTCTTGCCTTATTTATACGGCTGTTGACATCTTCTGTTGCACCTCCTCTTGATGTTATAATGCTCCCCAGGTAATTGAATTCTTCTACGTATTCTATCTGTTGTCCAGTCACTGTTATTGGCTCACTATAACTATTGTTTGTCCTCATTGCTTTGGTTTTCTCGATATTTAATTCCAGTCCCGATTTCTTTGCTTCTTCCTGTAATCTGTTGACTTTGTTCTGTAGGTCCCTTTGATTTTTTGATATGAGGCATACATCATCTGCGTAATCTAAGTCTTCTAAATTTCCGAAGAGATCCCATTCTATTCCGTTTATTCCAGTGCAAACTTCTCTTAGAATGTCGTCTAGTATTGTGTTGAAGAGAAGTGGAGATAGTGGACATCCTTGTCTAACTCCTATATTGGTGTAGAATGGATCACTGATCTTACCTCTGTGTTGAACTGTTGTCTCTGCATCTTCATACATCGCTTTGATGATGTTGATGATTTTTTCAGGAACTCCCTTCTTTGTAAGTTTTCTCCATATTGCGCATCTCTTGACTGTGTCGAATGCTTTCTTAAAATCTATGAATAGTAGATATAGTGGGGCATTCCATACTACTGATTGTTCAACTATCACCCGTAAAGTATTTGCCTGGTCTACACAGCTTCGGTTTGGTCTGAAACCTGCCTGCTCTTTCCGTAGTATTGGTTTTAGTACTTCTTCTAATCTTTTCTTTATAATAATTGCTATTATCTTATGAATAGTATTTAGAACCGTGATTCTTCTCCAGTTGCTGCAATTTGCCAAGTCTCCTTTCTTAGGTATCTTGACAATCATTCCTTTCTTCCATGATGGTTGTATATTCTCCTCTATCCATGCTTTCCTGATGTGGGGTTCAATTGTTTTTGCGAATAAGTCAGGGTCCAGTTTGGCTATTTCTGCTGGAATTCCATCTTCACCTGTTGCTTTGTTGTGCTTCAGGATATTGATTGTAGCTTTGATTTCTTCTATATTTGGAGCTTGAGTAGATATTGGCAGTCCCTCAGTTGGGTAGATATTTGCATTGTCTCTGTTTCTTATGTCTGCTTCATTACTTGTACTTTCTTCGTTGCTCAGTTCTTGGAAATGTTCTCTCCATCTCTTTAATTGATCCTCTAAGTTTGTGATGAGCGCACCATTTTTATCTTTAATTGGTTTGTTTTGTTGTTCCGACTGGTTTGTTAAGTTCTTGATTATGCGATGCAATTCTCTCAGGTTATGTTGCTGTGCTGCTTTTTCTGCTTCTCCGGCTAAATTTTGTAGAAATTTCCTTTTATCTCTTCTTGCTGCTCTTTTTACTGTTTTCGCTATTTCTTCATATTCTCTTCTTGATGCCATCCTGTTGTTTATCATTTTCTTCATTTCACCTCTTCTTTTAATCAAGGCCCATGTGTTATCGGTTATCCAGATTTTTCTTTGTGGTTGTGAAATTCTAAAATTTTGTTCGCTTGTTTGGTTGTAAATTTCCAGAATCTCTTCCCAAGTGTATTCTCTATTATTTCTAATATTTTCTCGTAACGCCGTAACTATGTCAGCTCTTACTTGCGGATTTTTTAAGTTGTTTATATTTATTTTCTTCTTTCTATTTCTTCTGCCTCTTCCTTGTTGGCTTAGTTTCATTCTGAAGTCCCCAGTTAGTAATTCATGATCGCTGTGTATATCTGCTCCGAATATAAAAAATAAAAACAAAATAAATAAAGCATTGTACAATAAAATAAATTCATAGTAAAAATGTAAGATTCAACTATACTGAAAAATTGATCATAACATCTGACTGGTGTTAAAAATTGTTTCACAATATTTTTTAAGTTCAACTCAGTGTCAGGTATTTGTAAGACAGTTAGTATATTTTATAAATATGAATCAATCCTCTGATATTCATTTTCTAAAATCAGACTAAGATCAGATAAGCTTTACTTTGTTTATCTTCTTTCTTCAACAATTAATTAGAAATTATGAAAATTAGATGAAAAAGGCAATATTTGATATTGTAGCCAGTAATACTTAACATTTTTATATAATAAGCAGTAATAATTTCGTGAGACCACATACTCAATAAAAATTATGATAAAGAAGCAACAAATAACAACAAAGAAGGAGAAGGCTTACTCACAATATTGTTTCATTTTCTTGGGAAATATAAATGAAAGTTGATAGCAATATTTTTAATTTGATTTTATTTAGTTATAAAGATAAAAATGCATTGAAATTACCTAGCTTCTTTTAATGTCAATATCAATTAAAGGGGTAGTGTTCTTAGTGGAACAACAAAACTTGGTCAATAGGTGTATGTTCTAAACTAATTAAATTCATTTTCGTTCCACATAAAATTAAAAAAATAACGGTTGTTTTTTATCTTTTCCCATTAAATATTATTCAATGGAGTGTAATAAAAAATACGATGTTGTTGTGCTAACCAAAAAATTTCAGGAATAGAATTTCGCCAAACAGCTATGTTGAAAATTGAAGAAAAAATGGAAATGTAAAAGATAATGAACTCAATATATTTTAATAATACAGGTATATTTTTTTTATTTGATTAGGTTCTCTAGAAATTGAAATTGGAGAGGAAATTCCAACTCCGGATGAAGAAACGTTTCAACTGCAGTATACAACGAAACCACCATAAGAAAAATTCGTCTTTAAATAAAAATTTGGGTGATTTAGAAACTGAAGAAACAAAAACACTCTCAATCCATGAACTTCAAAAATTAGTTCTTCTGGAGCAGTTGAAATTAACAACACTTCAAATCACACGGGAGAAGCAGCAAAACAAAATCACGAACAGTTTGAAGAAACAGGTTCAATCCATCAAAGCCTGTAAAAATCTCATAACGTTTCTCTTCTTGATCTCTGATCTTACTGATCTCTAATTTAAAATTAAAATACGGAATGTATTAATATATTTTGTTTTATTACTTAATTAAAGATAAGTGTTTATTTCATTTTTAGTAAATTATATTTTTAACTTTTTCTGTTTTTTTTTTAATCGGATACAAATTATCGATATTTACAAAATTAAATAATGTAACATGTAAAAATTAAATGGAATAAAAAAATTAAATAAAACATAAAAAATAAATCAAATTCAAATTTTAAAGTTCTTTTTTAGTTTCAACAATTGTTTTGAATCAATGAGAGTTTAATATAAACTTGATTTCATCTCTTCTTCATTTCCCCAGAACTCGATGGTTATTTTCTATATTAATACAAACATTTTCATTTTCGTAGTCACTGTCACCATTGTGAAAATTCTCGTTTTCATCTAATATGAATTCATCTTTCAAATGTTTTGCAATATTATGAAGTACTACGCAGGAAGTTATTACAGCAGGGTATTTGTCAAATTTAATACGCATTTTATACTGCAAGATAGGAAATCTTTGTTGACCAGCACATCTTTCTATAATAGCACGTTCTTTGGTAAATATATTGTTGTAGACATTTTCCTCTGGTGTTGTGAGAATTTTATACGGTGTTAACAACCAACGGCTAATTCCATACCCTGCATCATCCAGTAAAATAGCGTCACTTTGTTATGAATTTAGGTATTGATAAATAATAGATCTCTTTAAAATTTGACTGTCGTGTATTAATCCTGGCCACTGTGCATCAATACTTGTAAACATTTCGTTTGCGTTGCATGTTGCTTGAACATTTATACCACAAAATCCCTTACGATTAACATATTCATCACCATGATGTGACGGTTTTCTTATTGCAACATGTGTGCAATCTATGGCTCCTATAGTACAGGGAAAACTAAGCCGTTCGGACCACTGATTTTGAGCTTCTAATATTTCCTCGACACTGCTGCAGAATTTAATCCAAATATGCGCTTTAGATCAAAAATGTTTAATTACTGTACGTATAATCTTACCGACCGTTGTCAGATGTACTCCTTATTCTTTGGCTACACCATTTTGAAAGCCAGGGCTGCTTATAAAATGAAGAAGTATTTCCATTTTGTTTTTAGGTGACAAAGCAGCCCCTCTGCTCTCATTGCTACAATCAAGAAAATAATTTGCTATCCACATTACATGATTTTCATTAAATCTTTACAATTTAAAATAATCTTCTTCTACACAACCTAAGCTTCTGCGAAAACGTTTTCGAGCACGATGAATAAATGCATAAATGAAACCATATTTCACGATAGTTAGCAAGCGAATTTTTATTTTCAGTTCACTCAGAGGTATCTTGAAATATTACAAGCTATTGCTTAATATTTTCAGTCTACACCACTTTTTATTCACTTTTTTTAAGTGCTAGCTGGAAAATTTGACTTTTACTAAAATAAAAAAAAAACTAATTTTTTAGCTTTAACTTTTGCTTAATTTTATTCACTAAATGCACAGCATTCATTGTAAAAATACCAGTTTTAGCATTTGCTACTTTTTTATTCACACCGCAAATTCACAACAAACACTAGTCAAATATTACTAAAAAAAAGTAATATTTCAATATTTACATGTTAAGATAGAATAATCTTATGTCGGGCAGCGCAATTTTTGATTTTGTCTGTTATTCAAGGAATGATAAGAAAATTTATGAATATCAGTATTGCGAATATACCAAGGGGATTTTAAATAATCTTATGCCCAAACTAGCTTCAATATTGAGTTATATATCAAAAATTTGTTGTATGTCAATAGTTTCGAGTTCCAAACGATCAGTCAAAACACCTCTATGTATCTCCGGTTAAATTCCTTTTTCTTTTACTTTACGTGTTAAGTAAACTTCTTTCCAACGAAGTTTGGCATCCATAGTGTCATACCCAGATATTTCAGCTATGACAAGTTCGTTTACTTTGAATGACATATTTGAATTTCTTAGTACCCTGCGATAGTATCCTACATAAACTTATATTTTTGATACTATTCTGCGTACCAGTTCTAATGATTAATAATAATTCTGTGGGCTGTTTTGAAATTGCATTTACTCTTGAAATCGAAATTTTCGAAATTATTTTGAAATCGAAAATCGAATTTATGTTTAATTGTGAGTACTTTTGCGTTTCACATTTTTCTTATTTTTAATTTGACAGACTTTTACGATAAAAATATTGGAAATGTATATTTGAGATAAATATTTTTACGGAAGCTTCTATTGTTACAATATACATTTTGTTACACTATTTAAAAAATTTAGAAGATTTATAAAAAATTGTTTTCAAAAAAAATGTTTTTATTAATTTTTGTTTTTTATTTATAATTATTTTTCTACAAATTTCTACAGTCAGTTTTCATTTTTTTTTCAGTTATTTTCACAATTTTCACAAGATTTTCCAACACTAGTTTTCCTAAAGGAATATGAATAGATTTAGTTTAAAAATTTTTCTTTAAATCTGATATTTAGCAGATACATCAAAATCCAAGAGTGTAAATGTAAAACTTTACTTCGAAAATAATTCATAGTGTTCTTAGAATTGGTCTGATCAACGCAGTTTTTATCAATTTTTTATTAGTTCTAAGTTTTATTGAAACAAAGGAAAACAGAATGACAAAGAAACGAATAATAACTTTATAACCTTCTTCTTCCTATACTATAAAAAAAAAAAATTAAAAACTTAATGTAACTTTTTACTCCTTCTTTACATCCCAAGTTTTTCTATTATATTTTGTTGCTTGCATTTTCTTTCAAAAAATAATAAACCATGTTCGAACATTTGCTACTAACTTGTACATCGTTCCCAACACTTAACCTAACATTGTTGTTTTGATTATTTTTTATTTTTACTTTTTTTCTGGTGTTTGAGTTGTTTTTTTTTTTTTTGTAAAGTGCGGCAGTATAAAAGATAATTTTAAAATGGCATCATTGTTGGCTGGCAAGTTGAGTTTAAAGTGATTGTATTGAAATGATTCTAAAAAATTGGGGAGGAATGGTTGGATGTTTGGGGTTTTTTTTATTAGTTTGTTTGCCTCAATTAAACGTTGTATATATTGGAGGCTTATTTTGTTATACATGATCAAATATTGTGTCCTTTTTTGTTTGTTTATAGGTGAATCATAATAAATACAAAAAAAAATATATGTATGTATGCACATAGAAAAAATCAAAACTTCAATAAAAATCACAAAATGATGTTGTTTTGTTTTTGTAAAGATGTCTGCTCTCTTCCTTTGAATTAATATTTTTGTTTTTTTTTTTCTTATATGTTGAAAATGTAATACAAAAAGAGGAAACAAAAATTTGAAATCTAATAAAAAAGTATCATCAGTCCTGTGTCAGCAAAAACGAAAACAAAAAAAAAAACAAAATAAATAAATTTCACCCAAAGGAGTAATGAAATGTGATACATAAAAGCACATGTTAGACTGTATATTAAGATAAGTCTTGATAGTCTCTCTGATATTGAAACTTTAAAGAAGTTTTTGAAATCCTTATTTTTTTTAATTTAAATATTTGCGAGAGATGTCAATTTTAAGTGCACAAAAGCTTAAATTAATCCAAGTTAACTCAAATTACGGGAATTAAGAATGAAAATTTACAGTCAAAGATTTTTAGTTTTTAATAAAATAAAAGGTAATCAAATTAAAGAATCTAAATAAAAAAAAATGTTTGTATTATATTAACGAAAACGATGGGGAATAATCTCAAAACGAATCGTTGGATAATAAATTAGGGGCATAGTATTTGAAATTTTGAATGAATTTCATGTACTTACCTCACATTTAAAATCAAAGAGACACTGAAATAAAATAAAAAAAAAATGAATTAATCAAATTTTAAAATATCAAGTATATAACATGTAACTATATATATTTTTTTATAATTCCAAGTCTATAGAATAAACACCCTAACTGATTTTACACATAGACTTCGAATACACATACTTAATTTAATGGTGTTAAAACATTTAAGCGAACTAGTGTTTAAATTTAATTTTTTAATCTGTATTTTTCTTAACTATAGATGTCCGTTGAATTTACTTCCGCCCTATGTCCCACGGGTGGGGTTGCAGGACAATGATGATGATAGATGTCCGTTTTAAAGTTGTAGCAGCAGTTTTAATAATATTAGTTTTGTTTTTAAACCACCATTTTTTTATAATATACAATTATTAGTAAATCCAAACTTTATGTATAATAATATTCATATCTAAAACTCTTTTGATTAAATTTAAAATAATTTAATTTAAATTGATATATTTTTGAGTTCATCCATCATATAATCCAAAGCCATATCAAAATTTGAGTAATTTACTTTATTGAAATTTCCATTTAATAATTTTTGCCTTAATATTACGTTTCAATTAATTTTTGGACTATACGATTAGATGCATATATTCGCTGAGAATGTAAAGAAATTAACCCGCGACAAATGGTAAAACTAAAATCAGGCAGTGGCGGCTCGTTCTAATGGAGAAGTTGGGCACTGCTCACCCAGTAATATCCATTATCCAGCAAAAACTAAGAACACATTTCAAAATAGATTTGGAAGCATTTTTTATTACTTTGACAAATTTTTATGAGTTTTCACCTAATGGAAATATTTGTTTTTCTTTACATTTCAGCTAGCCCACCCAGAGTTAGAGGTTACCTTCTCATTTACAATAATTGCAGTTTTAGTCTTTATTAAACTCAGTTTTAGTTATTATTTTTAAATAAATTAGTTTGATGTTATTAACTCAGCTACCAACGGTTTTCACATTGAGGTAGAGAGCAAGTACACAGCGAAGAATACAATTTTTAATCGTTATAATTTATCAGATGAGATATAAATTCGAAATTGGTAAGATACTGGATGAAAAAAATACTAAACTGTTAACAATATTTTTTACAAAAAAAATCTATGAAAGGAGCTATACTTATTATTTCAAAAGATTGAATCAGATCAACTTTTGGGGCTACTCCAGAGAAAATAAATGCGAAAACATGCAGTAAATTAATTTGATGAGCCATGACATGAGAAAAATCTTACTCACCAGTGAACATACAAAAAACTATATGAACAAGTCAAGTATACACAATTCGATTTTCGTAAAGGACTAGTATTACAATATGACTTTATATGGAATCCAACTCATACATCGTTGCAGAGATGTGGTGGATGCGCTTTTTTATAGATTATTGACTTCTAAAAGTCCTTTGTCAGCCTTTAGTGATAAATTAAGATACTAAAAACTACTCAAATCGATTAAAAAGATCTACGGATAATTGAAAATTAAGATTGCAGTAAGCTACAAATATCCGCAATTAGGTAATTCGGACAAAGCAAGTAAATAAAATGATAAAATTATTGAAATTTACGTATTGGAAATTCGAAAGCTTAATTTAATTTCAAAAATAACATTTTTAAAAACTAAAAGACAATGTTTGCCAAACCTTTACGATTGCGAAAGGTTCCAATTTCTAAAAAATAATCAAATACAAAAATAAAAATCATAGAAAAATTTTGCAAATCATAGTTCTATCACCCGCGTCCGATTTTTTTGAATATTTAAATTGTCAACGATATAATCAATGCCTGCGGGGAACCCATTATTTCAACTCACTATACAGAATAAACATGGTTTATTTGAATATAAAAAAAATTAAATCAAATGCTAAATATATCCTTTGAAACTATTATAATAGCTTTAAAGAAGGGACTGGATATTTCCGCCAAAACCAAGTCGCTATATAAAACCATTATTTCTAAAATTTAATACGGTTTTTATTTTTTTAACAGAAGTTGTTTTTGAAAAAGCTGCATTTGAAATTGCAGTTCATTTACTTGCAAAAAATGTTTTTGATGTGTAAATGATATATTTTCCACCTTATGAAATACTTATTGGGAAATACTAATTGGTTCCAGTTTTACAATCGTCGCATCGTATACAATAGAAAATATTTAAATATTTTGAAAAAAAAATTATCTCTTTAAATTCTGCAAATTCAATTAAAGTGCTGCAAAAGGACCATCATATTGACAAAATCTTATATATATATATACATACTACATAATAATAAAAACAAAAAGTAACAAAAAATAAAAATAAAACAAAAATAATAAAAATAAATATTGTTTTTCGTTGACGGAACAAATAAAAATTAAACGGTAGAATAAGTTTTATTGTCTTTTGTAGAACAAAATAGAAAATAAAAAACAAAGTAATTTAAAATAAAAAAATAATAGTGTAGTTGTTTAGAGAATTTCTCATACCATATTACTTAAAGTTTTCAATTTTGATGGTTTGAGGGCTTTTTTCTCTCTCATATACAAGTACTAAAAAAGATCTAGACTTCTCCAAGGAGTTGTCTAGAGTATTAAATAAAATGATTTATATTGTAGAAATGATAAATTCAATATAAAATTGGGTAAAAAAAGATAATATAACAGAATTTATTATATCCATTTAAAATGTATGTATATGATTTAAATTTGTAAATAAATCGTTGAATTTTAAACGATTCAAGAATTGTGTGTAAATTTAAATTTTTTAAACAAAAAAAAAAATAGTTTATAACATTTAAGAGAAACTGCAGTATTGTTTTGTATAGCTCTCGTGTTCGTTTTCCATCAAAGTCGGCACAAACAAGTTTTTAAGAATGAACTTTTGGAGCAGTGTGTTTTATTCAACGGCATCCATTGTGATATACAGTATATACTATCACTCATTCAACCGCATTTACCATATTAAGACGCTAAAATAATATTTTGAAATTAAGAATAATATTCAATCAAATGCGAATAAAATATTATAGCTTAAAAGAAACGTTTTAAAATTTTGTTCAAATTAATGGGCATAATAATTGGGAATAAAGAGAGTGTATGGTCTAATCAAATATATTTTTTGTGTTTCCTTTTGACAGATAGCTCAAATGAGGCTGTCCTTCTCAAAATTGAGTTTCTTTCAATTTTTCTAGTTTTAAATCTATCCAAGTACTTTTCTAAAAAGTCAACAATTTGACGATAATTTTTTGATGAAATTTGCATTTGATTTTAGTGTCACTGATCTTAGCAATTGCATTTGTCATTAACATTTTAGAAATTTAAATTGAGGAATTTTGTGCTGATTTAACTTTTTGTTAAAAATATAGTTTGAAATGAAAAAAACTTAAATATAATGAATGAAATCTTAAAAAATGTTTTATTTAATCAAATTAATGGAGAGAGTATTAGTAGTAGCTGTAAACTGAACATTTATACAAAGAAAAAAAACAATTGGTATCGGAATAATTACATTGTTTAAAATTTTAACAAATAAAAGGAAATAAAAAAAGTTTATAAAATATGAAAATATTTTAATTAGTAGAATCGTACTTTGATAACACATTTAAATCCAAGCAGACTTCCATGACACCGCTTTTCGATTGAAAATTCTTTTTCATATTTCAAACTAGTGCTAATTATTAACTGTCGCTGGTCATTGTTCCTCACCCGATTTTTAACACGAAAAATAATATAAATTTTAACTAAACAATAATATAAAAGATATTTACCTTGATTCCCACTCTCATTCAGTCATTTTACTTAAATTAAATAATAATAAAATTTGACGTTCTTGCAGTAACATTAAAACTAATCTGTCGACGACTGACGAACTAATGTAAAAGACGATCAATGAGTTTTAGAATTTATGACTGACATCATGACTTTGACCTTATGACTTTGATCATTGTCATGTTTTTGACATTGTAGAAAAGTGTCATTATTGTATAGTGTCATCATCATTATACTGTACAGTTTTGGGTCCAAAATTAATCAAATGGTTCCTATACTTGCTTTAATTTCAAAGTCATAATACTTTGTCAGATTGTAAACCTCAAACTTTCATACAAAATAGTACATTTTTTTTTTCAAAATATCTCACATGCAATTAAATCTCAAATATCTGAAATAAAAAAACTTAGTAAAAAGTTGACTTCACGAACAAGAAGAAGAAATCTATCAGTAAAAATAATAAATCCTAAACCTTATAACATGAAAAAATATTCAATAGCGAGCACAATAATGAGTTGACAATGTTGGAATCAAAATACAAAACTGTTAGAGTAAATTAAAAAGAATGTAAAATGCTCGGTCGATTTTGATTCTGTACCAATTTTTAGCAAAACTAAATTTCGGTTTCTGCTAAATCTTGACATTTGCATATTCATATACATATATGTAGATATACTTATATATTCTTTCACCATCTGTTTTTAACTTTTTCAATATGACAAATTTATAATTTTTTATGACATCGAACATAAAAAGACGATTCCCGTAATACCATCAAAATCGAAACTTTGCTAAAACTATCGATAACACTATTTCGTTTCGCAGAATACCAATAATAAAAATTTTCATTACACATCATGAAATTCACTTCTCAGATTAATATCCAAAGCAATGACCCATAATCAAGCTCGGTAGAGGAAATTCGTTGATGTCCTATACTTCCAGAAGAACCAACAGGATTGATAATGACAATTTAAGCAGCATAAAATCAAAATTCGTATTAAAAAGATCATTATATTAAACGAAAACTCTCCAAAATACCCCTCCACTTTTAACTATTATTTTTAACACCTAACAACGGTAAATATTCACAAAATATTATAATCCTAGACTTATTTTGAATTTAAATAAAATATCGATAAAAATAGATTAATTTTTAAAAAATAATATAATCGTTTTTGAATTTTCAAAAAAAAAAAACAATAATAAATTGCAATAATTGAATAAAAAAAATGAATAAATGGCAATAATTGGAGATATTAAAATAATGTGAACTTATTTTTAACCAAATTCAAAAGAATCAATTTTCACCTCAATATTAATTTTGCATAAGCATTTATAATATAATCTTTTCATATTTACACGCAAATCATAAAATTTTAACTGCCGATTTATGTGGAAAATGATTTTTTTTTTGTTTTGTTAAATCGATTCAAAATAATTCACTTAACTTGTATGCTTTCACTGATGTATTTTTTTCCACTTTCCAATTTTAATTGAATTTACACAATAAAAATAACACTTATTTTTTATATCACGTGTCAAAATTTAATTTTTATTTCATATATTGCCCACAATTCTGTTGATATTTTCAGTTGTTTTTATATAAATACGAAATGTATAGACACGAAATGATGAAAAGAACCACAATCGTCTACAAAAATGTATGATATTGATTTTAGATATATGCTGCCCAAGACAAAATTTACAATAACGAACTGAGGGAAAGAAGAAGAATTGAAAACATCAGTTGATGAGTATACCAACATAATAAAAACCACACATTTCGCATCGCTGCAGAAAACAGAAGCTCTAAAATAGAATTCGCAGGACCAGAGAAAGCTACAACAAATAATGTAGTATACCAGAAGTATAACAGTACTAATGTAATATAACAGTACTCTATATTTAGTACTGTTATATTTCATTATTACAGGTATTAGTCTATATAAGGCTTATCACAAAATCAAATTCGATAGAGGGAGTTTGTTTGTACCCTATGAACACCCCTGAGGAGCAATTAAAGAGAAATAATGATGATAACCAGAGTTATTTAATTAAATTAATTCAAAAAATAACTGTACATACTACCAAAAGATATTTTTGTATAGATACTTGTACAACATAACTTTTATTTGCTTACCATATTATATTACATGAAGTTACAGACCAAAAACTTTATCGTAATAAATTAAAACTTATTTGTAATAATATACTTGTACTTTCAGTCAGACTAAAGTTAATTAAGGGAGTTGTACATATTAAATTGTGTTTGAAAATATTTTTTTTTTATTAAAAATTTGTTATAAAATATTTAATTTACATCCTTACAATACAGTTTTCCACCCTCTACACCTCAAAAATGAGATTAAAGGATAATAATAATTGGGTTGGTTATGATATGATACTATCGTCTATCGGAGATGAATTTTTCAAAAAATTCCAAACTTTATACAACGATCTGCAAATACTTCAAAGTTTTCCATTTCGTTACCATCAAATATTTGAAGGCTTTCATAAACCAAATTTAAAATTTAACTTTAAAGGTGAAAAAAAAAAAATATGTAAAAACAATCCGAAATATTTGATTTGGTAAAATTTAAATTTGCTGCCTAATCATAAATCGAATTCCGAAAACAATTTTATTTGCAGATAAATATTTTCTAACAAAATTTTTCACTATATTTGTATAGAAGAACATAAGGGTGCTGGAAAAAAACAACCTTTTTCTTATCTCTTTAAAACAAAAATCATTTCACTGTCGTTTGAAAATCTTTTTTTTTGTTATCAGATAATGAACATTTTTCTTCAATTACATATTTAAAAAAATTTTCTTTTACGTTCAATTTTCCTATTTCAATATTCTTTAAAAAAAAAAAAAATCGAAATAAAAAAAAAAAAAATAAGAAAAAATGTTTAAATATTTGTATTTTGTTATCTTAAATTTTCTCTAAAATCCTCAATCATCATTTCTTATTTCATGCAATTTGTTTTTTTGTTTTTGTTTTATTTTTCTGTTGTTTTCTTCAAATCGAAAAATGTTTTAAAAGTGCAAATTTAGCTAAATCTAACCTCATTTATTGATGATCATACACCTTTATATAACCATTTATTATAGGTTATATTGGAATGTATGAATATATGTAAAATACATTTTACATAATGTAAGCAGTAAATAATAATATATTATGTGTGATTTTCGAACTTCAGAAAAACCATCATTACATTGAGGTGCTTTAATATATTCATAATATTGCATACCTATGTATATTACATATATATAATACACATATGTATATAAAATATAAAAATTCTTTTCCACAATAACATCATCCCCAAAGTCATAATCATATAGTGATATCAAAACCAAAAATTATAGCATTACCTATTTTCCATATACATATTTTCTATATATATATATATATGAGTAAGCATATTTGATATCAATATGAAAAATATTTACTTACCTTAAATATTCAAGACTTCAATAAGAAATATTTACGCGAACCAAGTACAGTTAGGTTGGTATTCCATATTATATTATTGAACATATATACATTATATATATATATATATATATATATATACCTATATATTTCAGTGGTATTAAAATGAAGGCCCACAAAATGTAATTTTAATTAAGATTTACAGAATGTCAAGTAAATTTGATTGGAAATGTTTTGACCAGATGTTATTGAGCAAGTTAAAAAATAAGCAAGAAAAGTACTGGAGGAGCTAGCTAGAAGTATCTAAATGTATTTTTAATTTTATTTTTTTTATTCCGAGAAGTCAAGTTATTTCAATTTTATACTTTTGAAGATGTAAGGTTGAACCTATAAAAACTTAATGTTCATTGTTTCTTAACCCCTTCCCTGGTATATTCGCATTACTTATATTTATATAGATCTTAAGGTCCCTTACATAATAAATTAAATCAAAAAATGCGCTGCCCGTCATAAGATTTGTATATTTCAACATGTCAATATTGAATCTTCATGTTTATTTGGCAATTAAACTGTGTTAGAAGTGTGAAACATACGAAACCATTTGAACTTTAATGCTACCAAAAACCTCTTAAAAGTGTTTGTCGAATTAAAGATTATCATTTAACAATAAAGGTTACAGAAAATGAATAGTTAGTCATATTTAACTATAGTTTTAATTGTGAACTGAGCAGTTATTAATTATAGTTTGGAGTTGTTAGTGGATTAGAGTCCCTGACTATATCGATCGAGCCTCTGTTTCTCTTTCAATGATTGTTTAAAAACAAAAAAAATGGTTCTTACAAATTTATATAAACATTTAGAATTTCAGAAAACTAATAAGCCTATTATAATCATCTCTAGACTGTATAGTAAATAAAATTCACAATTAAAAGTCTGAATGATAATCATTTAGTATTGATGATAAAACAAATAAGGCATATTAAAAGAGAAGTGCTGAGTTCTATATATTCTTTAATAAGCTTGTATTCAAGATTTTAAAAAAATTGTTTTTCTACAATATAGGAGTTAGTTTAGTTTTAACGACGATAAAAAGAAATATTTTTAGTTCAGTTCAATTCATCAATTGGGAATTACAATCTTCTAATATTGGGTACAATTTTATTTTAAAAAAATAAATAAATAATTATACTATCAATGCATTTATTCTACTAGCACCGGCCTTCAGAGGACAACTTAAAAATGGGATTAATATTTCATAATTAAATATCTTTTATATATACAGGGACATTATTTTGATATAGGAATATAACCTGGTATTATTATATTTATTTATTTATTTTCACTTTAACTCAAAAGAGCTAGCAAAGCTAGATTTTTTTTTTTTTTTTAATTAAATTTTATTTTACCCATTGTACAATCTTATAATTACTTAGCCTAGATAAAGTTTACAAAAAACAGCTTTTGTGATAATATTATTAACATGTAAAGTAATAGTTTGCTTTTTATGTTAATTTATGTTATATAATTATTCTTATTATTATTCTTATTATTTAGTTTTAATTTACTTAAGTTCTTATATAAATCTGTTGGAAAAAACCTGGGATGTAAAAACCAATATATTCTCGTATTATTTAAGATAAAACTTAACCTAACTAATCCTACTAACCTAACTAAACCTAACTAAAACTGCTTAAACCTAGTTAAAACGATAAAAAAAATATGTGTTTGTAGTACTTTGTGCTAATTATACGTGTTTTCCAACCACCAATAGTCTCTTTTTATAAATTTATCTTTGTTCGGTATAGACATGTCATATCTCAAATTTTCTCCATTAATGTTGCCCGGGTTATACTCTATAGTTTTACATGTGGCCCGTCTACTATAGTGATATAGTGTAGGGACATGATTTTGGTTCTGAATATAACCATTTTTATCCAAAAAGATATAGTGCTCAGGGGCTATAAAGCCTGTGAGCATTGTCTTTTTAATGTACTCCTCGTTGTGGTAGAGCAAAGCTAGATTGTGTTGTTACTTACAAAATATTCAATATTATTTACCCAAAAGATCTTTAATGCTAGTTTTAGCATATATCTTTAATGCTATATTTTTTTTTTTTTTTTTTTTATACGCAGGCTGGTGGGAATCTTCAAAAGAAACAATGAGCACCGTAGCTTGACATTGTGTGTGGGATTCTTACCCACTAAACTACACCCTTCCTACATTTTGATGTCAGCTCTCCAAACGAATTTATAATATTATGGAAGACTTTTGAAAAACCTCGTTTCATCGGCAGTCAACATAACGAAATTCTTCACAAGTCCCGTAACAACAAATCTATCTAAACGTGGGAGCGGCTCAACCTCTGATCACCCGCGTGACGAGTCCTCCAGAATGTGGGTGATTATTGCTGCACTAATTCAAAAAGTTTTACTCTTTTGAGTCGTCTAGCTATATTTCTATTGTTCAGGAGCTCCACGACCTCCCCATTTACATGGGCCTCCATTGAAGCCTTTTTTGGTGACTTCTTGCAAATTTCTATATTTCTTTATCGACAGATTCTATTTGCAAATCTCTATGTAGGTCATAGTTTCTGATGAAGCAGGGCGCGTTCACAATTTTTCTTAGGACCTTACTCTGGACCCTCTAAATAATGTTCTATTACTTTTTTTACTGCATCCCCATAGGTGGATGACCATATGACCATACTGGTTTCAGTATTTGTTTATAGAGCAGAAGTTTGTTTTGTATTATTAAGGTAGAATTTTTACCTGTGAGCCAGTATATTTTTTATAGCGGATTTGCGCTATACTAAGTTGCGGAGTAGCGGAATGCTATATTAAGAATAAGATACTTTTCGGGGATATGAAAATTAGCTCAGATTATATTGACAGCTAAATCGGGAAAGTTATCGAACGATTCAGGTTCCGATTCGATTCATATGATGAACCGATTAGTCTGTTAAGTGTGATATCAAAAATATTTATTTTAAAATTTTACAAATGAGTATAAACATTTGCTAATTGAACAAAATATTCTAACTGTATATCAGTTCTGCTTTCGTCATGATAATGAGCATGAGACAACCACGAGTCAATTGATAGAATAATTAACCGTATAGAAGCAATTCACTTGCTAAGGAAACATATTGTTTTTCTGAACATTACACTAGCCTCCGATAAAGTTTGGCCCTTTTGCAAAAAGTGAAGAAACTTCTACTACACTAATATCCATCTTATCTGTCAAAAAAGCTTTTTTTTCAAGTTCTTTAGATTAATAGAAATATCTAGAAGAATATTTTTCTATTTAGAAATGCATGATTAGTTAGAACTCAATAATGACAACTATTGTCATTCATTAATGAGTAAACCGCAAAGATTTATTTTTGGTAAGTTATAGTCACTATTAACTGCTTTGGTTTAATAAGCGTTCCTTGTCACATAAGCTTGATCAAAAATAAACAAAACCATCAAAATCTTAAGACCTTAATCTGAAGATATGAACTTTAAATTCTATAATTCTGTAACTAATAAAAAAAAGTTTGAATGTTTATTTTATACAATTCCTTTGTAATGCATATAGTTTCACATCCCTGATGTATATACGAACATTCTTAAATTATAGGGTATTTCGAAAAAACATTTTCTTCTCTCATACTATTACTCGCGTTTATTACTCAAGGGCGTAATCATTTCATTTTAATAAAATATTCTACAATGAATTTATTTCTCTTTCTGCTATTCCTATCTCTCTCACTTATTCTGGTGTTTTCTCTAATTCTTCTATTCTAATATTTTAGGATTTTACCTTTTCTTAAAAGAAAATCTTTTTTTTCCCTTTCATCACCATATTTTCAGTTTTTTTTATTTTTTTGTTTTGTGTTGATCTACAATAAATTGTTAGTGCGTTATTACAGCAATGCCTACCACCATTCCCATATGTAATAATCAGGATTTTCAGTAAAAAAAAAAAAAAAAATATTTTAACGGTTTTCCGATGATATTTTAAAATGTTACAAGAAATATTAGGTTTATTCACTCACACCTCACCCCACCCTCCCTCTATTTTGTTAGTGTTGATAAAATTTAAAGAAAAATAAAATTTTGTTTTTCGTTTGACATGAATTTTCATTCTTATGTTTGTTAAATGGTAAAGAAAATTTTTTAAAAGATTCTGAACATACAAGCTTTACGTAGATTAATTCGAAAGTATTATGTATAATATAATAATATGCATATATAAATTTATAGTAAATAACAACCGACAATTTCATAATCTAAAGGAATAAAATAAATTTTTAGAAAAGAAAAAATAAATTTATATCATGTATTCCTTTATTGTGCCGGATGTATTTATGTAAAATTTTATATTATGGAAATTTGATGAGGAACAAGAATTGTAAATGATAACAAACAACTATGTGGTATACTTGGTAATATTTGAAAATTTTTAATATGTTTTTAAATGTTTTTTTCAAATTTAATAATTGATATCTTTGCTAAATATTTAAAGCTAGAGACATAAGAGTTTATAATGCGAATTGACTGATTGTGGTTGGATAATATTCTCTAAGGATGATGATGAAGTATTGATTTAACATTAAGATTACAAATATCGAGAATTTGCCGTGCATCAGAATTTTGATCCTTTAAGCTATGAATTTTCATCTTGTTTTCGGCATAAATATCTTCAAAAACCATTTATACTGTACTCTTATAATATGAAACAAAAAAATACATTTTTCAATCAAACAGTAATTTTTCGCCATCTCTTAATTATGTAATATGTCACACACTATACCAACTATTATTCTAATTATTATTCTTATACATATTTCTCACTACATTCTACCTTCACCTACTTCTATAATACATTAAAAAAAAAAATTGATTTATTCTCTCAATTCTCATTCTTTTATTAGCTGTTTTTTTCATTATTATTGTTGCTCTTTTTATAATTGAGTTAGTTGATATTGTTTGACTTACATTTACATAACGAAAATGAATACGAATATATGAACATGAACATAATTATAAAGAATTTCGGTTCTAGTAATATGAATGCACAATATTTGGCAACTAAGGCTTCAGACAGCAAAATAATATTAGTATATAATATGCCATTATTGCATATATTAAAAATATAAAATTAAAATTAGACTCATAGAAATAGCAGAATAAAAAGCTACGAATAGAAAAATTGCATTTTAAATTAGCTAATAACTCAATTTTCAATGACTATAAAGGAGCCGCACATTCTCAATCGGATAATAAATCTTTTGACCAAAATATTTGGAAATAAGCTTATACATATGCATAGAACAAGGTACCTTTGAATAACGTAATCCGTAGAAGAGCACAAAACAAACATGCTATCAAACGATTTGCTTCAATTCGATTGATGAGGTGAACGACACTATAGGTAAAACACCAAAAATCGACTAATAATGATTTTTTTGAAAATATAACGCTGTCAGAAATGAAATTTACAGAGGATGATGAAAAATCCAAATTTACAGAGGATGATGAAAATACTGTCTTCAAAGTAAACTAACATTCTTTACATCTTATAATTGTTGTTGGAAGAATGAAAAAATATGAAGATAATTAAAAATATTTTATTAAATAACAAACTTTGGTTAGTTTTAAATAAAAGATAAACCAAACATTATCATCGAAGATGTGACATTACAATATCTCTCTTCAGCTTAATCGGTGCAAAATAACAGAAAAAATGCAATCTACCGATGAAGTAACAACGGGTTCAAATCCATTAGAAGAAAAATAGACCAAGGATTAAAAAAAAAGTATTGGATGCAGTATCGTCCAATAGTAGAGCATGAGATACACCGAGATCAAAATGGTTGGACGAAATCGAGGACAGCACTGTCGAAAGATTTTTATTTATTTATTCATTGGAGTTAACGGAGGACAATTCCACAAGATAAAGCAGAATGCAAGAAAGTTGTATATGAGAGGTTAAGGCTTATACTCTAAGCAGTAAAATAAATTACATTAATTTTTAATTAATTTTTTAAACTCAGTTTGTACATATTTTATTTATTTATTCACCATTTAGTTCAAACCGTTTACAATATTGTAGTTTAATTAACAATTTAAATTTATAATATATTTTAATTTAACTTTTAATTTGTTTTCATCTTTTTTTATTTAGATTTTCAATTAAATTTTCATTTTTAAATTACAATTACAATAAAAAGCAAATTATTAGAATTGATAACAATCATTATGAACTTAGAAGTAAATTAATATTTAAAATAAATTATTTTAAGAGACTAATTCTGTATTGTCTACTCTTACAATTTTTTTTGAGTAGATAAAAATAATATCATTTGATAAATTTTTCTATTTGATAAGTCGTTATGGCAACACCAACATAATTAAAAATAATATATACTTTTTTATTACACCTAAAGTTATATTAGTAATACATAAACGTTGACATCATTCAAACTAACCTGCCAAAGAAAAATACATCATAACCTTCATCGTAACTATACATAATTTGAAACTTTCTTATAAACTAAAAATAAAATAACGGATACCTTTACAAAAAAATCCAGTTAACAATGAAAATTTATTATTTTTTAAAACTACACGTAGTGAAAACAGCGAAATTAAAGACACGCTTAAAGCTAACTAAAATATACCAGAAACAAAAACAAAAACAAATTATAAAAAAAAAAAACAGCAACAAAACAAACTGCAAAAATTTTCTCAAGTCAATGAAAATTAAAAGAGACAATTTTCATTAGATGAGATGTGTTTTTTAAGGAATCAGCAAATGATTTTTCCTTTTTTTTTAGATAATTTTCTTTTATCCATTTCAATATAACCCCATTTTAAAGAAAAAAATTAAAATATAAACGTTAAGAAAAAGGGCAATGAAAACACTTTGATGTTGTTGTAGCATTTCATTAAGCGTTCCAATATTTGAATAAAATTTGTTGTTTTCAAATTTTAAATGATTGAAGAAGAAGAAGAAATGAGGTATACACTAAAGTACACTCTAGAGAGTATTACTCTTACCATAAAATACTTAAAAATTTTCTTTGATTCTATTTCTTCCGCATATGGATCTAGCTACACATATTGCATTGCAGTATTTACCAAAAATTTAGGTTTATATTGTTTGAATTTTTTAAGTTAGTAGCATTTTAATTTTTTTTTTTTTTACTTGTCAAAATTCTAAAATAAAATTAAACTGTTTTCAAAGAAAATATTTTTATAACATTTTAATAAAGATGATGTTGATATTAAGGATGATATTTTGAATGAATTTACCTAAAGGATTTGAAAATAAATATGTTAGTATAAATAAAGGTTGAGTATCATCATAACATGGTTGAATAGATGTGCATATTTATTACTTAGTTATATCCCAAAGGAGTTAAAATAATTAAAATGGTGTTTTTAATTTAAGAATATATTATTTGAAATTATTTTATGATATTAAAATTTAAATTCAAAATATTATAAATAAAAATTAAAAAACTAATATATATTAGTAATAATATAAGTAAATATAACTATCACATTTAATAAAATTTAATTTAATTTTAATGGCATCTGTGAACTTTTTAACTCATAGATACGAAATTAATATCAGAATAATTACTTTGACACTGTCATGATTTTAATTTTTGCTACTTAATAATTTTAAAACTTTTTTTCAAGTATTTTATTCAGTAGGGATGGGAAGTAACATATTATTTAAATAATGCATTATATTTACATTAATATTATTTTGTAATGAATTTTAATAATTAGTCTAATAATTAAATATTTCATAAGTAGTTTGAAATTTTAATATAACTAAATCTCATTATAGCTTTGATTTAAATTGTTTATAACAATTTTTTAAACTTTAAATCTAGATTGTATACTAGATTGTTCTACAAAAGATTGTGAATGATAAAGTCAAAGGGTTAAGACTTTACTTAAAATAATTAATTATTTTTTTTATATAATGAATTTGAAATTAATTTTTTTGAAATATTTATTAAAAGTAATGCATTGAAATAATACATTATATTAAAAAATAATGCATTACATATTATAATACATTACTAAAAACAATTCAACTTTTATATTTATAATGCATTAATAAAAAAAAAGGCTTCAAGCAACATAATCAAATTGCCAAATGCAATGTTGGCCACAATACCATAATTTACAATTGGTGATAGATTGAAATATTCAGAAAATTTGTCTACTAAACATTTTTCAATTTATTTGGCTTCGTTTTCCAAAGCTGATCTTTGATATTAACTTTTTTTATTTATTTCAACCAGTGTTGATAGCAAATAGCCATAATTCTCTCCTTGTAAAAAATTATTTCTTAATCTAATAAATAATCAATTGAGTTATTAGAAATACTTTTGATAAAAACAGTAATTAATTAAATTACTTAAATTATTTTTGAATTACTTTTTTTAATTCAAAAGTAATTCAAATAAATTGAAAAATTTTTGGTAAGGTGTTATAATATGTAATGCATTATTGTTGAATATAATGTACTATTTCAATACATTGCTTTACATAATGTTGTTGCATTACTTTACACACAATGCATTACTTTACATAACTGTTTCAATGCATTACTTTACATAATGCATTATTGTTGAATATAATGAAAATTATTTTAATGAATTAGTTTAAAAAAATAATTAAAAATAATTATTTTAATACATTGTTAAAGAAATTAATGCATTGGATCTAATTAATAATTACATTAAAAAAATATTGCGAAATTCCCATCTCTGAATTAATCAGTCAGAATAGTATACTAATATTTTGTTTTGAATATAATGTATTTGTCAATAGTAACTTTTTTCACCATATATTAAAATTCAGAAAACACTTACGAAATATAATAAACAATTTTGCCAAAAGGTACTTAGTAATTTAACTGACATTATATTTCATTATATCAATGAATTAAAATATTTATATAGACCCCAGATAATTTGTATATTGTAATCTGATAAATACAAATTATTCTATTTTAGTTAATTTAGGTAGAGATATAACCAAGGATGAATATAGACTAAATACCTGATAGACATCACACAAACATATCCCTCGTATAATATCAACAAAACGAAAGTACTTTTAGTCAGGTCCCCTACTGATATATCAAGCGTAGAAACTATCAGAGCTGGTCATAGCCGAAAGCAAGCCAAACTAGGTATTACGCTTAACCTTCATTGTCGCAGCTACAAAAAAGAAAGGATTTTGTAAAGTATATTAGGTATTTCATATGAAGTATATCAAGAGCGAATTCTATTATAGACCTCGGGTTAACACTTGATCTTAAACTGAGCTTTAAGCTACATTATGATAAAATAGTGAGCAAAGCAAACTCTTCTTTAGATTACATTAAACGATGGGCTAAAGAATTTTATGATCCCTACCTCACGAAACATTTTTATGCTACATATGTAAGGCTTACCCTTGAATATGACAGTTAAGTATGGTCTCCATATTATTTGACTGACATTAATCGAATTGAATCGGTTCAACGAAAGTTTTTATGTTTCGCTTTGGGTAAATTTTCGTGGAATAATCCATTGCGACTTTCACCTTATTCCCACCGTCTTAAACTCATTGACTTACAGTCGTTGTCTGATCGTCGGGTTATTGCATATATCTCTTTTATTCACCAGATCCTTTCGGGTAAGACGCTAGCCCATGCAATTTTAAATTATAAGTTGAAAGATACAATCGGAATAACCTCAGAACCGTTAAGTTGTTCCAAATTCCCTTCCACCCTACTGAGACTTATTAACAACTGTTGTTCTTTTCAGCTTTGATACTTTCGGCCTAACTTTTGGAAGTATTTTTAATAAATGTATAGCTGTTAATATAGGTATTAACTTATGACTTTAACCCTTCTGCTAACATCATGTATATATCTGGTTTAGTGTATTCTTAAGTTTTTCTAATCAATGGTGTCGGTGTTTTACTAACCTTACTGGATGATGACTTATTACAAAATTAAATGAAGCAAGCCTTCGTCTAGTGATAGACATCTGATGTGCTTGCTCTAAGCATCAATCTCACAGTATATATTGTATGAAATAAATAAATTATTATTATTAGAAAAACAGGACAGAAAACTTAGAATACTTCCTTTGCAGGTGCTCAGCATTAACTAGAGTTAAACTCTGGACTCTAGACTGAGGCTTCCGCTAACAACATAGGTGCCGAAAGCAAAATTGAGAATCTGATCAGCCTTCTAAATCGCACAGGGTGGTTCTAGTACTGAGCTATAGGAGAGTAGTAATTGGAAAATTATCAACTAAATTAACCAACTATAACAAATGGGTCTTGTAAGTCGTAGTATTAAAAAGGCATAATTAAGTGTTAATTAATTTTCCAGAAGCAACTGGAATGGTAACTTTTACCCACCTACCTTAACCTTAAATAATTTAAGTCGAGAAATTGAGAGTTATAAAATAAAAAATTGTTTACTCTCCTCCTCTCAATCCACTTTTTCAAAACAAAACATAGTTATACGAAAAACAAACAAAATTTTCTTTTAATAATAACAGTTTTCATATTTTACTAAATTGTAATATCATAATAATTCCTAATTTAGTTTTAAAGTCAATAAAAAATAAACATTTACTTTAACAAACCAACTTTGTAAAAATAAAAACTTTAATTTTTATTTATTTTTTTTTTTTAAATATACTAAAATGCTTATTTGATAATAATGGTTTCAAAATTAAAATTGGATATGTAAAAAAACATATGAACAGAAACCAAGAAATAAGAAAAAAAGGTCTTTAAATCCCTGCTGCATATGAGTAGAATAAAGTCTAAGTAAAAATAAAAAGAAAATGAAAAATAAGAAAATTAGAATAATAACAGGAAAGAAAATTAGAAAATTTTCCATGTAAAATGTATATTTGTTTTATCCAACAGGATAACATGTAATTGTATAAAGAAACAAAATAAAAATGAAAATTATCCTGACCAACTCTAGGGTATAATATTCGACTGCAAATGTGCAAATGGCAACGACATTATTTTGCATTACATAAAATCCGTTAAATTGAGAAAAAAGTTGTACTCTATTGTTACTTAAATAATATTATTTATTATTATTAACAGAAAATGAAATTTGTATTTATAAATGTTTTGTCAGATGCATATTCAAACAATCCGAACATATCCATACCAAAACAGCACGTATCATAAACAAAAAATTACATAGAATAAAAAAGCACTCACCATATACCGTTACATGTTAAGAGACAAAAAATACAACAACGACGTAATGTAATATTTGTAGCATACAGGATATTGATATGAGGAAACTGGAGAAAACGTGAGAGGTGGAATGCGTAAAGAATATTTGACAAATAACACGACCAATGATTGATTCAAAGTAGTTCAAAACACTCAAAAGGAACCAAAAATATGGTATGAAAACTGAATGCAAAAATTGAAACGAACGAAGTAGTTGAGAACATAATTGAATTCTGTATACCCCAGCTGACTTCAATATTTAGTTATTTATCAAATTTTTTTGTACATAATCATTCGACCTGCATCCAACAACAATTTGTTAGTGATTTAAGAAAAGTATTGTAATAATTATTTTTTAATTTTGTTCTGAGATTGTAAAACATAATGAAAAAGAAACAAAATATGCTCTTAAGCCGGGGTTCACTCTATAGAATACATACGGCAGAACTCTAATTCACTAAAAACTACTTCCTATACGTATTTTTCATTCACAATCAAAAATCTTCATATTTAATCAATAAATTGAAAAATAAAATACGGTACAAGTATTTGAACCATTTCACAACCACTTTTCATTATTATTCTTTTAAATGATATTTAAAAGGAGACGTGGCGAAACTTCAAAAAATTCAATTTAAAATTTCATGCCATGTATAAGTGTACACATACTACACATACATTTTAACATAGAAGAAAATGAATTTAACAAATTGCTTTAACTCACCAAAAAGGAAAATAGTTTCTTCTTTTCCTGCCCAGAATTAAATTTAAATTTAATTTTATTTTTTCAAATAAATTATTACGTATAGCGGTTGTTGTCTAAGAATTAAATTTAAATTTAATTTTTTACGTATTTTTAATTACATATAATGGTTGTTGTCTAAGATAAATCAATAAAAAATATTATATAGTGTAAAATAAATTGAAAACAATTCCATATCCAAACAATTTCCAAACAATTTCATTCATAATGAAATGAGTACGATTTATTATCAAACGTCGAATATCGGTCGGTCGAATACTAGTAGTCTTTAATTCAAAAACAATTGTTTTATTTTTTTTTTAATTTCAATGGTTTCGCCAAATTTGCGTTGTCTAGCAAAGTTTTAATTGTTTATATAGATTAATGAAATTTCAAGACATCCTGTCATTCCATATGTTATATACAAATCATCAGATGTTTCGAAATTAGTAGGATATCAGTATTGAATAAGTATATTTTGTAATCAAAATAGTTTAGTTTCTTTGAACATACAACTGTACAACAGTAAAACTCTATAATCGAATTATGTATACCCCGACTGACTTTAATATCTAATGATTTATCAAATTTTACTTGTACATAGTCAGATGGGATCATATTATTGGATAATATCATATATAGTATCGCATGGAATAACTGGCTCAAGAACTAGTCGATACTCTTTTCGTCAGCTTTCATTATGTAAAATATCCTATTTATTCCAAACTACTCGTTTTCTTCCAATCATTAATCAATCAAATCAATATTCTGACGCTCTCAATCAGTCAATGCATCTTTTAATATTTATTTTCATAATCTTCATAATAATTTAAATTCATTTGTTTAGCTATAATTAAAAATTAATAACAATCAAAAAGTGTTTTTAAACAAAATATATTTTTTTTTTAACAATTTTTAATTAACAAAAATGCTTCTCAGTTCTCTAAACATTTTTAGAAGTATTCTTAGCCAGTATTACAAAATGAAAAGATTTCTTTTGAAATACACTTCAGTTTTTTGAAAATTGAATAGTTTTTGAAAATTATAAAATTTGTTTAATTTTTTATTTTTACATTGTTTTCTTCATTTTTAAGTGATATACTAGGATGTTTGTGTCCACCAAAAACATCCTATTACAACTTAAATATACTAATTTTTAAACTATTTTATTCCATATATATCCTTAAGGAATTAAAAGTTTTCTAATATGTACTTGTATGTAAATGGAAATGGTTGTTCAAGCACACGACATTATTTTATAGTACAGCACACAATTGTGGATTTTGTTGAGGGTGGTATTTGAGTTAAACATAGAAATACTGCTGGGACTAAGGTATACACAAAAAACTATTTCTTAACAAAATATAAAGACATATTATAGGTACAACACACCTTCAACTTTCTAAATTAGAAATGTATATGCATGTACAAAAATTAGTACTTCCTTGTTAAAATAAAAATTAGTAAATAGCATATTTGAAAAATTTATTGTTTGAGATGTGAAACGTTGACAACCGAAAGACTAAGTTTACCTTGTACAAGAATTTAGTCAGTCAGAGCAACACTGAAAATTATTTAATAAAAAAATTATCTCTTGATTCATCAAAAAATCAGTTATAAAGGGTAAAAAAATACTAGAGCTTTGATAGGAATGATTATAATAGGACTAATGTGAAGGGATTAAGTCTAAATTAAAAATCTATAAAGAATAATTATTACAAGAGTGATGTTGTTCATCATAACACTATTTGAACTTATCAGTAGGTATTTATGGTGTTAAACTACCTATACGATTCATAATATTGACTTTGATTAGTTATGACTATAGCTTATTATAACAGATATGTATGAATAAGATGTTATTCATACATATCTGTGAGTTATAAGAATCGACCAAAATTTGAATGTAAAATCTATTATAACTTATAGCTAAAAATAAACAAATTAAAATTTTAATAATTTCTTTATTTTCATCTAGTTGAGAACCGCTAGTACAATATAATTTTGGCAATATTAAGTTATAATTAAAAAAATATTTTTTCTTTATTAAAACTAGCTTTTTTGAAGACTATGATAGTATGAAACATTTTTTATAGCAATATTAAGTATAATTTGGTATTATATATATATTAATACCACAAACGGCATTTTAATGTTATTTAGTTCGAACTCACTTAAAAAATTCTATGTGTTATAGCATCAAACCTCAGGCAGCAGAAAAAATTGTAGCCAAACAATTTTTTTACGAAAAGAGATGTGCAGATAAAAATATGTAAAAATAAATGAACTTGCTGACATTAAATGTAAAGCACATTAAAACTCCATGCTTATATATACAATAAAAAGAATTGGAACTCATTGTTTTTAGTCTTAGCAAATACATTTATTTGAGCTTTTGTCCATTTCTGAATGTTATCTCGAACTGTTGCGGAACGTTCAAATTCACTAATAGGCTCTAATTCCCATCCAACATTTCCATTGCTATTTCTTGCGAATGTAAAATGTATTATAAATAACCAACTCCTCGTTCTAGCTTCAACTTTTCTACAATTTTTAATAGTTTTGCATTTTCTTGCTACGAATACGTAAGCAGATTTTTAACTTCGAAATGCTTCTCAGAGTTGTCTTTCAGTTATTATGAACCACGAAATTCGTTATCTTCTATAGATTTACATTTCAAAAACTTTCATGTTATGCATATGTGTACTACTTTCATTATTCGGACTTCCATACCATATAAAATAACAGGCCATACATAGTATTTAACACATCGCATTCAGGACTTAATCTTTTTTTTTTTGTAATGGGGAGTTCTATGTAAGCGCGACCTCTTAAAATCTATTATACTTCCCCGTTTATTATCTTTGATTTGTAGGTATTTTTCCTTGATGAATTATTATTTATACTTTGATATCAATCTATTATTTCGACGACAACGAAAATGTGGTTGAGCGATTGTAGTTGGAATTGTGAGCATATACATAAGAGCGTATGTATTTTAATTTTTTCGTCGCGAATTTTTCGTCGTTAGTCGCAACTGTGTTTACCGCTTAAGAATCAGGCGATATGTATGTCTTTTGTGAGCTATGGCGTCGCAAACAAATATAATATAAGAGTAGGGGATTGCTCTTCTTCTAAGCAGAATCTGCATCTGCCTGTACTCGATCTACCAATTTTGAATAGATGCTTGTTAAGTGGGTCATGTGTGTGATAATCCATGTCAGCGTTCTAAACATTTATTTATCGAATTTAATATTGAACATTTTATTGTAAATTCATCATAGTATTTGTTCCTCCATCCAAAACGTTTTTTTGGATCTTTTTTTCTATTATCTGGTGTTAAATTAGGCACAAGTTCAACTTTTTGGGCCATTGTTACTCAGGTTCCTATTTTATGTGTTGTCTTTTACATAAACGAGTTATTATTCGGGGCAGCGTACATCCATCAGTTCGAATATATTGGCTGAGAATTAAAACATCAGTGTTGTTTGATATCTAATCCCAAATTACACTCAGAACAACATTTTTATTTTTTTACTTCCAATAATAAATTCGGCCCTCCAGGGGACTCTTTATATATGCCTTCTATTATAATTTTATCGTTTTCTTTAATTTCTGCAATTTCTTTGATACGATGCGGTATCGCCGTGTATATCTTTTTTGGAAAATTTGATACAAAATTATATTTTCGAATAATTTTAAAGACAGATTTCGATTGAGCAAACATTTTTCATTAAAATTTATATACAAAAACGTAAAAAAAAAGGTTATGTATGTTTCATTAAATGCAGCGAAACGTCAATTTGGTACAATTATGACATTGTTCTAGACATGTTCTCATATTACTGACATTGGATCTAGTCTCCCCGATTACCTGATTCAATCGTTGAATACATAGTTTGAAAAAGGTTTTAAACTGCGTAAAACCTTGGAAACTATTCCCTATGTTTTGGGATTCTGTATATAATTTCCCACTTGAAAACAATTTTTTGAAGGTAGGCGTTCGAACGAGGAATACTTGGTTCTGGTCCCAAGAATTGATTCTTCTCGCCTGTTTTTGTAAGAACATCTGCTTCTTGATTACCCTGCTTCCTGGCTATGCTCTGAAGTAACTCTGTTTACTTCCCCTAGCTTTGTTAAGCTTTTTTAACACCTATAGATAAGCTTTTATTTAAAAAATGCAGAATTTGGAGCTTTTAAGGTAGCTTGAATATCTGAAATTATTTATATGTTGGCAACTTTGTGCCCTCTTTTACTGCATTGTAATACCGATACCTCAATGGCGTAGGTTGCACCTTAAAAAACAGTGGGATATGCGTCAAGTGCTGATTGGCTAAATTTCAACATTTCAAAATATTGGTTCAAATACGCCGGCACCGGTTTTCACATCGATTTTTTCGATTTTTAAGCAATCAGTTACCTCCTGAAGGACTTTATCTTAATATACAGTATATTTAAGATGTTTGTCAATTTACAAAAAGAGCTTGCGATCAATTCTAGATGTAATTTTATCTATTTCTGCCCATTCGAATGCAAATTTTAATTTAAAAATGATTAAATAATTATTAAGTAATATTTTATTTTCCTATTTCACACTAAGCATTACATTTACATTTCAATTTCATTTAAATCCAGAATTTTAATTTTGTCCAGCAACAACAATTTATTTGCTTTTTGAAAATCAGCGTTTCTCTGAGCATAAATAGTAGTTGTAACAAAAATTTGTAATACTTTTCTGAATCACTGTAAATATATACAAAATACAAACTGTTATTTAAAAGTTTTATAAAGTACAATTTTATTATGCATGTACACCTTAATAGTTAGATCCTTACTTCGTTTGTAATTTAAAATAACAACAATAAAAGCTGAACGAATAACAATTGTACATTAGTGATCGCAATTTGAATACCATTTTGCAAAAAAAAAAAAAAAATATGCATACATAAACAATGTATGAAACTCTATCTCCATTTCAAATATACAATATAAAAACATATACTATTGAGGATAATCAAAGGATATGAATGGATATTACAGTAAATTGAAAGGACTTTTTTTTTTAAAAAAAAAGTAAAAAAAATGGAAGTTAATATATAAGATTTTTATTTCTAAATGATTGGAATAAATATTGAATTTCAATTGAACAAAATAAAAAAAATAATGAATTTAATTGAAATTTTTTTTTGATTATGTTTTCAAGTCTATTGTTTGAATCAATTTTAATAATTTCATGAATGATGGAGCAATGACATATGAATAGAAAAAAAAAATCTGATTCATCAAAAAAGTGATAATAATTCAATTAAAAAATTTATTGATTTTGCCAGTTGAGCATGATTTAATTAGTAATCAATAATCAATTTGGTATTTTTAAAGAATATAAAATTATGCTCTACTACCTATACGTAATAGTCAACGAATATATTTTATTATAATTGAATCAAATACCAATAGAACTGTCCAAATATATTTATTTTTATTCAATGAACATTTTTTAATTATTGTTTTTTGTGTTTTGAAATTTTCATTAAATTTATTTTATTAGATATTACGTGTTACCAAAAGGCTTGTTGATGGTTTTAGATGGTGTTAGTTGACTTAAGCGTCACAGCATTGTTAACCAAACATTTATTAGTCATTGACAAAGGTCCCGCAATACGAGTATAACTAGATCATTATGGATGCCTTACAATTGTATTTTCTCATCCGTTAGCCATTGTTGCTATAGCATATAACAATAGACATGTTAATTTAAGTAGACAGTTTGTGCAGTTTCATAGAGAAATAAAAAAATAAATATGTTTTAGATTTTAGCTGAACCTTTTTTAAATACTACAATTAGAAATTTCACTAAGTTTAATAGATATCTTGATCGATTTCTGTTGTTATATCATCATCAGAAGACCGATTCAGTTCAGTTAATAAAATATTTAATGCTTCAAATATTCTAACAGAATATTTTCTTAATTGTAATATTTTATCTTCAATGTGAAACAATTTTGATTACTGTGTTCTATTTAAAAATGAATACGATAATACTATAAAACATGCCCATGACCAAAATTGTTTACAACAAAAGTCAAGTACTTTATTATTCTGTTAATTGTAATTGAAAAAATTAAAAAATATTTTTAATGATTGTTTCCAGGACCCGATCAAGCACATTACACCGATCAAGTAAAATTGTTTTCAGCACCGATTGAGTACAAAAATAAGTACTTTATCTTTTTTTTAACAGTTTAAGTATTTATTGAAATCCATTACAAATTGACAATAATTTAGCATTTGGACTATTCAAAAAGGAACAGGTTTATCCAGTGATAAAACATCAATTCAGATTAACCAGATCTACACTGATAAGGTGCTCTTTTTAATTTGATTGCTAAATGTATGTATAAAAGATACCGTGTTAGATAGTTTGGATGGCTTGACAATCTGCCAGCATAGTTCTCGTTAGTCTTTGAAGTTCATCCCGGACCATAGGTATGTTCAGATCATTGTGTATGTTGGAATTTTTTTACCAAGGAGTATAATTTGTATAATTTCCATATTACTTTTAGGGGTACTTTTCCATAAATGGCAGCCATATGACCAGATTGCTTTTAAGATTGAATTGTAAAAGTATAAAAGTAATTTAATTAATATCAAGAGGGGAGTTTTTTTCAATTAGCCAGTACATATTATTTATTTTTAGCTTCATTCGTTCTCGCTTCGTATCTATATGCTTTTTCCAAGTGAGCCTTCTATCGAGATGAACTCCAGAATATGTACTTTACTTCCTTTACCTGTGGGATGGCGAATCCATTTAGTTTTACTGGAAAACGTGTATCTTTATTTAGAGTCAAGGTGTGAACGTGAACACTTTTATTTTCATTTATTTTTATTTTCCATTTATTAAGCCAATTTTACAGCCAAATAAGTTGAATATGGTCCTGGAGGTTTTTGGAGCTATATATGAGTGTTTATGTATGAGCTCAAGATAGCTGTATCAGCTTCAAATTTGAAAGTTAGTATTTGCCTAATATCAGGTAGATCGACGGTATAGATTAAATATAAAAGCAGCCCGAACACACTACCTTGCGGTACACCAGCTTCGATAATATGTTCTTCAGCTAAATAATCATTATATTTTACTTTAAATTGTCTATCAGTTAGAATCACTCATAATTTGATCAAATTGAAACGGTAGCTTAATTTGAATTTTAAAGTTCAGACCATCATGCCAGACTTTATGAAAAGCCTGTGTCACATCGAGGGAGACGGCTGAGCAAAATTTTTCTGACTTGTGTTATATATCTTACTTTTATATGTAATTGAAAAAAAAATGTTATGAGTAATTATTTGTTGAATGCAATTGTTCAATAAAATTTATACTTGTACCTGTAACGCTATAGCTCCATTTTATTTAAAAACAGGAAATAGATTTTCATTAAAAAAAAAAATTTAACATTTTTGCTATGAAATGTAATAATTAATGTATATTATGAATAATGAGTACTTTTTCTTAAATATAGGTACTAACTCTATAATAACTCTATAATCAATAAATAATTATTTAAAAAAAAACTTATTTATTTATTTTATGTCAATTTGTTTATAGACTTTGGAAGCTGTTATTACGGTAACAGTCTAAAATAAATTTTTATTCAAATTTTTAACTAATGTACAAACATATTGATATAGGACCCAACCTTATAGTAACTATACTGATAACAACAAAATAATACCGATTAAAAAATTCAATTAAAAATAAATAGAAAAGGGTTTTTTTTTTGTATACCTAATTCTAAATCAAAATTTGAAATATGATTTAACATTTTCATTTTTTTTTATGTAAAAATTCAATTCTATGTAGAAAATTGAGTTTTATTGATTTTACTGTCACTGAAACGATAAAAAGGATATTTTATCCAAAAATACATCTGTATAGAACATTCATCTAGAATAAAAATATATAACAAAAAAGTTCTATTACTAAAATTCTTTTTACTATAATCAAAATAATTTATTTATTCATATTTATTGAAAAGATAACCAGAACAATTTACAGAGTGTTCGTAATTTAGAATTCTTCAATTACTTAAAAAATAAAAAATGAATTTCCTTTGGCTTAAATTGGAAATTTTAATTCCGAATGTAAATAAATCTGATATGTAAATATGTAGAATATAACATCGTTTGAAAATTTATTTCTATAGGATAAAATATAAGAATAGAATTTCTATAGAATTTAAGAACTTTATTTGTTATAAAATACAAAAGTAGTTTTCTAAATAAAATATCGTTGTTGATAAGTATATCAAAAAATTGAAAAGGATAAGCTATTGTATGTGATTGTATATCCCAAGTGTCTGAGTGAACCAATTTAGAATGTTCATACCATAGTCTTGCAATTATAAAAGAAAAAATATTATCTAATATATTAATAAGCTAATAATGTCTGTAAAACTTTTCACCATGGTGAATTAAAGCAAAAAGCAATGACAAGAACCCAAAATTTTAAATGGGAAGGTTTTTAAAATATTACCGCAAAATTATACAGATTAAGAAATACAAAAATATTAAAAAGTACTAATTTTTGTGCTCATCTTTCCAATAACTCATTATCTATAGAAAACATATACAAGTTCTAAACCCATATAGAAAATCTATACATATTTAATACAACAACCAAATATGAGTATGAGAATAATAAATAGCAAAACATCATAAAATCAATGAAGCTTTTTCAAATTAGAAGTATTTTTTAAAATATTTTTGAAAAAAAAAATTAATTTTCTCTGGTTTGTGTCTTTGAATTAGCCTCCTCGAAATGTTACTAATTAACCAATGCAGGCAAATGAAAGTTTATTTTGCAAAGGAAAATATTGTAGAAGAAAATATTCCTATTGGTGGTTGTCATAGTGGTAAATCTAGCTTTGTCACTTCACCAGATTTGCTAAAAATCCTTCCTATAGGGCAAACATCAGAAACAAGATATTGCAGAGAACATATCAGGTTCAATATTGAATATTTCTTCAATTGATGCTTTAATTACAAAACCACCATCTTCTTTATCTCCGCATGATAAATCCGTTCTGTGCAAAAGGAAACTTTAAAGGAGAATGAACAGGTGTATATCGGTGTAATCATCAGAGGTAACAACAAGGAGATTATTAGAGAAATAAACAAATACTCTACGTAACAAAATTGCTATGCTTAAATTGGACGATATGATACTAAGAAAAATATATTGTTTTGTGTAAAATATTTAAATGAAGAGGAAAGAAATATATTTTTAATGCTTGATCGACAAATTTTACGCCGGGACTATCTAATATTAAAGTACATTGGCATATTATATTTTACGATTGTATCAGGCTTCCGCTTCATCCTAGGCAGAAAACGTTCGAAAAACAAATTAAAAAATAATTAAAGAAAACTTAAAATAGACTACATCATTATTTTATGCAACATATTGCTTATTGCAATACAATCTATAATCTTCCAAATACTTACTAAAAATTTCAACAGAGGTAATAGATTAATGCAGTTACAGACACAAGGGGTGCGTTCATTAGAATCTAGTGCTGCAATAAATAGCGATGATGATGCAGCTAGCGTTCTATTTTTGTACTGAACGTTTTGCAGTGAAATTTAAAATGAAATTGTTTTCCTATCCATTACTTTAATAACTCCACTAATTTTAATCGTCTGCATACGTCCTATAATAATTATAATAAAAAGTTTAATTAAAAAATATTTTTCAAATTTAATTATATTAAAATAATTACATTGAAACTTAATAAATCACTAAATTATTTATCTATGTTTATTATTATAAATTTTTTTTAAGTCCACTTACCGCTCACAACAAATTTAATATAAACAATTAATGTTTACATCAAAATTTGAAAACATAAATGTATTTAAAAAATCGCTACTCAATAAAGCATAGATATTTTCGCTGCAAAATTTATATGTTAAATCGCTACATAAAATCTACATCACGGCAGAAAATTTCCTCGAGCGGTAGATTCTAGTGAATGCACCCAAGATTAAATTTTACCCTAAAAACTAAACACTTAGAAACTTGAAATTTGGCTGCTATAAAGCAAATAAAATTTAATAACAGATATTTACTTAATATTATGTAAAGCTATGTAAAGATTGCTTTGTTTCTATTTCGTTAATCGAATTTTGTTTACTAAGCGAAGATAATTAACCCGATGGAGCTAGCTGCATTGGGCACGGAACGGAGATAAAGACTATACTAAGATAAAAAAAATGGTGAAAATAGATAGTCAACAGCAATACCCTTAGAAGACCTACGAACAATATAGCAATGTAGGCGTGGGATTGGAATCCGCAGGATAAAAGAGGAAGAAGTAAATAAAGAAATAGAGAATAAGAATAGAACATGGAGTTGAAATTAAACACCTAGTGAAGAACAAAGCTTAGAGCTTTTCGGAAACCTTATACTCATAACAGGATTGAAGCAGGAAAAAATAATTGAAAAATTTAGAGAAATGTTGGATGTGAAAAAACTGCTTCTACACAATCTCTTACCATAATCTCAACTACTGATTTGTAGGCCTCGTAGCATATCAAAGAATTTGAACTTTTTTCTAAACATGTTTTGTTTTTATATCAAAGATCAAATCATATACAGTTTTACAAATCGTTTTGGATTATACCATAATTCAGTTTTTGAATTTATTTTTTTCTAAATTTATTCAATTGAAGCAGTAAAATGAGAATAGAATTATTATCTACTAACGATGTAAAATCCGTCCTATGCTCTACTGATACCGCTGTAGAGCTGTATTTTATAAAATTATAATTCTCTGTAAATGGCATATTTATTAATTAATTTCCTAATTATATCGTTTTGACAATAAGAACGTTTACATTATATATATATTACGCCAATGACCCACTCACAGAGAATGAAGACTATCTGCAGAAATTATTAATTTGCAAAATTGCTAAATTGTATAGCATGAAGGTATCCACAACAAAAACCAGATTTATATCTATTTCAAAAGAATCCATATTAGATGTAAACTTTTAACAATAAAATTATCGAACAAATTATTTTAATAATAATATTTAAAAATAAGATCTCAAGAAGCATCCAAGCCATATCCATTTCAGATTATATTTGAGATTTTATATGGAAAAACATATACACTTGCTAATAGAACACAAAACACAAAAATACAAAAGCTGTATTCGGCCAATACTAACGTCCGCTAATGAGACAATTGCGGACACATCTAAATCAAAACAGAAAACGCGAACAACTGAAATACGGACTCTGAGGCAAATATGTTGATACACATTAAGAGATAAGAAATGTAACAACAAAATCAGGGCTGCATTAGATGCATTAGAGTCAAAATAGACGAAGAAATTGGAAAGATCACGTAAATAGAGCGGCAGAAGGTCGCCTAGTAAGGGTAGTAATGAATGGCCAAAACAATATCAAATATCTATCAAGGAAAACCTCCGAAAAGATGGTATAGTCCAATGCTGGACGTCATCAACACAAAATTGAACATAACCTATGAATATTGAACAAACAAACACCAAGTGCTTAATTAAAGAAGAAGAAATGCAATTTATGTAAAAAAAAGGCCAACCATTATGGTACAGTTAAAATATCATCCAACTACAAGGAAACAAAAGTCGTTATTTCAAATATCAGTTGGTGTATTAAAACAACACAATTGTACAATATTAAATTTTTTTTTTTTTTTTTTGTTTGTTTTTTTATTCACAATATGTATGTTAATTAAAAATAATACAATAAGTGAATATGTTTTTGACTGACTTAGTTAATAATAGACATGTGAAATTACAATCCAATAAAAGTAATTTCTTAATTTATAATAAAAAATATATTAATAATAATGTCAAGAAATTTCTACAGATCTCCTGGTGTATTTCGTTGTAATCTTGTATGTTGTGTAATATTCATAAGTGTACTTGCTATTACATTGGGATGACTATTTAATCTAGCACGATATCTCTGGCTGTGTTGGTGAATTTTGTCTTGGACCGTCGACACTTGCAAATCATTGTGTATTATGTAATTTGGCACAAAGCAAGGTGCATCAACTAAAGCTCGCAGTACCTTATTTTGGAAGCGTTGTAATATTTCAATATTTGTTTTTTTGGCTGTTCCCATAATTGTATACCATAAGTCCATATTGGTTGGAGTATCATCCTATATATCAGCAATTTGTTTTCCAGTGTCATTTGAGACCTTCTACCGACAAGCCAATATAATTTCCTGAAATTTGTGCTTAGTTGGATTCTTTTTGTGTAGATGTGCTTTTTCCAGGTCAGACGGCGAATATTAAATAACAAATTTGAATTCTTCAAAATACACCAAAATATATCAAAAAATATGTTAACGATCCAATTAAATATCAAAACAAAAAATCTTCTATTAAAGTTAACTTAAAATTGATTCGAAACAAATAAGTACCTACTACCAAAAACAGTACTCCAACTTGATGCCACTATTGAATCAAAATTGTAAATTGCGTTCAAGTATCTATAGAAAAACTTTACACAATTCCTCAATATTGTTATATAGAGTCAAATCTCGAATCCCAAATGATTTAAAATCTATAATAATTTTATAACAAAAATATTTCTAATAATAAATTCAAAAGTCTTCAGAACCGAAATTCATTATACACTCTACAATAGTAACAAAAAAAAAAAAAAATGTTAAGAAAGTTTTCTTAATTTGCTCTTATATATAGGGTAGGTACCTACTTTATTATTGTTATATACTAATTTCATCATCATTATTACATCATTGAAAGTTTGCCCATTCGCCAGAATAAATAAAGCAACTTCGAAAAAGTTTTCATTTTTATTTACGTTTTATTTATGCTTGCACCTGTATTATTTCAAGGACTTTGGTATAAAATAAAAAAAAAATAAAATGTTGCCAAGATTTCAAAATTTCAGCAAAAAAAAAAAATAAAAGAATCGTGTTTCTTTCAAAAATTGAAATCAACAAATTTTAAATTATTTTTTTTTTGAGATTTTAAAAGATATCAAAGTGGAAAAAAAAACTTTAAAGGACCTATACTATTATTAAGGACTATTTGCTATTGAATTTGAAATTTATTCTCTGTTATTTATTGTTAACATTTTTAATAATTAACATTTTTTCGATAAGTTTAAAATGAATATTAAGAGATTTGTTGTCAGAGTTAATAAATCTCATTGTATAAATTCGGTTAGCATTCATCATAGTCTGCACAGTTTTTCAATCATTTTGAATATATTTAATAGTCTCCATAGTTTTCATTCATTTTATTTTGTTAACCCTTGTGTATTTGACGCACGAAACATCTTTAATACGGTAATGAGGAACCCGTGTAATTACGATTCTTTGAATCATCTAACGCTCTCTCTCTAGTTTATCAACATTTAATTTACTTTAATCTAATTTTTACTAACATGGTAGGAATAAATTCTACCACCCAATATTAGGACCCGCTTATACATTTGGGCCAATTATTTAAACTCTTTGATAATCAACCACAGTTTTGAGGTACCATAAATTGATGGTTGTGTGCAGTACAGATGGTTTAAGGAATAGAAAGAAATTATTTATACATAAAAAAAAGTGGAACTACTATACTTAAGAAGGCCCTAGTTCCTGATAATAGCATAAAGCTATGATTACATGATTATATACAATATAGCATGATTACAGTCTTAAATGGATGGGATCATATTTATCTAATAGCAAATATCAGCTCCTTTGTTGCCTCATTTGGAATACCCCACTTGAGTTCATACTTTTCTTTATTATTGCAACCAATAAAGCCTCACAATTTATGGTTCAATCATCAGCTAAGTTAAGTTGTTTTGCTGATGACTTCAAAATTAGCAAAACCATTATGACTTATGATGATTTTATCCTACTTCAAAATGATCTTAACAATTTTTCCGAATGGTGTTAAATGTCTGGTTGTTAGCTTCAAAGCTCTATTATTGAATTTGATTACCATCTGGAGAATCAAACTTTCAACCATTCTGAGTTGACTCGCGATCTAGGTGTTATTCTGGGTCACATCATACTCAATTTCAAAGCACATTTCAATTCCATTATTTCAATAAAGCTAACTCTATGCTAGGATTTATAATGTGCTGAACCAATGAGTTTGCAGACATTACAAAACATTTGTATATCACATATGTTAAACCGACACTTGAATATACTTCGAAATTTTGGTCTCCATATCGTAAAGTTGATATTTCACGTATTGAAACAGTTCAGCGTAAATTTTTACGCTTTGCACTACGTCATGGTTTTTCATAGTTTTTCAACTTCCTCCTTACGAAGATAGGTTACTTTTGATAGACCTGAAATCTCCCTAACAACGTCGATTGGTGGATTATATTACGTTTATCCATCAAATTATTACTGGGAATATCCTGGCACATAAAATTATGCGTTATTTACGTTCCGTTAACCTGTTTAATATTGCTAACCATAACGATAAATTTGAGCCTGTGCATAGAATGTTATAGGAATCTAACTTGAGAGCAGTTTGTTTGCTTTGATACCTAATCTTACTAAAAAAATTTAACATTAAAGGTGTATAATCGATGAATAGTTGATTTAACCAATGTTTATTCTTTTTCTAATTTCTTTCCGTGTTTTAAGTTATCTTTTAACATTCTACTAACTACAGTACGTTGACTATTTATTTTTATCTCTTACTAACATGAATATTACTAACGGTGATGGATACTAACCCACTGAATGATGATCTCATCGCTTAGCAAAAACATCATGCAAGCTTTTCTCTATAATAGATGTCTAATTTGCTTGCTCTATATGAGTATATCAGAATAGTAGTAGTTTTGCATATTTTTTTAGTTAATAAACCAAAAAATTGTTAAAATAAAATACTCGTCAAACCTTATCTAATTCCGCTTTATGTAGTGAAATGCAGTAGCATATACTTAATGTACGACAAGGTATTCTATACCTATGTTACTGACAATGGGATAAAAGAAATCGTTGGTAAATCATATACACTCGTTTAATAATTTAACAATCGTTCAATCATATAATAACAATAATAAAATATATAAAAATAATAAGAAATATTATAGTAGATAGATAAATTCGGTCTTTACAAAAATAACGAAAACTGGATTGATTGACTTAAAGTGTTTGATATTTGTTAGTCCTGTAGAGAATTTATTCGAAAGCAAAAGTAAAGTAAAAAACCAAATATTTACAATTATTTTCACAAATATTTTAAAAATCTAATAATTTGCGAATCAATTGCAAATTGCAGCAACTAATTTTCAAAATATCCGGATTCGGCACAAAAAATTTAGATTCTTCAATAATACTTTATGTGCCTGGAGTTGTAACTATAATATAAAAAGCACAGTTATAAAGTAACAATCCCAGACAATCCAGAACAACATTCGACATTTAAATAATAGTAAAACATTACATTTGTAAATAAATTTAAGTATTTTTAATTTTATTTATTTTTGTAATATAAGTTAAGGTTGAGTTTTGATTAGAGGGCAGCACGAAACCGTTATACATATAATCAGCATATACACAAGATATTTCTTTTAGTAAAATTAAATAAATTATTTATTATTTAATAAAATTAAATAATAAATATAAAGCATTACAAAAGTCTATCTTTATAGACATTGTCTACATATACATGCATTGTTGTATAGAGCCGTGTGATGAATAACACTAACAATTTTAATAAACCAATTTAATAACGGTTACAAAAGGAATTAAAATTAATAATAAAATAATTTTAATTATATGAATTTAATGTTTGAAAATAGATTAAAATATTTGTGTTATATTTTATATGCTCCAAAATTCTATTAATTAAATAAACAACGATATATATAGAAAAACAATTTATAATTTAACTTCTAACAAAACATAAAACAGTTAATTTTCGAAATTGTGCTGTTGGATGTTGAATTAAATTTTAAATTAAAAATTACAGAATGGCCAAAAATAACCATTTGTATATATAATTGTATAATATATTTGTATAATAATAAATTTACAAATTGTAAACAATCATAGTAACAATGTTAATTTTCTTAACAATTGTTTCTTCATGAAATTGCTGTGAAATTTAAAATAAACTACACAGGTGAATCTAATATAAGATAAACAGGTACCCTGAACCTAAATGTAACTCTCCAATTCCAATTTCTGCACATTGTTAAATATATTATTTCATATTATTTATTTATTATTCGAAGGTGAATTTTAACGATTTAGTACCAATAAAAATATTTACTGTCATAAGAGTAATAATTATTAAATACCCAGATATATTGCAAAAAAATTTTCTGTTTATAGAATTTTAAATAAATTCGAATTAAAATATATTACAGTTCAACTCACTCAAGAGCACATCCATGATAACAAGCAAGTTGTGATTTTAAATGGATAAGTCCTGGAAATTTTTTTTAGATTAATTTTAATTTTTTTTTAGATCAATTTTAATTATGTGCTATGTTGCTATAGTGCTATGTTGTAAATAAAAGTATGAGAAACATATTTGGTACATAACATATTATGTCATTTATGTAGCTATGTATTTGTACATAGTATGTATTATATCCAACACTGCAAACATTACTAAATTATTAATTCTAAAGTTGCCCTCATTATGTTGTGTTGTCTCAACACATCAAAAAAATTTGGTGTCATGTGCTTTTAAACAACGCGTAAAGTATGTAAATTTATAAAATATTATACACAAATTAATGCATTTAAAAATATTTTGCGAATATCTTCTTTACGAAGACTTACGAATTTAATTACATAAAACGAATTTAATTATTAAAAATAAATAAAAAATATTATTTTAAACGTATTTAAATATAAAAAAAAATAAAGCAAAAATATTGCGTTCGAAAAATAATTCATTTAAAAAGCGTTTATGTTTTTAAGCGAGGTGCTCCTAATCAGGGCCTTGCAGAGCTGAGAGAGGCCCAAGCCAATAAAAAATATGAGGCCTCTTATTTGTGTAAAAAGACAATTTTACATAGTTCTTTTATTATTTTTAATTTATTTAAACAAAATAAAATTAATAATTACAAATAAGCTTTTCGAGCTTTAGTGTTTGCAAAATCTTTTATAATAATTGAAAAGTCAATAATTCGTGCAATATGTAAAATTGATAGCCCATTCAACCGTTCTTGGCTCATTATAGATCTGTAAAAATTTTTAACGCTTTTCAACGGAGGCGGGTAGACTTAAAAATATTCTTAAAAGTGTTGATATATTGGAAAACAATCCAATTAGGTTTTTTTCTAAAATGTTTAGCAGCAACTTCGCTTGAGATGAAGATGATTCTATATCAAAGTTTACTTCAAAAATATTTTTTTTTAAAATATAATTTCATCACGCATATTTCATTTGAAATTTCCTTTGGATATTTTAAGTGCATATTTTTTGCTCTCGATTTTATTTCCTAATCTGATAAAATTTTAAAAGTCCAAAGGAATCCAAAAGTTTGGCAAATTTTGCGTAAAGACTCAAAGTGACGTGTCAAGCCTGAAATAACCGAATCAATAATGTATATAAAAACATTAAATCTATATTGTTCTTCAGCATCAAACTGTGATATGACGAGTTAATTGAAAATCAGTTGATATTTTGAAGAGTACGACAATCTCTTTTGAGCTTGAAAGTAACCTGTTTCACTTTTCACATTTTATCTTCATCCTTGCAATAAGATTGTTAATATTTTCCATTTCGGCGTCGAAGTGTTGCATTGCGTGCTTCAATAATTATATTAGTTTTTTGCAATAACATTAATACTCCAAGCCAAATTGTTGTCAAAAGAATGCATTCGAATGTATCCAAATATTGACAAATTGACTAAAGTTCAGTACGTGCGTGCGGTGGAAGGTTTAGTGGCTTACACTCCTCTAAAGCAACCAGAATATTTGATTAATTATTGAGAATTGATTTAACAGCATCAATTTGAGCAGACCATCTTGTTTGTCATATTGCATGAAGTGACATAGCTTTATATTTCTTTAAAATTTCCCACTTCTGGGACTGCTGCTAAAAAAATTATACATCTGTTGAATTCTCCCAAAATATGTAACTGCTTCTTTACATGATTCAGCAGAGTCAACTCCATCTCCCTTTCCATCGATTAAGGGATATACCATCTCTGAGAAATACTATCACTGATTCAACATTAATATTCTTTTTTATGCAATTGCATTGCCTACTATGTTAAAAAGTTTTATATAACAATAACTTGAAATTTTTAATATAATTTTTGTATCATTGCATAATCTTCTGATATATTTGATAAATCATTGTTTAAAATAAATTTATTGTTGAACTCAAAACAATATTTCAATTTAATTTTTCCTCACCTACTGTGACCAAATTAGGAAATCAATGGAGGCCCTTTCACAACTCGGGACCTGAGCCAAATGGCCCTCATAGCCCACCCTCTGTTATGGCCTGATCCTAAGTGAACTCGACTGTATAGCTTATTCATACATATAAATTTAAGATTTCTCTTTCATACAACAATAAACGAAATTTCAATCTGACCTTAAGCAATAGGGCTTATTTATTTATTTATTTATTTCAACGATTTATGCTAAATTAAGGCTATATAATTCAGCTTCAACTAATTGTTTTGTTTATCATCCAACTCAATCACAAGCTTGAAATCTCTTTTGTTTAAATTTTCAGCTTAAGCTAATTTTTATATGCATTCCTCCACCCTTTGAATATTTTAAATCTTCTCACTGAATTATCTTCCGATAAATTTCTAACAACATGATGGTTCAGTTGATTGTTACGCTTTATTTAAATCTACTCCATTTGCTCCTTACAACCAATGGGCAAATGGAATGTCATCATTCACATCAATTTTATATTTTTTGTAACTTATTAACATTTAATGGTCTTACAAAGCTCCACTACAGCATACCATATATTCAGGCAAGTCACAACTGTATAGAAATATTGCGGAATAATTCATCGCACATGAAGATTCGCAAAAAAAAATATTAAGGTCCATAAATTTAACTAGTTATTATATTAGACTTCCTTTTTGTAATAAAACTTACATTATACTAATTTTGACAATTGACACTACTACTAGTACCATACTATCAATACAAATTCTCCAACAAACTGTATTCTATTTTCCAACACATAAAATTACAACTTAATAGGATTTTAGAAAATTACAATTTTATATTTTGAATATAAATAAATGCTTGCTACTTACAATAATTTAATAGAACAAACACACAAACTTCAATGCACATAACAATTCAGGGCAACATAATCGACAAATAAAATAGCAACCAAATTAGTTTTTTTTTTATTCATAACAATAAAAATGAAACAATAATTAACAGGTAATAAAAAAAGGATAATATTTTATTGTGAGAAATATCAAAAATTCATATTGAAGTAGTATCGAAAAATAACAATAATAATATTATGGAAGAATAATAAAAAAAAAAAAATGTTATTATTATAATACAACCAACAATGAATGAACAAACAAACTCATAATCATGAAACGGAAATGAATGTGGAGGTGTGATTTAAATATAAACGGAAAATAACAAATTTTTGCAATAAAAAAACATTATTCCTATGAAAATCGTGTAAATTATATATATGTATGTGTGTACATATAAGTATAACAGTTAATTGTTACTATTACGATTTCCATGAAAATAAATTAACTACATATCTTTGATATTCATACATAACGTATATGTATGTAGAAATTGCACAGAGTGACACAAAAATTAATTTATAGTTAAATCAATTTTTTTAATATTAAAATATATTTAAATTATTTTTTATAGCTATATAATATTTAATCTAAAATTAGTTAGATAGGTATAGTTTTTAAAAAAAATTATTCTTTAACGTTAGAGTAAAATTTGTATAATTGTTGAAAATGGTCCAATATTTTCCTTTGAAATTTATACAAAAAGTTTTCCCTTTTATAGCTTCGCTGAAGAAATTTTGATCAGAGGCTATTTTTATCAAATCTAACTTTAAGTTTGAAAACCTATGCTAGAGATCCCAACTTCTGTTTTCTTCACCTTTTAAAGCTACATATGCTGTTAATATGCTGTGCAAAAATTTAACATTATTTCATGTAATTTGTTGTTGTAGTAAAATGATAGCAAAAATTTTGCTGCAAACCTTCTTTGTAGTACGCTGCTGGTATGGTAAGCAAAAATTAAGTTCTTGTTTTGACCGCCAGGTATTAAGCTTCAAAATTTTTGCTCCTAATTTATATATATACCCGGGTATTTAAAAACTTTTTTTGCTCGGCAAAATTTTAATATTAGATAATGAGCAACGTTTGATCTAGTAAAATAAAGTGAATAATCGAACTATACATAATAAAATCAAATAAATCTAAGTAAAATAATGTAAGTCTTAAAAAACATTATTTAAAAATATTATTTTAAAGGTTCCATTTTTGAATAATATTATTTAAGGTTCACTTTATTTTACTTACGATTTATTTAATTTTTAAATTGTTTATTTAAGGTAATAGATAGATTCAGAATATATAGATTAATTAATACTAATAGGTTTATTAAAGATAAATAGGTAGATTTTATTTTCACCTGTTATTGATTGTCAAATAAACAAATAATGCCACCTGTTGTTGATTAAACGAATTTCTGATAAAATTTTATTGCTACCGATTTTGCAGTAGTTTTTGTTTTCATTTTTTGGCAGGCAAAATTTTTTAACAGCATACTTAGCTTTAAACACTAATATATTTTTCTTCAATCACTTCACTTACTTCATTTCAGTTTTGTTTCAATTCTTTGTATAGTTCTTGTAATTTTGTTTTGCAGATGTTTTCCCAACTAACTATCACATAAACGAATGAAGTGTGAAATATGGTGTAAAATATTGATTTTTTTCAACTGAGGGGGGTGTATTCTATAAAATATTTGTTTAAATAAGTTTGTTCAGTAGATCTATAGAACCGAACTGGACAGAACAGTTTCGGACAAACCAGACAGGTTATAGCCCTATACCTAACTATAATAGTCATATGATATAAATGTTCGATTTTATTGTATACGATATAACAAAATTATAACCAATCAAACCTTAACTATAACTATCATACCTCTAATCATATCAAAACGTCAAACTCAAAAGTTAAAAGAGTTAAATAAAAAGCACAAATATCCTAATTTAGTTTACTAAATTTTTTTTTTATTTACAATGCTGTGAAGTTTGTTGCTTATGGCTTGTAACGCTTCTTCTCGTATACTCATTACATAACGAATGATTTTGAAAAGACAAGGAATGAGGGATTAACAATTATAATTGATTAAATAGAATGCCACGTTGGCGTACAAAATGATAACTTAATAGTCATAACTTAACTATAATGATATGGAACTATACATATGTAAATGTCAAATTACCTAACGAAGCTGACATAGGTATTTGTCAACGCATAATGTCGACCCATAACTACATAGTAAGCTAAGAAAATATTTCTTAGAAAAACAGCAACAAAAATAAATTGCATATTATGTTGAATTTGGTTTGGATGGAATTTAACATAGCAATTCTATGTTTAACGAAAATGTAACGAATTTTCAGATTAAAGTTAATTGCCACATATGTGGATTATGAGCGTTCACGGGTAATTTCTACAAGACTTAAGTTTCGTTAAACTTTCGTTAAGTTTTCGTTAAACTTACGTCAAAATTTAAAGTTACTTTTGATTACTAACTAACCAACTTAAGTTATGCCTGGTAAAACTATACATTTGATTTGACACTTTAAAAGTAAAAACACAATTTTGAATTTTATCGAGTGCCATTTCATTCAAACATAATTTTATTTAAGTACAACCTCTACGAACTGAATCATACCGGCTTAAGTTGAACGAAAGGTAAATTTTTTAACGAAACTGAAACTTAACTTAACTTAAGAATATTACGTAAAATAGTAATTACGTATAGTTGATTAGATGCAAACCCATAACAGCGTACATGAGTTTTACATTTACTTAGGTTAACTTAAGTACGGCTAGTTAGGCCTATGTACAGAATATGACATTATGTCATGAGTCATGACATTCATGTATGTAGATTATAGTTCTATGTCATTATAGTTATGGGTATGGCAATATAATTCGCGATTATACTTATACTATACGGTCGAAAAAATTAAAATGATAATTAGATCATATTTAAATACATTTAAGAATTATCCTAAAATTCGATTACGGAATTAACATTATCATTGAATTGTATATGAATAAAAATTGTATATATAAATATAATTGTATATAAAAATTAAATTGTATACAAATTTAATGAATCAAAATTTTCATATGAAAAAAAATACAAAAAAAAAATGTAATTCCTACTTTACTTTTTCTTTGGAACAGTTAACGATTTAATTCTACTTTATTGTTTCAGAATTAAAATAGAAAATCAGAAAATAGATTGAAGCTTAGATTCCGTTAATTCTTAATAACTATAAAATTATTGATAATACATATTTCTAAATAAAATTTCTTCTATTTCAATTACCCAAATATTAAAATTTAACAACGTATGTATATCTAATACTATTTATATAAATTATGTTTCAAAAAGCCTGCATGTATTGGTTTACACAAAACACAATAATAATATTAGAGTAGAATACGCATTCTCTGAGTATTCATCTTATATATATAATACAATTTCCGTTTTACAAGTACTCTGATTGTATGCGTTTGTAATTGTACGTACACATCCCATTTGGCTATAGCATAGATAGTTACTCATTTTATTTTATTGCATTTTGTGTGGATCAAAATAAATTTTTATTTTATGTTTGCATTTTGATGAAGTAAATTTAATCGGTTATTAACTCAGTTACTTAAAGCGTCATTAACCCCCTACAAAAATAAAATAATATTTAAATTTTGCAACTTAATAACAATAAAACTAAACTGTATCACTGTGTAATCATTGTACGCAGTGTTTAAAAATAAATCAAATTTTTAATAACATATGCACCAGCACCACTTAGCAACATTAGAAAAATTCAAGCAAAAATTCAGAAAAAATTCAGATTTTAATTTTCAAGAACGTTCTAGAACAGTTTATTGAACAAACATAATAATTGAAAGTATGTATTAATGTAGCAGAAATGCATAACATATGTATATTTATAATGTACATTTTTGTTAAATTAAAAAATTATTAAAATCATAAATTTTTGTGTTGAAAGTTTGTTATTATTTTTTATTAAGTAATATAAAATATCTTTAAGTTATAACAAATAATAATTTTTTTAATGGGAAAGACGTACATATTTTGTTTGAATTCTTACAAGGGTTCTGACTGTAGAATTTTAAATTAACGGCAATGGTTTTTGTCCTGAATACGTTCCAGGCATCAAAATTTTGACCCTCCTAAATTATTTATAAAAACTTTTGTAAAAAAATCAAATAGGTCTGATTAGTCTTACTACAGCAGGTGTTTTGTCGGCATCACGATGTAAAAGGCGAGAAGGTGCCGCAGGTCTCTAGTTAAAAAATAAAATTCAAATCTTAAAATCAACTTCCTTAATTCTCTTTATAATATTCAAATAATTATTCATATTATAATCATAATAAAATTTTCCAATACCATATACATTACAAAATGGAAATTAAATAATTTTTCTTTCGGAAAATTCAATTCCTATATTCCACCACATACAAACTTTGTATTATCAAAAAATTAAAAATCAAAATTCTACGTGCGAATAAATTTATTGAAAACAATTTTTTAAATATTTTAAATACATAATTTACTATATATATATATATATATATATAAATATATATATACCGATGCAAATTACTTTTAATATAATTTTTTAGCAAATAACTGTAATAAATTTATTCCGATTTCTTTTAAAAACAACATTTAAAAAAATAAATTGTATTTTTGTAATTTTATATAATATGAAATAAATTAAAAAATCATTTATTCGAATTTCCATTGCTATACACAATATACAAAAAATTAACTTAATTTATTTGTTGGCAAATAATTAAATAAGTTTGCCATATTAATAAAACGATTTCCAGAAAAAAATGATTTTTAAACCCCGTTAATTTATTCATTAAAATATTTTTAAAAACTTTAATTATTAAAAATAAAAACAAAACAACATTCCTGTTTTATATTTGCCATGATTGATCATACTGTTGTTAAATAAAACCAATGTCGTAATAACAGTAAGTGTCTATTTAAAATGTTAAAAAATTTTATTGATTGGATATCCTTCTTTTTTTTATAGACATTGACAAAAAAAAAACGAGTAACGCAAAAAACAAAAAAAGTCGACAACACTGATTTGATATTAAATTATCCATTTTATTGTACAAAAATTTGATTTATCCATTCAATAACAACATATGTACATACATACATTGTACTTGTATATTTTGTATTACATATTTTCCTTTTTCTTTCTCTCTTTTCTTTTTTTTCATTTTTACTTACATTTTTTAATGTTTGGGCTGCTTCAAATTTTTAATACTGATCAACTATAATGTGAAATTGATTTTTTTTTTGTGTTTTTCCTAAAGAGAAAATATTGTGATTCATCCAAAAAATCCAATGGCTGTTTATCAATTTTCCAAGACCAATATGTCAATACCGCCATTTTATTCTGGTGTAATAGGAAAAGTAGAAAAAGATTTATTTTAGTAATAATAAAATATCCTCTCAGTGTATATTATTGTTTATTGTTTTGTTTGGTCGTTCGTTGTTGCCTTTATTTTATCTCTTTGATGATAGGAAAAGATTTTGATACAAAGAGAAAATTATGTTGACGGATTTTTTTTTTTTGTAGTTTTTTGTTGTTTTGTCTTTAAGCTTTTTAAGACTAGATAAAATTGTATTTTTAATATAAAGAACATTATATATTTGATTGTAGATATTATATAATATGTACATATATTTGTATATAATAAGTATAACAGTATCTCCTCTCCAGTATGTCTATTATTATTAAGTATAACAGTATATATGTAGAAACATAAATTTTAAGTGAAATTTGATTTTATAGACAAAGAGTAGTAGTACTAAAGATCTAAATCAATCCGTATTTTTCGAATTTATGTTCATTGTAATTGTTGTATTGTATACACTATATTTAATTCATTATTATCATTACTATCCTGAAACTTATTTAGTTGAGTATATGACGACAATAAAGTCCTCTCATCGTCTCCTTTCGACAGTTAGCTTCTTCAGTTGCAGCCACGTTTTTGTTGGGTACTTGTTTCGGCTGAGACTGTGGTTCTCTATGTTTTTCTCGTCTTTTTAACATGACGCATACTCTGAAGATTCTAATACTGTTTCGCGATTTTATTGTCAGGTTTCTTTCCGAAAACTTCTTTCAGGTATGTTCGATACAACGATATTTCTTCTATCGAATTTCCACGTCTATTTGTTTATTTATTTGTTTTTCTGCCACTGTTGAAAATGATTTGCGATAAATGAATGTTAAGTATACCCCGGAGGCATGTATAGATGTACACTTTAACTCTTCTGATAATGTTATTTAAAACTTTTGTTATTTCGCAGAGGTATAAGATAACTGTTTTTACATTTGAATTGAATCGTTTTATTTTAGTTGTTCTCATTTATATTCTTAGTAGTAGTCATTATATCATCCATTACTAAAAACAACTAAAAACAATATGGGTGATAACATTTTTTTTGTTTTATTTATTTATTCATTTATTTAGTTAATTCAAATGTAGTACATTACTCCCTGTTAAATCTCAAAGCAACTTGTAAGATGCATACATTTCTCATCTTTGTTATATTTTTTAATTATTAACTTTATATTATTAACTAATCTTTGATTTTTACTATTTATATTCGACCATTTTTACAATTAATATTTATATTATGTAGCTTAGAAACTGGAAACAGAATTGGGGCGACTTGCGACAGATACAACAACTGTCGATAAATATATCGTTGGCATAAACACAATTTCGGATACAAAGTAGAGCTACAAAAATGTCTCTATTTAGCAAATATTTACTAAATTTATTAATTTTGCCTCAAAAACCATTTCAAAGAATGTAAAAGACCACAGATTTACTTTTAATATTTTAATGTTGTTGGAAATTGTTTACGATTAATCATATGTTAAATCATATGCTACCAAAAGTAGCTGGGCGACGGATACAAAAATATAAATTTTTCTCGCCCAGCTACAGTATCCGCAATTGTGTTTATGTGAATATAAAATGTATGTGGCTATTTTTTTTTTGTCAGAAGTTGTAGCTGTATCTGTCGCTAGTCGCCCCAATTCTGTTTATACTATAAATTATATATAATAACTACAAAAACATATAAGAACTAAATTTATGTTACAAAAAAGCAAACTTTACAAATTAAAAAATACAGTAACAAGAAAAATAAGAATATTTATACATAACAACTATATTGAGCCAAATAAAAGTAAAAACTCTGATGAATACACAACGAACACATGCATTGATAAAAAAAGAATTATTAAACTGGCTCTAAACTAATTGAAGTGATTTTAATATACTTGCCAGCCACTGAGATAAGTATAATTTTTGTATGTTACCCATGTGCAATATAGCATTCAACATGCCAGTTTCTTTAACCCAAAAAAGAAATTACGTTATTAGTGACTCAGGACATAGAAGCAAATACGTTTGACCTCTACTTAAATCAAAATTAAACTAAGTTATTTAAAAACATCTTATCATTATATTTTGAATCTCTTCAAATTTCAAACTTCCACTCTATTTAATCACTGAACAAACAGACTTATATAAAATAATAAAGATAATTAAGATGTACCAAATTTAATAATTTATATTGGACATTTGTATTTAATTTTGAGTGCAAGCCTTTTTCAACAGATTATTTTGTGTACAAAACAAAATTTCCAAATAGAAAACTTCAAGAGCAAATTCTTTGCAGCGATCTATTTTTTCTTACATACAATTTCAATAAGCTATCTCCCTTTTTAGAGTCAACAACATATTTAAAATCTTAAAATGTTGGCTATAGCTAAAATCCATTTTTAGGAATAATAATAGAATTTGCTAATTTATTTATAAAATTATAAATTAATTTTTTTGTAATTGAAAAAAGTTTGACAATAAATAAAAAAAGCTGAGTTAAATGCAAAAAAAAATTTAACAGACTTACCATGTTAAATAAAATTTTAACAAAAGCAATTATTTTCAGAAATTGTTTTACAACAGGAGTTGTATACGTAGTCTAACACTATAAATACCTACTAATGAGTTCTAGTTGTGTTATGATGAACGAAACAATTCCTGAAAATAATTTTGTTTGTTATCACAAATAATAATAATATTTATAGATACAATGGTGATATAAAATATTATGTATCAAGATTGAATATTAATTAATAAATCGAACTTGTTCTTTTTAGTAAAAGTAAAATGATGTAAAGGTTTTAAAAAATTTATATTTATATAAATTTATTTTGTAAAATTTTAAATTCTACACCGTTATCAACTTACAACTCCTGGACTATAATTTTTATAACCACATATATATATACTCAGTCAGATACACTCTATATTATTTTGAAAAACCTAGTAATAAAACTCAATTTCATTTATGGAAATTTCATTTTTTACATAAAAATGTTTTTCCTGTAATTTTTATCAAATTGAATGAATCCTTTTTTTTTTGCTTTCTCAAAAAAAAAAAATGCTTGTTTTTGTGTTTTTTTTTTTTTAAAGGATTTATTTAAAGAGAAAAAAACTTTAACAATTTATTTATTTCCTTTTTTTTTATTATTATTTATTTATGTTTTTGTTATTTTCAAAATTTCTATGGTTCATGATTTGGGTGAATCATAATATATCTAACCAGCATTAAAATCGTAAAACGACCATTGTATATATACATATGTGATATTTGGTGAGGTGATGGCGTATGTGTCCCATAAATCAAAAATATTTTTAAAAAAAATAAAATAAAAAAATGAAAATTGAAATAAGGTTTTCGTTTTGAAATTCTTTTGTCAAAAAGATATATTGTATACTATAATATTTATAACTGTATATAATATAACGAGTATAAAATTATGTAAATTCCAAATATGGAAGGAAATATGTAAACATTTTTTTTCATTTCGTTCTTGAAATGATATAAGGTGTCAATTTTGTTAAGGATACTAAAGAATTTTTTTTTTTTATGAAAACAAAAATAAATATTTCACATATTCTTCTTGAAAGTATTATTTCCTTTGTTTCCTTTATTTTGTGGAGTTAAGGTCTTGAGAAAGGCTCTTTGATTAACCTGCATAAAAATGTTCAAATAATATAACAAATTTGAAATTTATTTTAAATTTTTTATAAAAAAAAAAAATAAGTATTTTTTATAATATTATTTAAAGTACAAACAATATGGAATTGTAATTTTTTAGTCCGATTCAAAACAGTTCAACTTGCATTGAAAAATAGAGATGAATATATTTTCTTTAAATTATTGTTTCCAAGAGCATTTTTTTATATTTAATTACGAGATAGGACTATTCGCTGACGATAATATTATCTATAGTGTATACATCATATAAAGATCCTATCACAACTATTAAAAATCTTGAAAACAGTTAAAATATTTTACTTAAACCTTATTTAAGTTTTTACACTTGAACCGAGTTCAAAACACGACGTTGTCCGTGTTCAACGCAAAAGATATAAAATTTACTTCAATAAAATTTTAGTTATAAAGTGAATTTAGAAAAAGTGGTTTCTGAACAATAGTCTGCAATTGAACATACCATTAAACATGCTGAGTTCAAATCCAAATGTTTGATGAATTTGTGCGTTTGTTCAGTAACATAAAAATGTCAGACTTTCATATTTATACTGTTATTATTGATCTTGTACAGATTTTGAAAAAATTTTTTATATAAAAAAAATAATGTTACGCCTTTTACAAAGTAATGTAATACGCTGGTGTAACATTTACTTCGGAAGATTGTTATTTCGTAAAAGGCCCATTCCTAGTTTTATATAGAAAAAGGGTAAAAAAAAACAATTTTTTTTAATAAATGCTTATATTTTCTAAACTATTCGACGTAGATATATAATATGTATGTATGAGTTATAGAAAAGATACCTTTGCAATAGTATATAAATATTGGGAGGGTTTTATGGTAAAATTTTGAGATATTTGGTTTTTCAAGAAAGAAAATAAAGATTGTTTTTTTTTTCCAAAATTTTCTATTTTGAACTACCAATATCTCTACAACGGCAGCACCAATCATCATCAAATAAATGTTTAAATATGCTTCAGTCTGTTATGTTTCTAGAATATATAAATATAAATATAATATATATATCTAATAGATCAACACATATAACTGTTTTTATATAAAAACATCGAAACAAAAAGGATATCTTAAAATGTCCTTTTCGTCCTTAAAGGATAAGATGCGCCACTAAAGACATATATTTTTGGAAAGCTGGCAATTCCAGCTATCCTTGGGATATGGTCATTAGGTCCTACGCCAATACAACATCTCCCTCAGAAGAGCCAAAATTACTACATATAAATAATAAAGAGAACTAAATAGATATACAAACCTTAAGATTAAACGAAGAGTAACATGACAAACAAAAATCATGTTAAGTTTAAGGTCTAGAAAAATTTGTATTTTCAAAGGTAAATATCTATAATAATTTAAATTTTTATGAATTTTGTATCAGTTAATTAGTTTATTTTTATACTTTACCACTAAATTATTACATTTATTACAATTGTTTGATTTCAGTTAGCTGCGAGTACTAATGAAGGAAGTGAGTCTAAATAACCAACAAAAAATATGGAACTACGTCAAAGGAATAGCAACAGATGGACTAAGCAACTATAGAAATAATGAGTTCTTTAATGAACGTCAATCACTAAATCAAAAACGCATTGAAATCAATGAATTCAACGAGTTTTACAGTAATGTTGGAAGAAATATGGCGAAAAATTTCGACTCATTTTATATGCCAGTACCTAGAACAACTAGTACATTTAAGTTTAGCTTTACCAATGTAGTGGAAATACAGCGTATCATAGACAGTCTTGCCAGCACTAATAGTTCAGGAGTAGATTATATTAAAACATCAATAATAAAAAAAATGTAAAAATGTATTAGCACAACCAATAACATCATTAATAAATGCATCTCTACTACAAAGTCATGTACCAAATTTACTAAAAATTAACAAAGTAATACCAATTTATGAAAAATCTGGCGATAAGAATGATTTTAACAACTTTAGACCGATCTCAATATCTACTGTGTTCAGTAAAATAATGGAAACTTTTGTTAATAATCAAACAACACAATATCTACTAGAAAATAATTTGGTCAGCAATGTGCAATATGGATTTACAAAAAACTCTAACACCAACGCTGCTTTATTTGATCGTATATACAGAATTCAGTAAGTAAATCTAAAAAAGTATGTCTCGTATTCTTTGATCTGGCCAAAGCTTTTGACTCATTGGATCGCAAGATTATGCTTAGAATCTTATTTGAATGCGGGATAAAAGGCAAAGAATAACAATGGTTTGAAAGCTATTTCCATGACAGACAACAGTATACAGAATGTGAAGGAGTGACAAGTCAGTATAAATATGTTGACTATGGTGTTATACAAGGGAGCTCCTTAGGTCCAGCACTATTTTCATGCTATATAAGCGGATTTTCAAATATGAATCTGTTGGGAAAACCGTTCTTGTTTGCTGACGATTTAGTTGTCGTGTACACTGGAAATAATGTTAACGAAATGGAAGAAAGAATAAATCAAGACATGCAAATCATACACAAATGGATGTCCTTACACAAGCTAAATTTTAATAAAACAAAATATCTGATAGTTAAATCTAAGATTGAAGACATGTCCATATATTATAACAATATTATCATAAATAGAGTATATGAATATAAATATCTATAGATATTTGGGTTGATGCAGATTTAAACAGGTTAATGAATTAATTCTGAAAACCAGGCGAATAGCTGGACTATTTAGGAAAATTGGGAAACGGCTTTCAGAAAGAATAAAAATTTCTACCTACTATAGTCTATTCCATAGCACTATTACATATGGAATACCAATTTGGGGTAACACATTTATGAAAAATATCTACAGCATTAAAAAAATTCAAAATAAGACAATAAAAAACCTATTTCAACTGCGCCACAGAACCTCAACTGATTATATTCATAAAAAATATGAAATACTAAAATTAATACACTATAAAGAAGTAATACAAATGAATCAAATACATAATATGAGGAATAACTTAATAAAAACAAACACCAATCTGGTGTCAAATAATGACGTACATTAACACTACACCAGAAGCAATAATAATTTACGATACAATGCAGGTGCTAATTTGAATGGTATAGAACCTATAATGAATACAGCAATAATGTTATATAATAATTTGCCATTGAGTGTAAAAAATATGTCCAGTAAGAAATTCAAAAAAACTTGTAAAATAATGTATTTGTCCAATTATTAAAATTAGAATTTTTATTGAATTATATTTGAATTGTTAAAAAAAAAAAAAAAAAAAAAAGGAAAAAAAAATCTTTTATATTTTCTTATTATATTAAATTGTTAAATTATTATTATGTTGCACTGAATACTTTTGAATACTTTTATTTTTCATATGTTAAGTCACATACATGTATATATACTCTATACGAGCTACACAGCTCTTTTTGAGAAATGAAATAAATAAATAAAAATAAAAAAAAATAAATAAAAAAAGTATGTTTTTGTTTTCGAAATTAATATTAGTTCTAGTTCTTCTACCAACCCACATATTGTTAAATATTTTCAATAATGTTGATTAATTATTCATCCTGCCTTGTGGTTGAAGCACAAGTTCATTCACGATTCTTATTCCAACTCATTTTCTGATAATGTGTGTAGCTAGCTCTTCTGTTTTCAATTTTTCGCCAATAATAAGTTGAAGCATATTGTACTACTGTACATTTCGCATAATATGACTAAACTTGCTTTTTTCATATCTTTTATTGATATAGCAAGGTTAGTTCTCTTTTTTTAGCATTTGGAAGACTTCAATATATATATTTGCCACAATCATCAGTTTACCGTTTCGAATGTTCGATATTTACATAATAATGTAGGTAGGTAGGTACCTATTAGTGAACGAATTTTATTTGTAGCGCAAATCTTTATGTTTTACATATTTTTTAGGTTGAATTCTGAAGTCCTATAAACGTTTTTTATTTTTATTGTTTATAATAAATAATAATAAAAATAGTCTTTATTTCAACAGAATTACAAAGCTAGTAACACATTTTGAATACATACAAATTAAATTCATTTTTTGTACAATGTATCCTTAATCAAATTAATAATTAATTCAAATTAAAAATTAGTATTTAAAATAATTCAGATTACATTTTTAACTTATACTAAATAACATTTAATTTATATACTATTAAAAAAAAAAAAAACAAACATTTGAATTATGAATTAAGAATTAATAATTGTTCACAAATGTACATTATATATGTATTATAGTAAAAGATTAATACAATTATTATAAACTACAAATATATATATACATATTAGAAAATATAAAAAAAAATCAAAAAATTTGTACATAATATATCCTTAATTAGTCAATTTTAAGCTTCAAGTTCTGAATGAAATAGTTAAAGACATTCTATTGCCATAGTGCAAGAGACGAATGTCTTACTTTATTAAAATAACAGGTGTAATAGTATTAATGGGGAAAAACAATATAAAATTAGTGTAGAATTATTTGATATAATGTTTTATTTAATTGTAGAAGAATGAATTTAATTTAATTGTAAAATATAAAAAGATTTGAAGTTTATAATAAAAATTAAAATAAAATATAGGATAGTACAATGAATTACGATCTGAATAAAGCCATTAGAAATAACAAAAGAAAAAAAAAATAAAATAAAAAAGTAGGAAATAAGAAAACAGATAAAAAGTAAGTTTAAATTATGGGTATTAATATTGATTCAATTTGTGCATGAGAAAATGAAAAGAGCCAGGATTTTATTTGTTTTATAAATTTAATTTGTATTCTCTCGTTTCTAAAGGATTCAGGTAACTTATTAAACAGCTGAGGTGCAGTTACAGTAAAAAAGTGACGAAAATGAGATTTTTTAACTTTGGGTACATTTACAACGTTTCTATTATTTACACGCAAATTGTGATCCACCAACAATCTCGAATTATTATAGCCCGATTTTTAAAAAAATAGTTTAAGTACCTTAAAATAGTATAGATGTCTTAATGGAAGAATTTTTAGATTTTTGAAAAAATAAAAACTGGGAGTTCTACGACTGATCTTACAAATAATACGTACACAATGTTTTTGTTTAATTAACAAAGGCTCAATTTTATTATAATGGGTACCACCCCAACAACACAGACCATATTGAAGTTTAGACTTAATCAAGCCATTGTAAAAAAGTTTTAAAACAGAGAAAGGACAATATAAACTTAGATGATACAGTTGCCTAACTGCTTTATTCAGGTATCTTTTTAGATAAGACGTGTGATCTTTCCAGTTTAGTCTAGCATCTAACGAGATACCTAAATATTTGAAGCTATCCACACGTTCAACATAGAAACAATCTTCTGAGCAGTTATAGTTCTCATTAAACAAAATACCAGACACATCATTTGCACATAAATTACCTAAACTAAATTTTAAGCACTTAGGAGAGTGATATTTTACAGAAATACTTTCACATACTTTTCCTGACAGATTAAAAAACATAAATTTTGTTTTGTTACTTATTATTAGTTTATGCATTTTGAACCATTGCCTTAATATATCCAAATCAAAATTTATATCAGTAAAAGTATTAAAATAATTTACATTTGAATAGGATAGAGCTGTATCATCAGCAAAAGCAGTAATTTTTCCTTTAAACGCTTGAGCAAAAAGTGAATTGACATAAATTAAAAAAAGTATTGGACTTAGTACAGAGCCTTGAGGAACTCCGATATTTATCAATTTTTCAGAACTGTATACATTTGAAATTTTTACTATTTGCATCCGATCTTTAAGGTATGAACCAAACCAATCCAAAATAAAACCTCTAAATCCAGCTTTAAACAATTTGTTTAATAATAAGTTATGGTCCACCATGTCAAAAGCTTTTGTGATATCTATAAATAAAGCAGCCGGAATTTCAGAATCATTTAAGGACTTGTAGAGCTCACTACATAATTTTAATAAGGCATCTTCAGTTGATTTACCACTTCTAAACCCATATTGAAATTCGCTGAAAAAGCTGATGTTATTCAAATATTTTATGATTCTAAACTTAATGCCTTTTTCAAAAATTTTTGAAAAAACTGATAATAAAGAAATAGGCCTATAATTGTTAAATAATAAAGTATCTCCTTTTTTATGCAAAGGTATAACAACAGCTGTTTTTAGAGCATGTGGAAAAATACCATTCTGTATACTGAAATTAAAAATATAACATAGAACATCAACAATTTGAAAAGAAACATTTTTTAGAATATTATTTGAAATTTTATCAAAGGAAGAAGAAGATGAAGTTTTTAAAGACATTATAATTTTGTGTAGTTCTGTCGAAGAAAAAGGAAGAAAGAAAAAACTTTGTTGTTGAGATGATTCTGGAACGATATAGTTACTACAATTACATGATGACACAACATAAGGAGAATTATCTAATAGTGAATTTGTTATAGTAGAAAATTAATTATTAAATAAATTAGCAACATCTAAAGGATCCGAAACAAGCTCACTACTATTTTTTATGACAATATGACTATTTGCAATATTTCTATTAAGAATTTCATTTACTAACTTCCACTCCTTTTTCGAGTTTCCAGAATTCTCAGTTAAATTTTTTTCATAATAACTGTCTCTACAATTAGGAATATCACGCTTCAACTCACGGCATAGTTTTTCGTAATACACTTTGAGTCTAGTGCAATTTGGATGTTTTAATAGACGAATTCTAATTAGATTTTTTTTTGTAATTTTTCGCAATAACTTCTGACTCATCCACGGTTTTAGTCGTTTCAGTTTGCTTGAGTTTTGATTTATTACTATACTGCAATTCGAAATATGATTTTTAAATTTTTAATTTAATTTTTATTGTATTTAGTTTTTTTTTGTAGAAATATATTTCAATTTTCAAAGGCAAAGCAATAATATGAATCCTTGCACTACAAATCCACAATATCTTGCAGTTTCGGTATATTTCTTATATAGTCGGTATATCTCTAATTTCGGGCAAACGTCACTTTTGTGTTTTTTGACTTAGGACTTGGTCCTAAGGTTTGTTGGGATGCTCTTTCATTTATTGTTATCTTGATAAGATAGACAAGCTCATCTATTTTAGTTTTGTAGATATGAAGAGACGAGATTCAGGCATCTCCACTTTTTAAACGTTTTTGAATACAAAATTCGGACTTATCCAATTTTTTGGTTGATGTCCGAAAATATGTATGAAGTTCTCGATAATTTTATTGCAATTCCTTAAATAAGACATCTTAATGATCCGAGAATATAGACTAAAAATTGTTAGGTTTTCCGTAAGTTTTTAATTGGTTCACTTACATTATGAAATTTTATTATAGTATTGATAATGTTATGGATATGTCCAAAAATAATAATAAAAATTGCTTTAGAAATTTCGTCCATTTCCATATATTTTGTATTATATAGCAAGTAAGATAGTAGCAATTTTATATGGATATGTCTGAAACCTACGACAAACAAATTGAGCTAGTTTTCAGTCATCAACATAAGCCGCAGTCATCAACAATGCATTTTAATATTTTTTCAGTCTTGTTAAAGTTCTGAAAGTGTAGGTATTATATTTTTGTATTGTTTAAAAAAAAGTAGTAATGGAAAGAGAATCATCATCATCACCGGCATTGCCACCAACTTTTTTAGGGTAACTATTTTGATTCTTGAAATTAATTTCTTGTAAAAATTTGTGTGTATGTTAATTATGCAAGACGAAATTTGTAGCAGTGTTGAGGAAGATAATTCACGCTCAAAAAAAGTCAGAAACACAGAAACATATTACCAAAAAATATCTATAATAAGAAGGTTCACTGGAAGTCAAAGATATTTTCACAAACACATTTACAAAAAAAAAACCATTAGTTAAAGAAGCAAAGAACTATTGTAAATATTTTCTTATGTAAGAAGTTGTGAGAAAGAAAGAGTGCGATATAAACCATTTAAAAAACCACTTCATTTTTGCAATGTAATTTTAAATAGCCCGCGGGAGATTTTTGTTTATTTATTTAGCCCACTAGAGATTTTTCATGTGTACAGTCGTCTGAAATTTTGTGTACGATTTTTTTTTAAAATAAACGTATTAAATTTATCAGGGTACGAGAATAAATAAATTTTGAATGATTGATTTTTTACAGATCCCTATATAAAATAATATTCGTTTCAAAAACATATGTTATTTCTTAAATATCATATTATTTTATTTTATTGGCTTATAAGGGAAGTATATTTTTTATCATTCATGTATTTTCAATATACACAGTTTTTCAGGTATTGAAATAGGTAGTTAAAAAGAATATCAAGCGGTTTGTTTTTTTATGAATAATCCGATGCCTTTTTAGTTTCTGAAAAATTAAATTGTGCATTTTAATCATCAATGAACTAATAATACATATTATATTATAAGTAATATAACATTTAGGTACCTGTTAATTTTATAAATAGGTAACAAAGTTGAATATTAATAATATGAACATATCAAATTTGAATAAATAATATTTTTTATTGATATGCATTTTTAAAAAAAAATTAGTATATAAGAAAGTACTTAGAAAAAAAAAATGCAGATTCTATATGAAAATTAAGCAGTGTATGTTATATTTAAAAATAAATCAACTCTAACGCTTAAAAAAAGTTTTTATAAAAACTATTCTATACACAATTTTTTAAAAATGTTTCGAAATTGAGAAAACATCATCTTGTTAAGTGTTTGGTGTGCGGTGCTGAAACAAATTTTAATTTGGAATTAAACTAACTAACTAAAAATAAAGACAATATTTTTTTCATACAAAAAAATTGTTCGTTCATTTTTTTTCCACTTTGTATTTTGAATTTTCATCTCTCTCTCACAAATTAAATTCTTATGACTATCTATTTCTTACAATATTGGAAATCGACTGGAAAAATGGTGACCAACACATTGACAAATTATAAAATTTTATTCCAGTGAACCTTTTTATTATGGATATTCTTTGATATTACTCTATTGAGCCAGATTTTTCTTGTATATGTATATGGTTGTATAATATTATTTTAATTACAATTTGCAATTACTGTTACTTTTCACAGCGAAAGATAAATACAGAGACCCAACTTTTCAACCTGAAATCAATAACAGAGAAGGTTAAAATTTAAATTTAAGCGGTAACAATATTTTTAAAATATTTTAAGATCAGTTTGCACAATAAATTTTCATAAATTATTGGTTGTTCTTTAGATTTAGAAAATATGTTTTGATAATTCCAAAAAAGGTGCAAGTGTACCATCTAGTTCAAGTTTATGGTAAATAAATATTAGTTTAGAACCTTTTTGAGAAAATGATTAATTCAATAAAAATATTTAGAATGTGGAAACAATACATAGCCTTCATTGATGAATAACAAAATAAGAAAACCTGAACTATGGAAAAGAATATTCAGAAGAAATTAAGAGAGGCTGTTTAATCTTATAAAAATTATAAAAATTAAGATACTTAACCGAAATATGAAACCACTGTAAAAATGTATTAACTTTTTCTGTACAAAATTTTTTTCAGAAAAAGATAGGCAGAATATTTTTGAAGCTTTTTGGGAATTGTCGGATAATGAAAAGACCAAATTTTACTTGAAATTTCAATGTTAAACGTCACCGTACATCCAATAGCAAACACGTGAAATCGTTTCATTCAAATATTACTTAGCTTCATATATTCATATTCATATTCACAGAGTATGCCAACTTAATATTTTACGAAACAACAGCCGTGAAAAAAGCTGTTAATTTAAAAATTAATTTAAAAATGAATAAACATTACTGTTGAAATACCGTTTTTCTCTTATTTTATTCAGTTTTAACATTTTTTTTATAGACTTATCTACTTTACTTATCTACTTTAGTCAAAAAAAATTGTGCTAGCGAAATAGTATCCGAGCAAAATTCGGACACTTCATACAATTTTAACAAATTTCTTAACTCTCCATGGGGTATAGCCAACAGCAAGAAAAGGTGGGTTCGGTTTTTCAGATCTATCTCCTCAAATCTTGGGCGTCATGATAGTTTTATTTTTATAGCTGGAAAATATACAAAGCTATAATACTCAAATTTAAAATAAACTTTTATCGGGCAGTTTTTTTTTATTAAACTTCAAACTTTAAACTCGAAACTATTTTAAAACGTTTGTCCGAAAATAGAAATAAACCGACGATATATGTAACTGTCTTGCCTGTTATCAAATGAATCCATTAGTGGAAAATTATCCTATTGAATAAATTAAAGGCTCATATCTTAGTGAATTCATTAAATTATTCTACACACTTTTTATTTGATTGGTTCTGTTGGAATCAGTATAAAATAAATACGTACTTGTTGTTAAGTTCATATTGCATTATGATATGAATATATATACGATATATTAATATATAAATGTTAAATGCTCATACAAATAGTTCTATTTCAAAAAAGTTAAAGCCCATCTTTCAACTTAGCTCAATAACAAATATTGTGCAATAACTGTCTACAAAATTTTGGATTTTATCTCTCATCTACTGCAACTTTATGGGTGAAATGAGAAAAAAAAATGCGAAATTAATATCCCTGTACTGAAACAGACTTAAAATACAAACAATCTGTAGGCCAACTTTTTTGAAATAGACTAGTAAGATGTTTATAATGATAATCAAAATTTTATCGCGATATGTGAGGTTTGAATCATATTAAGTACATAAATGTATAGTAGACCTTTGTTTTACTTATTCTGTAAGTAATTGATTATTCGACTTTTTGACTACTTCTAATTCTAAAATGTAATAAGATTTTCTTCTACAGATTCAAACCCCAACAAATTAACAGTTATTCTTGTTTTCTTCACAAGTTATTTCAAGTAATTTCAATTCTCATACAATTTATCCTTTAATAAGAAGAGACATGTCCAAATGAAAAAAAAATGTTGTTTTTTTTTTTTTTATTTTTTTTTTTTTTATTTTTTCATTTACATTTCCTTCAGTATTATAAAAGGCTTCAAATAATTTTTTTTTTTTCACTTGTAAAAGACCATAAAATTTCCACCATATAAAAAAATGAAAAATTGAGTTCATTAAAAACAGATTTTCAGGTTTTTTTTACCTTTTTTTATTTCCTTAATTTTAAGGTTTTAATATAAATTTTACAGCTATAAAACAAATGATAAATAAGAGATTGTTTTACAGGATGTTAATTAAGAGTAAAACCAGAGAGAGAAGTTTATTAGAAATAACATTGTAAAAAATATGAAAAATTTTTATGGTGGAAATTTTTTTTTCTTTTTTTTTGCTTAAATAAATCAAATTTTTTACAAATTTGTAAGAATTGTAGTCAACGCTTTCAAAAATAACTTTTTTTTCATTTCTATGGATATTAAATTAAAAATTAATAGTTATTAAATTATGTTTCGTTAAAAATAAATTTTTATTTTTTGTAAGTGAAATGAACATGAATTTTTAAGGTGTTGTAACTGAAATACATGAATTTACTTTAACTATTTATCTACTTTCTGAGTGGTACAAAAGTTGAGGGTTCTGAGCGTGACAAAAAAATTGTCACCCACTGACTGGCGTTCTTCCTGCATTTTGTATTTTAGATTACATTTGCCACAAATGGAAAATATAACATTCGCTGACGATGCTGCGTTGATGGCTGCGTTGATGTATCAAATATTGACGATGCTGCAAATAAATTGCAAAGAGCAAGCGATAAGCTATACCTCTGGACAAAGAAATGGAAAATTGAGCTCAATGAGTTAAAATCGTTACATGTAAATTTTAAAAATAAAAAATTAGAAAATCAACCATCTGTAAACCTGAATGGGGTAAATATAACCCAAAAAACAACGCCAAATACCTTGGAATGACATTAGATGGAAAGAGCACGTCAAAAAGAAAAAAATTGAGCTTGATAATAAACATAGAGAAATGTACTGGCTCTATTAGGTCGAAATTCAAAATTACCTAAATAACAAGATTTTGTTATATAATCAGATAATCAAACCGATATGGTTGTAAAAATATGGGGATGTGCCAAACGAACACATGTACTTTGTATACAAAAGTTCCAAAATAAAGTCTTGCGCAACATGGTAAATGCCCCTTTTGGTATGTTCGCAACAGTGACTTGCACAGAGATCTAAAAATTCCTGGCATAGAAAATGAAATAAAAAAATATGCAGCAAAGCATATAGCTCGTCTGGAGGTTAACGTTGAGGCCTTTCAACTGCTAGATAACCAAAATGATATCAGAAGACTTAAAAGAACTAAGCCACTAGATTTAATACGATAGAATTTCGTAAATTTTTGCTTTAAGAAAATAAAACTAGAAATAAATAAATTGTTAGTCCGTCGGACTAGTTTTAATGGAAGGAGTGTGCTTTAGTCAGTAAAAATCTGACATACAATGAAAGCTACGGGACTCATTATGTTTATGAAGATTCCCACCAATCCACGCAAAACAAAAAAATAATAAAAGATTACATTTTTTTTTTTTAATATTAAAGTTTAATTAAAAAACCCAATAGAAGAGAAATTATTAAATTGTTTTTTTACTGTAGAATAAGACTTTGCAAAAAGAGATACTCAGAAATAGAAAATCCCAAAATACATGAAAAAAAACTCGTAAAAGAACTGTCGAATAACTTCTGAATACACACAATTAACATTGGAATAATTGAAGGGCACCAGATACTAAAAAGTAAACACTAAGACAGAGCAATAGTTATAACAATCTTTGCACAGGATAAAGAGATGATAAAAACAGTTCTTAGCCTAGTTCTTTGGGAAGAGGGCCATATTTCAATAATGTACAACTTTTACTGGTATTTAAAAAAAATAGCAATAATTTGTAAATGCAGTTGCATTTTTCATACACATCGTGATATATTTAACGACCTTGTTGGTGTGTTGCCCTTATATGTTAATACCTATATGTGCGGAGAAATTTGTATCGATTTTTAATTAATTTAGATTGATACTATTTGGATTGAAAGTGATTATTTTATATCTGTTGCCCTTCTATAGTATAGTGATATAATAATATATTGGGATGTTGTTATTCTTTTGAAAAAAGTTAATTGAGACTAACACTAGATACTAAAATGCTTCTGATGGGATAACCCAAGATTCTAAAGTTTTATTAATATAATTGTTGTTTAAATTATAAAAGTGACTTACAAGACTGTTTTCCTTAATATTGAGTATTTTATCGAAATATTTTCTATTCATATCTTATTCCACATAATATGTTGGCATGTTTGTGTATTAATTATTTTTTTTGAATAGCACTAATAGTACCTAATTGGTTATTCTGATGATTTTTAATTTTTTCCTTTTGAAAGTTCGAATTGATTTCATCATTGATGAATTAATATTGAATCAAACTGGTGAATTGGAGTGTTCTGATTGGTTTAATTAATGACAATGTACACCACTATTTTTACTCTCGGTCTTAGATACTTGGAAAAGAACATTTTTTTTGTGGCCAAAACATTTTTATTTGCTTTTTCGGCCTGTTTTTTTTTATGTGAAAGCTGCAGTTTTTGTGATGATAAATGATATCACATCTAAATATTTTACAGTTTTTCTGTTTGTTATTATTATTGAACCATCATCAGACATTGAACATTATTTCCAATTTTCCAATTAATAAACGTTTTGGTTCACTTTATTTATACTGTTCTAAATATAGAATTACTTCATATATTATACTAAAGTTCATTTTCCAAAATTACAGTAGTAACTTGATTTCGCATATATTGAAGCCTTTGTAGGGCTGCATTTGGGCTTCAATAACTGATTTATTAACTACATATACAATTAGGTCATCAGCAAATGGTTATAACTAATTCTTGACCTGACGTACTGTTAAAATAACACAATAAAGGCTTAAAAATATATTTAATAGAATTATAAGATTACCAGTTTCCTACATGTAGACCATTTTGTATTTTGAATGTTTTTAATTCATCAGCACCATGGTAAACGAAACAAGTTATATTTTCTGTTATGTCTGCTACCCAGTCTTATTATATTTTTCGGAAAAATCCATTTCATTCGTCCATTTAACTGTATCGAAAGCTTTTTCTAAATCAATGAGACATGACTCTACATATACTGTTTATGAGCCAGTAATTATCTAAAGTTAATCTTGTAATCGTTTGGACGGAAGAATGCTTAAATTAAAAACCGAACTGGTTCATATTTTAGAATTTTTTTTTATTCAATTTGAAATTTTATTTTTCAATTGTTTAATTCCAATAATTTATTTTATTGTCTACTGCATCAGCCACCGGCAACGTGCGGCCCATTCGGTTTTTAAGTGTGGCCCATTGTGTTTTATTTTTACTCTTAGTTTTATTCGTTCGCCACTAATAAAATTCTTAATTAAAAAACTCGACTCATATTAATTTGACTGTTCCGATCTCTAGTATTGCGAAGTAAGGTGGCTTAGTGCAAGAAATGCACATAAAAGGTTTTTAGAGTTGAAAGAAGCTATATATATATTTATGGTTAAAAGTAAAAGGGAAATATTAGAATTATCGGATCCAAAATGGTTTTCTGATTTAGCATTCTCAATAGACATAACTTTTTTAATGAACGAATTAAACCGAAAGCTTCAAATAAAAGGAATTTTGATTCATGAAGCATATTCAAATAAAAAAGCTTTTCAGATTAAACTAAAACTGCTTAAAAACAATATTTTAAAAAAATGAATCACATAACTTGCCTTTTTGTGCAATAATGTTAGAACAGGAATCGAATCTTTCTTTATCAAATAGCAAATTATCCAAATCTTCGTTTCCAAATGAGTTTTCGAATTAAATTATTTGTGACAGTTGAAAATGTAACAGTAAGTTTTGAACCCCTGTGGCCCATGCTCTTATCTAGAAAATTTATTTTGGCCCATCGGTTGAAAATGTTGCGGATGGTTGGTCTACTGCATTAATTTTACCCCACATTGGTTTAATTTTTTTGTAATATTACATGGTTTCATTTGTAGGTTGTGATCATTCGACATTTGCACTAAATACAACAGAACGTTACTAAATTTTTTTTTTTTATGTAATGAATGTTTTTTGTTTTTGTTATAACTTACGAAAGGGTTAAATATCAATCGAGCTGTCATACTACTTTTTGATATTTTATAACCAATAGACTTTGGTAAATCATTATTGAATGCTTGAACAACGTTACCAAATTATCCAAATTTCTTTAAAAATCAGCACTTTTATGGCGCATATACTAGTGTCCAGTTGAACAAGTCATCCGTCGATTTGTGGATATATTTCATATACCACTTATTCTCTAAATGGTGTAATAACACTGTTGGAGTGTATATGCGTACTGAAGAGAGTATATCGCCACTGTAAAGCAAGTATGGAAGATGCATATTTATCAATTCGACCGTCGGTTTGAGGAATATAGGCTCTGTCCATCCACTATGTAGAAAATTTTGGGTAAAAATTTTGACCTACAACCCTATAGCAGTTTCAAATTGACCAGTTCTTTTATGTCAAGACTGTGTTCAGCGATGAGGCTCATTTTTGGTTTATCCAATGGTTACGTTAACAAACATAATTGCTATATACCTAATATGGAATGACACAAATCCACAAGAGACACTACATACTACATCAGATCCAGAAAAATGAATGGTTTAGTGCGATTTACAAACCGCTGGCATCGTCGGACCTTATTTCTTCAATATATTTATATTTAATTTTAATTCCCTATATAAAACTAATTTCTAACTTAAATTATATACATACAATAATGTATTGTGTAATGACTTAACAAAAAATATCTTAATGATGATAAAATTATCAAACAGTCGTAATTTAAATATCATACAATTTTAAATATTTTATTTTCACATAAAAACTTTTTATTTATTTAAAAAGCACCATTATTTTTTCCGTTATTTATTTATTTATTTTTTAAATTAACGATTACGGAAAGTTATATTGACCCAAATATTATTTTTTACAATGTAACTTTTTCATTAACATTAAAGACATCCTTGTGCATTTTATCGTTTTAGAGACCTATTTTAAATTATTACACCTAGATCTATGACATTAGAATTTTTAACTGTAATGATATTTTAAAAACAAAATTTCCAACCCTATAAACATTAAAAAGAAAACAATAATAATTTATAATTTAAGATATTTATGTATATATATATATATATATATATATATATAATTTAAGATAATGTTTGCTTTTAGTTTTTATTTTAATTTTTTTTTTTTGTTTTTCGTTTTTGCGATAATCCTTAAATATAAATTCTACACAATTTTATTCACAAACATTAGATCAACCACCATCATCACCACCACCGACTTAATAAGAATTATGTTGGAAATATGAAATTATAATAAAAAAAATGATAAAATTGAAAATTGGATTTTACAAAATGGATCAAAGTTAAAATTTCGAAAAAATAAATGTCATATATTCAAAAATCCCAAAACTTAATTTCCAAAAACAAAAAAATAACATACATTTTTAAGCTTTGTTTTTTACGGATGAAAAAATGTGAAATGTAAAAAAAATGTAATACGGTTGTACTTGTACATATAATTTTGATGGTGTTAATTTAATTTTTGCGACAACTTTGCATCAGACCCAGGACATTCAAGGTCTGGCGCCCAGCAAGTAAGTAATTTAATTTTTATGGCAGCATTTTTTTGTCAAAATATTTTCCCCTTTTTTTTATATAAAATAATAGTGAATCCCCTGTGCAAATGCACAGTAGTGGTTTTATTAAAAAAAAAATATTTTTCTATATATTTTATTATTAAAATATATGAGAACTGGAGTTTAAAACAATAAGTCAGCTTAACAGGTAATTAACTTCTAAAAATCCACTTTTCTTTTATTATCACGAAAGATAGAATTGAATTGAATTCACGATTTTACTTACATGATTTTATATTTGATTTGATATCTCTGGTGGTTATGGTTAGTTAAATGAATGGCTCACGTAACATTTTATTGTTTTAAAAACAAAATTAGTGCTATAAGACTCCTACATGTCTCCCAATAAGCACTAAAGGTGTTAAAATTATGTTTTTATGGGAATAATGTAATTAATATTGCTATAATAATGTTCTTTTAACAATTGTAGTAGTTTTTATAATGGGCTAGATTCGGCAAGTGTTCTAGCAATGATGTTATAAGTCTAAAAGTAAGTATGTAGTCCCATAACAAGAGTTAAAATGTTGTTATAAGAATAGAATTGCTAGAATAGCAATTGTAGTATAGTGTTATTAGTTTACTGTATTCCATATTATGCTACTAATAAGCTTGCTGCTTTTGAATAAATATTTAGAATAAATATTTTGCGACGGCCATTATTTTTTAAATAAACAAAAACTGAAAAGCTTTATTTTACATTATTTTTGCAAAAATATAATTTTTACTTCAAAGAATAATTATTTAAATATCAAATTTGTTGTTATGCATTAATTAACATACAATTTTATTTAACATTTTAAAGATGAAATTTAATAAGATATTTTCTTATATTTATTTATAAATTGGTTATTTTTCCAGTATTATTATAATTAATGTCAATTATATTTCTTTCCCAGCCAAATTTAGTTTTTTGGTCACAATAATGCTGGATTTTCATTGACCAATATTTAAAACCTTAAAAATTTTATTGGCTCTAAAAAGGGAGATTACTTATTGAATTTTTATGTAAGCAAAAAATAGATCGCTGCAAAGAATTCTCTAAATTTATATTTGGGAAATTCATTTAATACACAAAAAAACAACAATTCAACCGTCAAAACCATCTGTTGAAAAAAAATATTTTTTTTTATATACATTTACTCAAAAAATTGCTAAAAACAGTGTTGCCGACATAAAGAAACTATCTCCGATATTTTAAAAATATTCTTTATCAAAGTAATTTTTTTAAAATATCCCCAATTTTTATGAAAATATCACCGATAAATGATATTTTCGGTTTTCGTCGTACGCATTGAGCTCTCATATGAAATAATGTCATTTCATATTATTTCCCTTTTTAGAGCCGATAAAATTTTTAAGATTTTAAATATTGGTCAGTTAAAAGCCAGCTTAATATTATAAATATTAAAACAATTATTCTTAATCGGAAAATATATTATTTATTAGTAAGAAATTTTTTATATTATAAATCATTTACATACGTACAAATATAAAAATATGTAATTAATATCTACCTTCCTTTCTCATGAAATAAATATTAACTCCATAAAATTATTATTTTAAAATAAAAACTAATACCTTTCAAACTCTCGCACAACATAAATTATTTCAAATGAATTTTATTTCAAAATAAAAACATATACACTAATACATATGTATACACTAATCCTATAACAATTTTACTGCAATTGCTCCGGTGCCTTATATGATTCTCCATTTTAGTGCTATAACGTACTTATAACGTTTCGCAACAATTGCGGAACACTCAAATTAACACTAATGCTTAGAGTGTTTATAATAGTGTTATAAGAGTGTGCAAGAAAATTATAGCAAAAAAATTGTTATGTGGGAAACTCTACAAAATCAGTTTTTGACTTATTAAGGGTAAGGGTAAGCAAAAAGAATAGCTTATTAAGGGCGTTTCCGAAACTTTCGCACTTGCACTTGATACTCGTAAACCTGTCAAATCGCACTAAATTTTTTTTTATTTTCAGTTTTAATAAATTTAATTTTGCGATATTTAGTGTATTTGAGACTACACTAAAATTTTGACAACAAATCAAGTGCGATTTGACAGGTTTTGTGCGAGTATCAATTGCAAATGCGAGAGTTTCGGAAACACCCTAACAACTTCTTTCGATTGTCAGAAACACATGATTTTTTCAAAAATTAAAATTACTGGCCAGGCTGTTTACTACAGTCAGCACAGTCGTTTTTAAATCTCTTCGTAATGATCGTTGGAACTATACACACTCTAAATTACAAGCCTATAATATTTTTCTTTACCACTGAATTGAAAATATGCACCACAAACTATCCAAATAGATTCTTCAACCTTATTTAAAGAATTTACAATTTTTTAGAAATTTTATTCTTTACATATTTTTGTTTCGGCCCAGATAAATCTAAAGTCTATCTGATAATGCCTAATATGTAAAAAAAGAACAAGAAGGATCGAACGATGATATGAAACGTCATCTGATCTATTTTTTAAACATTGTCCTAAAATTTGAAATTGTAAAATTAAACAGCAGTAAAACCATCTTACGTAAAGCTTATGAACTAATTGCGTACACTGATATTGCGATAGTATCCAGATGCTACTGAATTTCGGTAAAAAAAAATTTAAATTTGGGAAAAAAGTTGACTTGAAAACTTCGTTACTTGAAGTTAAAGTAAGAATAAACCCAAAAATGGTTAGATAGCATGGAAAATTATACTCGAGTACAATAATTCAGGAATTTAAGAACAGTTGTTCATGATAAATATAAGTGTAGACATGCGGGTGAAGAAGACCTAGTAGGTTCACCCAGAAACGTACCACCACAAGAATAAGAAGAAGAAGTTAACAAAATAACATTTCTGTAAAAATAGTTATTTTTTTTTCAAAACACAATCGAATTTAAAGAGCCCAGAAAAATATATAACTTCCTAGAAGGTATTTTTGGGCTTCCCATGATTCAACAGGTAAGATTTTTTTTAACTTTTTCTATTTTGATGTTTAAAATTTACAGATTAACTGAACCTATCACAAATAACAATATTAAATTTGAGATTTTTGTAATTTAAAATTTGTAAATTCGGCATTATGTACTCAACCCTTTCAAAATAATAAGATTTTAATATTTTTCATTTTTTTCCATTGTTTTTAATGATTTTTTAACATTTCAACATTTTGGGTATTTGGAAAGCGAATAAAATATTTCTTAATAAACATTTGGACTTAAAATAATCAAAATAAAAAATGGTTGTACCTTGCAATATAAAAAAGAGTTTACTGAAAACTTGTGGTTGGGTAGAAAAGTCATTTTAAAAATTATGTTTTTTTTGTCTAACAAGGATATTTGGTAAAAAAAAAAAAATAATATGGAAGATAAATAAAATAACTTTGTTTGTATTATTTAAAGTACAATATTTATTCTGACATTTTCAATTAAATAATTTTATTCGAATGAAATTAAATTTATTATAATATGCTGTAGGCTCTAAAAGTGAAACATACCTAGAGTTTTTAATTTTTATTATTAAAATTGTTTCACTTAGAGTCTGATGCAGCATATTCTATTATATTGATCTTTACAGCATATTCTATTTCTATATATAGATTTTCGTTTATTATGCCATCATCAAAGGACTGATTAGAAGACATGGCAGACTTCTGATGATGGTGTAATAACTGAAATCGATTAATATATTAATTAAAATTAGTCAAACCATGCCTAGAGTTTTAAATTTTTTTATATTGCATATTCTATCAAATTTAATTTCTTTGGTCGATTCCGGTTATTACACCATCATCAGAAGACTTATTTGAACCTATCGCAGTCTTCTGATGATGGTGTAATTAAGAATTGCTCAAATATACCTAGAATTTTATTTACTATATGGAATTAAATTTCTTCACTACTTCCATTCAAACCAGTTCCATCTTCCAATTCTCTATAATCAAGTTCAAGTGTAGCTAGATTTTCTCTTGCTTCAGCAAATTCATCAATATCCATACCTTCGGCTAAATACCAATGTACAAAAGCTCTTTTTGCGAACATCAAATCAAATTTGTAATTCAATCTTCACCATGCTTCTACAATTGCTGTGGTAGATGATAGCATACAAGCACCACAATGGACAGGTGCTAAAATATCATTAGGTGTAACCTTTGGTCCTTTATTATTGATACCAACTTTGAAACCAGTTGGACACCAATCAACAAAATTTCTATTATGTTTATTTTTGACAACAGCTATTGCACTATTTATATCTTTTGGTACAACATCACCTCGATATAAAACACAACATGCCATATATTTACCCTTAATTGGATTACATTTAACCATTTGATATTCTGGTTTAAATAATTGCATTGTTATGTGTTTAACTGTCAATGAATCGTGATTATTTTTTTCAATTGGTAATATAGGAGCATATGATGCTAATGGAAAATGTATTCTTGGATATGGTACCAAATTTGTTTGAAATTCCATCATATCAATATTTAATGAACCAATAAATCTCATAGATGCTGTTATACTTGATACAACTTGACTAATCAAACGATTTAAATTTATATAATTTGGGCGATCAACATTTAAACGTTTAGAGCATATATCATAAATGGCTTTATTATCAACAATAAAAGCAACATCAGTTGTATCTAATGTAGAATGAGTTGTAAATATTGAATTGTATGGTTCAACAACTGCTGTTGAAATTTTTGGTGCTGGATATACAACAAAATCTAATTTGGATTTTTTTGGGAAATTATCATGTAATTGATCAATAAGTAAAGCAGAAAAACCAGATCCAGTACCACCACCAAATGAATTAAATAGAAAGAAACCTTGTAAATTATTTGATTCTTCAGCTAATTTTTGAATACGATTTAATACAGGTTCAATCATAGTATTACCAATGGTACTAAAACCACGAGCAAAATTATTTGCTGAATCTTCTTTGCCACTAATCAATTGTTCTGGATGAAATAGATTTTTGTATTCACCGTTACAAATTTCATCTTAAAATTTCCGAAAATATAAAATTCAGTAAATTATTATAATTTAATAAAAATAGTCAATTTGGTACCAATTACAGTAGGTTCCGTATTAATAAAAATATTTCTTGGGACCTTCTTGCCATTTGAAGTTTCTAAAAAGAATGTTGAATAATAATCATCGATTTCAGTTCCTATATTTGGTTTCATTGAACCATTTTTTTATTCCATGTTCTAGACAATATAATTCCCATACTGCGTTACCAATTTGACAACCAGCCTGACCGATATGTAATGAAAGTGCTTCACGTTTTGAAAATTTCTAATGGGAATTGGTAATTACCAATTAGATAAAATTTTAATTATGTACATAATATGTATGTATTTTATAGGACTTGGAGGTTTACCATATTTAATTTATTATTTTTAAATTAACTCCAAAATTTTATTTTGTAGTATTCACGAGAATTTAAATGAGATATCCAAATTATGCCCAAAAATTGTTTATGCTAAAAATATTTAATAAAAATAAATTTTTTTTGAAAAATGTACAACATGCCGACTCAAACTAATATTTCGGATTTATAAAAATTTTTTATTTTTAATATAAAAATACATTGAATGCTTGATTTAGAAAAATTTGCTCCTAATTTTGTTCCGATAGACGAATGAATACCGGAAATTTTTCGTCTCTATTAAACTTGAAATAAAATCAAATTTCATTTTTCAATATTTATTCTTTAGTAAACCAAAAAAATTATTTTCTATGGTTAGCTTTGGTTAAACTTTTTTATTCATTTATTTCGGTTAAACAGTGACGAAGCTATACCGCAAGACTTCAACGTTACGCTACACTAGACTAAGGCTTAGTATCAATCAAGATAAAAATTAAACTCGGTGAGGTTAAGTTTATGCAAGTTAATTTTAGAAATAGAAATGTATATATTTCTTCACGGCTGCTTCTGACCTGGGAAAGCAGTTTAAAGAACGGTGGAAATTTAGCCCATTAAAAACTCCTATCAATTTTGCAACATTAAATCTAGTCTTACAGACTAACCATTAATTTACTTCTGACTCAAAGAAACTAACGTACTTCTGATTTACCAAAATGCTATAGTGTTGACCTTTTTTTGATAGATAAAAGTTTTTAAAGTGGTCTGTCTATATTTACGAAAAAACCATATTAAAAATAAAAAAAGCTCAAAGGAGATACGGTTCAATTAAAATAAAGAAAATGATTATACATTGATGATTTTGGATACCAATCTGATGAGATTATCATTGTCTCACACAAGCAGATTTTCGTTTCGATAACGTCATTGTTCCGCTCGTTGTTATCACATTTAATATACCGTAACCACAAATCTAATGTGCGATTTCACCGCAGTAGAAGAATTCATTTTTTTACATATGTATAATCGTCGTAAAGACCGCTAATCGGTGGGCAGACAACTTTTGTAGCCCCTCTAACAAGGAAATACAGATACTGCATACTGCATTGTTATGAAACAGACCATTAAATCCAATATATAAAAATGGGCGTTGTACACCTATCTTGAAAAACTGAATTTTGAACATGCAAATCAAGTTTGGTCTCCGTTTTATATGGTAAACATTGATAAAATTGAGGCAATAAAAAAAAAACTTTTTTAGATTTTACACCACACACTTTACACCACTTATTATTATGGTCTGTACCACTATATTAGGAAAGACTAAAATTAATTGAACTTTAGACGTCATTTCTAATGTTATTTTCATTACATCAGAGATTGTAAAAGGCAATTTAAAATCAACTTTCATTCCCAACAATATCATTAGTAGGAATCTGCACCGTCTATATGCTTATACAGTTTATTTAAAATCATTAATCACAGGACTAATTATGGCAAATATAAACCTATTATTAGAATGCTTATTATAGGTAACAAAAATAAATTTAATATTTGACTTGACACTATCAAAACATTCCCAAAATCAAAAAATCTACAATTTAAATTGGTATTTTTAGGATAAATCTGCAGGCCAACTACTGATGACTACAGATACATCAACCAAAACCAACTACAACATATGATGGGTTAAGTTATTATTTTATAATTTTAAGACTAGAAAGTTCACTGCATGCATGCTACAAAATAGTTTTATTTGATTAAGAAGTATATTTTGCGTACTATATAAAAGTATTTAAGCTAGTTTTAAGGTAACTTATAATGATGGTTTCATTAAATAGAATGGAATTGACATTGGGATTTGTTCTAGACACAATTTTGATAAAAATAAACACACATACATATATAACAGAACAGAAAGTAATTAAGTATAGAGTTTTAAAATATTTAATTAAATTTTTATATTTGCAAAATACCTCACACTACACACAGAGAAATAATTGTAATGAATTTTAGTAAAGGCAGTGTAATGAAACTCTAACACTGCCAATTAAAATTCAAAATTCAAAATTTCATTAAAAATGTAATAAAATTGTATTCAATTTTTAAATACTTTTGATTATTATGTAGTTAAATTTTTAAATATTTCTTTTAATTACAAAGTAGTGAAAGATTTCATTACATTTAAAATACATTGATTTTTATTGTTCAAAACTTTTATAATTTATTTTTTCTTATCTGAAAACAACAGATTCACAACACTGCAAACTTACTGACGAGTGACTATACTGATTAACTAAGAACAGAAACTAATTTCACCGACTGTAAAATTTGGTTTATTTAGAATATTTTCAATTACATTATAGATTTAAATAAAATGCAATGAAAAATAGTTACATTGCACATAAGTACATTATATAAAATATCACTTCATATTATGGCTTAAAAAGCATTTGTTATTGTTTTCATAAATGAGAAAGCAAAATTTTAAATATGTATGTATATTGTATATTGTATGTACATTCAACCGATCAATCGAAATCACAAACCAAAGAATATCTAAACAATCTAATCTAAACAATAATAAAGAAAAGAAGTTAAACTCGGATCAGTGCCTCTATATATCTTCTAGCCAAGTCACACGCTCACAGGATGATTTTTCCGGAATATATCGAATTCCAGGTAAAAATAAAATTTTAGAAAAACACAACTAATATAATCAAGAATATTCTGAAAAATTTAATACCAAAAATGCAATACAAACACTATCAAAGGTTTTGCTAAGATAAAAAAAAATAAACAACAACAATTTACATGTTATTTTAATTTCGTTCCAAAAATTTTACTGTATCGGTTCGGTATCCACCAGTTTTACACTTAAAATGAATTTCCTCTTAATGGACGAACGTTCGGACAAATTTTTTATCCAATCAAAAAATTTTATTTTACCACCGCATACACAAAAAATCCTCTCCGGGCAATTAGCTTACTTCCGTTCAAAATATTTCCCACACAACACAAATACACTTTAAACAAACTGTACTAAACACTAAGCAAACACTAAACTCAATGTAGTCTCTATCTACTCTCTATTATATATAATGTAAGTAAAAACAGAAAATCAAAAAATAATAAGAGTTCATTAGTCGAAGTATGACACACAAAAAAGAGGTGGTTTTAGTGGATTTGAAGGCCCTCACTACCATTGTTGGTTTTGCGCGTGCGTGACTGAAACCACTTGGTGTCCTTCGAGGATTCCCAGCTACCTACAGAAAAAAGAATAAATAAAATTCATATAAATTGATATGAATCAATGATGATGTTGTTATCCAGGATTTTTTAAATAAAGTTACTACTGTGCAATTGCACAGGGGCCTACTAGTTGCATTTTAAAAAATAAAGATGTTAATCATATTAATAAAAGTGTTGGCATGATTATTTTTTCTTGTATTATTTTTAATTTGTCAAGAGTTTAAAACTATTTTTGATAAGCATTTCAATTCATATCTATTAAAAGATGGGTTGAATAATTTGGACATTAGTGATATTAAAATTTTTTAATATTATCCAACTTTACAACATAAACTTCTAAATATAGGCTAGCTTTTAGATTTAAGATAATATAGAGATGTATTAAGAAAACTATGTATGTTAAGGAAATAAGCGGATTATTATTATTAATAGGTAGTCATTATTTTTATTTTTAATTCATAAATTTCGTTTTATTTACTTTTATAATGATTGAATTATTTAATATCGTAGCTACTTATATGAATTTAGTTATGTTAGTTGTAGGAATAAGAAAAGAATGAAAAGAAAAAAAAAATAAATAAAAAAATAATAAAGTTTGTTAAAATAAATAATGTTATCAAAATTAATTGCATTTTAGTTCTATTACACAATTTCCAATTTTTACAATTTTTTTCAGATAATCTTCTAATAGTCTAATAGACCAATAAATAATGTGCACACAGTGCACCTACAAAGTCAACAATATAAAACCCTATTTTGGTTTTGTTCTCTTTATTATTTTTTAATTTAAATTTCTCAACCATCTTTAGGATTACAATTTTATTTTTAATTGTTCTGGGATTGTCTCATAATTATTCTTATTTTATGTCTCCTTACATCGATTCCATAATAAATCTTTTTCAATTCTAATATTCTATAATATAGGAGTAAAGTTCACAAAATTAAAATATATAATCAAAGTACATATTTTAACTTTTCATCTCAAATGTAACAGGGCTTTTTAACTTAAAAATAGTGAAATTAATGTCCGGATACAATTTTCTTTATTTATATTTTATAAAAATTTTGTAAAATATAGATTTAAATGTGTACAATTGAAATGGTCAGTATATGTACATACAAATGTTTATAAATACTATATACATACATACATTGTTTTACTACCCATTCTACCGCCCACTGGGGCTCAATAAGGCATATGATAATTTTATTCGAAAAAATTAAAATCGATTTCCAATAAAACTTACTAGACTATAAAATTTGATAATCCCTCGTAGGCAGGATTACATCGTCTATCTTTTATCTTTGTCTATATACATATTGTATATTATTGTATTGTGTATAATTTATCAATGAAGAATATAAATGGACAAAAAATTGAAATAAGGACATATAGATTTTGAAATAAAATAATAAAAAAAAAATAGTAAAAATGGGAATCAACAACAGGTTTTACCAACATGGTACATATTAATAATTAATTTTAAAGATGTAAATATAATATTAAAAAATTTTGATGAACTTTAAAAATTTTAAATAAAAAATTTTAAGTTGCAAACATTTTAAAATATTGCAGATTTTTTTTTATTTGAAACAATTTTGCATTTATTTTTAGTTAAAAAAAAAATTTCGTTTTTAGTTAAAAAAAAAAAAGAATTATTTCTAGAGTTGGGAAATTAAAATAATAAATCATGTTCGTTATAAATAGGACTACCACATAATACTATCTTTATCAAATTTATTCGCTTTCGTACTCTACATTTCTTATTTATCACCATTTCGTTAAATTTGGTTGACTGGTCTATAGAGTGGATAACAAATCATTTAATTTTATCCTACGCACTTAGATCTTACGGTTCATTGTACATCCACTCAGCGATTTTATTTGTACCTTTCAGCAAACTCCATCGCCAAGCCAAAGAATGCCAAAAAAAAGTTTTCTATTCTGGTTGTTTGAATTGAGAATACACGAAGTACGTGAAGTACCGCCTTCACCTCTTCTATGCATCCTCAGTATAAATTGGTTCATACAAAACCCATTATTGCAACGTATCATGTAAGCATAAGTTTTGCTGTCCATATGCCTACATCTCGTCAAATTAAGTTTGGAAGTACGAAACGAAAAAACATTTAAGTTTCGTATATCATTTTGTGACTGCTTTGATAATGGAAAGATTTAGGATAATAATTTACCATTTCCGAATTTACCAATGGGAATTTAACCAATTAATTCAACTTAGTTTTTCTTTTATGTTGAAAAAGCAAAATTTACTTTTACAAAATACGAAAATAAAGTTTTAAAACTTCTGAAAATGATTTGCATTCTTGTGCATACAAGCAGGAGTGGCAGACTGGTAGCATGTAAAATGCTTTCGTTAAAAAATCAACGTGAAGTGTTTTAGGTGAAAAGAAAGAGTAAAGAGTAAAGATGTGAAACGAGATAACCTAAAAAATATCAATATTTTAAATAAAACAAATCAAATGCATAATATTATAATACTTTAATATTTTATTTACGTCTTCTTATATATTTTCTTTCTATTTAATAATTGTCATAATACATTAGTATATTTAATTTAATATTTTTTGAGCATATAGTTTTATAATCTAATATAATTATTTTGAAAATAAAATCTCAACAAATCTTATATATTTTTGTTTTTTCTTCTTACTTCTTTCTTCTAAATCTCTAGATTTACATTTAAATTGAAAATATATTTAAAATGCAATCATAAAATGGAAATGCAAATTTTCATTAAAATAAATTTTAAAAATGTACAAATAAAATTTTATGTTAACTTAAGAAAATAAATTAAATTTATAATTAGTTGAAAAAAAAAAAAAAACAATACAAAATTAGACTCTTATGTTTTAAAAAAGAATTTCAATAATTAATCAATTAATAATTAAAAATTAAAGCATAAATTTAAAAAAAAAAAAAACATACAAATCACAAAATTGATTAAAAAAAATAATCAAAATTACCTTATTCGAAAATAAAATTTTCAATATTTAAAATTTATTTAAAATATATAACTAGCATATAATCTACTTATTTTGTTTTGTTTTAATTTAATTTATAAAAATAATTATGAAAAATAAAAATTTTTTTTAATCAGGAATAGTTAGTTGGCAGCATACATTTATAAATACATACATATATAAATATTATGTATAGTATATAATGTGTAGTATAATATAGAACATCACTAATTTATAATCCTTTAAATATTTCTATTTAATATTATTTTTTAATATTTTAATAATAATTAATTATGTGATAGTTAATTTAATTTTTATTATAACGGTTTATTTTTTTTATTTTAATCTAATTTTCTCTTTAGTTTTTTTTTTTTTTTAATTTTAAGTCTCATTTTCATCAGAATTTTCATCATCTTGTTCATCAAGTAATAAGCTAGTAGAACCATAATTACGGAGTCTAAAATTATAGAAAAAAAAATATTTAATTATTAAATTAAATTAAATTCAATTAATTGTAAAATAAAAAATAAAAAAAATATAAGAATGAAATAATTTCAAACCATACGAGTGATTTGTACAAACAATTTTTTTTGTTTTTTCTAATTAAATTTCATAAATTTTGAAAAATAAAATTGAAAATTTACATAAATTATAAGTACGTATATGTTTTACATTTTAACAAGAAAAAATTAAAGCAATTATTCTAACAAATTATTATAAATAAAAACAATTACAAACAATTAAATTTTAAAATTTACATTTTTTTAAGGTGAAGTCAGCTCGATTTCAATTCAAAAATGCTTATCGAACTAATGTGCATCACTTTAAGTGACACTAACTTAACATTTATTTATTTGTTTATACTAGATTTTATCACTAGTCAAACCTAGTTTCCAAATACCCTTTTCCAATTTGAAAGTTAACCATTTGTATACATAAATAACTTAAAATCTATTACAAAACTTAAAAATGTTTTATGAAATAGGATACAATTGAACAATGTTCAGTTTATTAGAAATAAAATTTCGAATTCAAATAAGTAAAAATTACATAACAAATAAATTATATTATTAGAATTGAATGATTTTGTAAACTTTAAATACATACAATCTTCACCTAAAATAAACAAATTTATTTTTAATTAAATTTTAATATAAAAATTTTCTAAAATGCAAACATTATTTTTTTTTTTTTTTGTTTGAATTACATACATACATAGATAAATATTAAATAATAATGAAAAATTAAATAAATATGAAAGCCATTAAATATTTTTTCCAATCTTAAAACAAATTAAATTTCCATTCAATTGTATTGAATCACTCAAATGATATTGAAAACAAAAACTACATTGAATAATAAAATGAAATCAAAATCACAACGAATGATGAAAACATCAGCCAATTCATATAAAAATTAAGAAAAAAAAAATGTTTAAAGAAAATAAAAAAAAAATTAAAAATTATCTACATTTTAAGCTAGAAAAACTCTTAACCAACCCTTAGTATGTTTTTTTTTTGGTTCATAGCTTTTTTTTATGTTTTTTTTTTTTTTTTTTTTGATTTATGTCTTTACGTAAACAATTCCAAAATCACACAGTGCAAATAAATATTATGAGACAATAAATTAAACGTAAAATTCAAATCAATCCACTGGATTCCAAGAACGACTTACATCATCATCAGAAATTTTAAGTCCATCTAAATTAATGCTGTTACGTGAATAACCATCTTTTTTAATTTGTTGACTGTGACGTGAATGTTCATCAAAAAATTGTATAGCATCATTTAAACTTTGTGGTGCATTACCAACTAAAACAGAAGTATTATTTAACATTGCACTAGCATTTAAACCATCTGAATTTCTTTTTGATGATGATGATGAACCACCACCACCACCACCACCACCTCCTGATGATGAAACTATACCACCTGGTTTAAAATTAGCTGAATACTTATTATGTGTTGATGATGATGATATTGATGATGTTCTCTCATGTTGATCCCTTTCAAATTTTTGTTTAGCACGTTCAAATTCAAAATAACGTTGTTTTGATTCAAATATATTGTCTTCTAGATGAGATTGTTTTGCATCGAAATAATTTTGTGTTAAACTTGTTGAACGCTCATGATGATGATGATTATTATGTTGTAAATGTTGACCATGCTGAACATGTTGTATAACAGAACTTGATGATAAATTACCACCACCACCAACAGCAGAACTATGATTTAATAGAGCTCGATTATTATTGCCACTACCTTGATAGGCATGTCCGCTATGTCCATGTAAATTATTGTGACGGGAACCATCATCAAACAATTGACGTAAATCATTAATACTTGGTTTACATGGCTCGTTGCTAGAAGATTTCATACTTGATGAATAATGTAAATTAGAACGATGTGATGGACTTATTGGACGACTTTAGAATTTTTACAATGTTGTAAATTTTGTAAATTTATTTTAATTTTTAAATTAGGTTTTTTTTTATTTTATTTTTTTTTTTGAAAAAGCAGCGTCCAAAAGTGATTATATATACAAAATTGTATTTTAGTTGTGATTTTAATAAAAAAAATATTTATACTTACAAATTTCCTAAAATTCCTGCAAAACAAACTAAATTTCTATGAAAGCGAGAATTTTTATTAGAAGTTTTGTATTTTTATTATCAATTCGTGTACCAATTTTTTATGGTAAAAAGATTTGTTTTTCGTTTTTTTTTTGATATTTTTATTTACATTTTTCTAGTATTCTCGCTTTCTTTTCTAACTAATAACAAAAATATATTCTTTAAAAATTACCGTGTTTGTAAATGTTGAATTTGAACTTGTAGCCCTTCTGATTGTCCATTTAATTCTTCATTAGTTCTCTGTAATCTACGAACTTGATTATGCGCAGAATCTAATTCATCTTCGGCAATTGCTAATTCTCTTTTTAATTCTTCTACTCGTGTTCTAAGCCTCTTTACCTTAAAATGTATTCATTAAAAAATAATTTAATATTGTAACAGATTTATTCCATTTACCTCTCCTTCATACTGTTCAGCACGTCTAACAGCATGTCCAAGTTCAGTGTTGGCTTCAGCTAATAATTTTTTCAATTTGGAATGTGAAAGCTTAATTTCACCAATTTCCTAGAATGTATTTTAATATTTTTTATCGAAATGAATAATTTATAAAAATAAATGTGAACTAACTTTATTTCTTTCAGCCAGTTCTTGTTGCAAAGCTCTGTATTCCATATCAGATGCTTGAAGTGGCTGACGACCTTTACGATCAGAACGTTCCTTAAGACAATAAAAATTATAAAAAGTTTTATAAAAATAATTAAAAAAAAATGTTTACTTGGAAATCTCTTAGTTCTGCTCGTAACTTCTTATTGTCTCTTTCCAAAGCCAATTTTTCTGTTTCTAAACGTTCACGTTTTCCCCATTCCGAAGCATTTTCAGCTTGTAATCGTTCTAACTGTTTATCAATAAATATATAAATTTCAGTATAATTTTACTTCATTGTATTGGTTAATTACCTCAGTACGTAGTTCACATAATCTTCTTTCAAGATTTTCTCTAGAAGAAGTTTCCTCTTGTAACGAATTATTTAAAATTCGCACTTCAGCTCGATGTTGTTCTTGCAAAGTTAATAATTCACGTACGGCTTCCTATAATTAAAATATAATATTATATTTCTAATATTAGTTCTTTAATATTTCATACTTGTTTGGCTTGTCGAAGTTCTTCTTGTTTATCACGAACTTCCTGTAGTTCAAGCGAAATTTTTTCTAAATTCTTATGCAGTGAGTTTTTCTCCCTAAAAATTATAAACTATTCAATAATAAAGAATTCATTTTATCTTATAACAAGAACTTACTCTCTTTCAATATGAATAGTTTTTTGAGTTTCATCGAGTCGAAGTTGAAGCATTGATATTTTTTGTAGAAGATATTCTTCATCAAAATCATCTTTGGACAATTGTTGAATTAAATGCTTTTCTTCAGCAGATTCTTCATCGGCTAAATTAATTAAATGATTAATTAAAACATTGTTCGCTAAAATTTATTTAAATAAATATTTACCAAGTAGATCTGGGACAATTTTTGGCACCGGTCTTTGTGGAACAAATTCTTCTATATCCACATCTTTTGTTTCACTATTATTAGCTGCAGCTTTAGTTACCTATTATAATAAATGAATCAATTTTATTTATATTTACAATTTGAGAATATAACTTACCAGTCCGTCTTCGCTATTAACATTTTTTAAGCCTTCAGTAGAAATGTCCGGTGAACGATTATCACGTTCAGGTTCTTCACCATTTTCAGGTCTTAAAAACAATTCAAAAAAATTATTTATTTTTAATTTTTATAGAATTTATGATTAATTATACCCAGGCTTATGAAATTGACCAGCATGTTTCATCATCAGCATATGAACTTTTTCCATTTCTTTTTTCAATTGAGTTATTTGCATTTCAAGATCATTTTTTTCTCGTTTATATGAATTAGCCTCTTTGATAGCAGCCTCAAGGCTTGTTCGAAGTTGTTTTGCTTCTTCCCTTGCTTTATTTCGTTCATTACGTACCTAAAAATTATTAATTGTAATTAGTAATAATTAGATATTTAAAAAATAATTTTTAATATAAAAAGTCCTACTAACTTCCATGTTTTTATTTGATTGAATGCAGTCATATAAAAGGAAATTAAAGAAAACTTCTAATTGTCATAGAGATTCTAGTTCTAACAAAATTATAGATAAAAATGATGACATACATACAATATGCAATGCAAAATTATAGTTGCATGTGTAATAACACAATGCGGTAAATTGATCTAATTAATTTTTATTTGTTTACTTTTGTTAGTATCGAACGCAATACTTGACAACACTTTTAAAATGGCAAAACAAAGTGCCACTTCTAAGTAACAATTGATGTGATAGAAACTAAAATATCTTACTTATACGTATATGTATAAAATATATACATAAAAACAAAAACTACATATGTCGATTACAAAAAGTACATCAATGTAAGGAATTTTATACCTTTGACCATTTTTCACGCCAATTCGCTGTACAATCACTCCACCATTTCATAGTTTTTTCCATTTGGGCGGCACGAGCTCTTGCCTATAATTCAAATTAGCAATTATTCATTATTTTAATAAAATTTATTTATTTATAATATAACAAACATTACCTCTTCCAACTCTCGTTGACGTTGAGACTAAAATAAGATTAAAAAAATATAGATTTAAATTTACTATAAAACAAAATAATTATTTTTATTTACCTCGCGAGCTTCCCATTCTGTTCCACTAAGATCTGGATGACGCCGCGGACCACCTTAAAAATTATTGATTTCAATTTTTTAAATATTAATTCATGTGATGAATATAAATTACGTGATTAATTTAAATATTTTTTATTTTTAGCTTCAAACAAAATTTAAAAAAATATTTTTCGTATTTATGTAGATTTTTTTTTGTAAGAAATCGAAGTTGAGCATGTACAGTACAATGATAAATTTTTTTCACTTACCTAAACTAGCACCTCCACTTTGAATCTGAGACATGGCTAAAAGAAAGCTATGTCTTTTTAGAAAATTTTATTCTTTTTAATTTAAATTTTAATACTTTTTAATTTATTTGATTCAAATATAAACAATAATATTGCAAAAACAAACCATAATTTACAATCCAAAAAATTGTCAGTTTCAATTGTCAAAACTTAGGAAATGCGCCGCAGTGAAAACAAGTAGGGGTGAAAATAGTAATATTTGTATTCTAATTCGAATTTTTAAAAGTTTTTTTTATTTATCTCTCTAATTACTTCAATCACAATTCATAATTTTTTAAAACAAGCTTGAAACCATTTAAATAACAATTTAAATAATAAATTTTAGAATGTATTTCGTTTGAAAGTGAATTAAATTTTAAAATTTTTTTACTAAGAACTTATTTACTTTTCAAAGCAACAGTTTATACTACTACTATACTACACTACACCAAACACTGCAAATTTAAATTGAAACTGTCAAATATTTTAGTTGTCATAATTTTTTATAATTTAAAAATTTATTTTAATAAAACAAAAGCCAATTTTTTTTTTATTTAAATACCGCGAGAATTAAATTTATTAATTGTAATATAAAAAAATAATTTGATATATAAAAAATGCAGGAAGAAGGAACAATTGCTTCATTTAACATTTTAGATGAATTACTTAAAAAAGCCGGTCTTTCAGCACGCTGGATTAATAACAACAAATTATCTGTGTCTGGTTATAAACACATCTTTGCATCTTCAATTGATAAACCATCAGAATTTTGTGATTTAGATTCTGTTAATATATTTCATTTGCAACCAGAATTTATTTACGATGATCCAATATTACGTAGTTTAGTAGCAGAAGCAAACAGTATATTTTTAGCTTCACATGAAATTAAAAATGCTCAAAAAAATGATTACGTTAAAATTTCTCGCACATATCGTTGTATTATTAGAGCGTGTCTTGAAAAACTGAATGAAGAACTTCAAATACAAACAGATGATGAAGAAAAAACAAAATATAAAAATTATATAACTATATTTTATAGCATTGAATGTGTATGGCATTTATGTGAAATACTTTTTATTGAAACTTCAACAAATAATGTTGTACAGCATCTTCTTGAATGGATTCGTTTTCATTTTCCTATTCATGAGCGTCAAGCAACTGAATTACTTTTGCAAGGACGTGAATCAGGTAATAATAATGAATATTGGCCAACAATCAAAGGATTAATACTTCAAGGGCAAGTAGATGTTGCTCGTGCTATATTACGATTAAATACATCTTCTACTACAAATGCTTACATTATTACTGAACAAATTCTCAAATCAATGCCAAAATTTAATTCTGGAGGATTATCAATTCAAAAATTTCGATCTCAATGGCAATATTGGTTAACTGATACTGAATTGAAATTATCTTCAGGTTGTATATCAAGTGAACCAGATTTGGAGGAAATTATAAAAATTGTAACTGGAAATAAGACGACTTGGAATGAAATTATTACTACATCAAAATATTGGTATGAATATTTACCTGGATTTTTATTTTATACAGAGCCAGCTTGCAAATATTTTGAGCTTGGAACTTTAGCAAATTCATGGTTAAATCGATGGGCAAACATAAAAAATTATCATGAAAGTGGATTTCTTAAACAACTTGATCATGTTTTATTGAATGTTATGCAAAACGATATGGTTAATATTATATTTGCAATACAAAAAATGGGTGATAATTTATGGTTTGCCACACATTTAACTGATTTATTGTATCTTTCTGGCCAATTACAAATCATAGGAGAACATCAAGTAAATGATGGTAAAAAATTACGAGATTCATTCCTTTTTGAATTTGGTACTGCTTTAATGGGCAGAGAATCATTATGGATGTTAGGAATAGATTATTTGAAACATTCGAATGCAGAAGAACGAGATATTATTAAACTATTTCTTTTGAAAGTTCCAATCAGAAATGAATATCAAGCATTTAAAGTTATTAATACAGCGAAAAAGTTGAAAATTTTAGAGTATATTGAACCAGAAGTTAGTAAAGTTCAAGCTAGAAGATCAATAGAATTAAATCGTTATGGTAATGCTTTAGAATGGGCTATAAGATCTAAAGATTCAGCATTTATTACATCAATATCAGATTACTTTTTAAATCATTATTCAAATAGTGGTGAAATGTTATGTTCAGATGTTGTTTCTAATGTTGGTGCTAAAATGTTTGTTTCCCCCAGATTAGTGTTTTTGGTGAAATATTTTGAATTTCATCAACATTACCACCGAAGAGAATTCATTCAAGCTGCCGAACTTTTAGTAAATTTATTAGATTCACAAATAACTCCAGAATATTTTTGGCCAACACTTTTATTTGATGCAGTTCCATTATTAGAATCAAAAGATCCAAAAATTCCATCCAGAGAAACTTGTATTATTCTACAACATTTGGAAACAAATTTAATTCCTTTGATTGAAAAAAGACGGCATTTAGAAAATCCAAAAATATTTAAAGATTATCGAATTGAAAATATCGAAGAAATTGTTAAATTATTGCGCTTAGCTTGTGCACGAAATTTAGCTCGAGCTCTTGTAATTGAGAACACTGTAATTGTATAAGTACTAAAATATGTTTTTTTTTAATAAATTAAATTGGTATAAAAAAAAAATTGTGTTTTTTACAAAAATCTGAAACGTTTTGAAAATTAAAAAAACAGTTTTAGTATGTACATATATAATTTGGCTATACATTTATTTAATAGTAATTAGTAACTACTTTATTATTGTCCATTGAAATATTAAAAAATTATATTTTTACAAAATATGAGCTTTGATGAAATTCTTCGGTGATTCAATTTCACGTTTACATTGAATAATTTTTAATTCTTTATCGTGTGGTTGAATTTTTTCTTGTTTTGTAACTTTTGGTAAACAGTCCAAAGTTTTCCTTATTACAGTTTGAAGTACATTAATAGTTTTTTCAAATGCATCAATTATATTCGGATTTTTATAACTGTAACCTAAGAATAAAGCAGCAAACAGGTCCCCTGTACCAGTAAATGATATATCATTACCTTGTTTTGGAATTTTTATACTACAATTGATATTATTTATTTTTGAACTTAAAAATGATGTAATTTCATCTGGATTACCAAAATTCGAGCTTGTTAATACAATAGTACTAACATTTCTATCATAAAACCATTTAACATTTTTACAAACATCTTCAATATTTTTCATTGTATTGCCACATAATAATTCCATTTCATATTGATTTGGTGTAACAATATCGGCTAGTGGAATAATTTCATCACGATAAAGTGGTAATAATTCTTCAGGTACATACATTTTACCATTGTCACCCATAACTGGATCACAAACGTAAATTAAATTAGGATTTATAGATTTTAATTTTTTTATTATATCAGCAATTTTGTTTAAAAATGAAGCAGATCCAACATATCCAGTCAACAAATGAGTATATTGTTGAAGCAAATTATTTTGTTGAAGACCTTCATATAAATCCTCCAAATCATTATCATTCAAAATTTGACCTTTAAAAACATTATACCCAGTGTGATTAGAAAATTGAACTGAATTTATACAATCAACTTCAAATCCAAGTATTTGAAGTGGAAAAGTAGCTGATTTATTTCCAACATAACCGCGAACGACATGACTTTGAATTGATAAAACTCTTCCAATATTCATTTTTGTGATACTAATTAAATAATTTTAAATATTAGATAAAAATGAAAAAATTTTCTAATTTACTTTGTTTATATAAGATTTTTAGATAATTCACTTGACATCACTTTTTATAAGTATTTAGTTTAATAAGTTGATAATTTCATGCTTGCACAACCACAAAAATATCTGGTTTTAATTGAAGTAATAAATTAAATGCACTGAAATTCAAATTACCTTCATAAAATTACATAAATGATAGCTTTTATTTTATGAGTTTAAATTATTTCTCTAAAATCATCTTATCTTAATAAAAATTAAAAAACTTCAAAGTTTTATTTTTCACTTCAGATAAAAAAAAATGTAAACACCATGTAAACACATTTCTTCGCCATCTTTTGGTGAGTTTTGAAAACTTATTTTTAAATTATATAATTTGAAAAAAAAAAATAATGAGAAATATTCAGCACCTACACCAATTTTTTTTTACGTTTTATCAATAAATTACAAATCAATTTCGTAATATTCAATTACATTTCAAATTGCATTTCAACCACTGAGTTTAAAATTGCATCATTCTTATCTAAAAAGCTTTTCTGAATCATATTCAAATTTACACTTGCATTGATAAGGAAAATGAAACTAACGTGTTTTAATTAAAGGTCACTTTTATTTCCAAATTAAAAAAAAAAAAATATTCACACAAAATATTCAATTTTTTCCTGAATCCTCTTTTAAACCAACAGTACGATTGAAAACAATGTTGTTAGCATTTGTGTCCGGATCCACGGAAAAGAAACCAATTCTTTCAAATTGGAATTTATCATATACTTTGACATTATTCAAAACTTTATCTGCATATGATTTTAATATTTTTAATGAATCTTTATTGCAATCAGTTATAAATCCACCAGGAACTTCATTTGAATCTTCTGGATTCTTATGCTTGAATAATAAATCGTAAAGTCGTATTTCAATTTCAATAGGATGAGAAACCCACTGGATAAATGCTTTTGGTTTTTCACTTTTATCCGAATCTTCACAAGTACATAATAATTCAATTATGTCACCATTTTCGGCTTTTTTTACTTCGACAACTTTAATTACTAAGCCAGCATGTCGTAATCCAACTGATTGATCAACTGATAAACGCCTATAACCTTTATCTTCGACTTCTTTAAAATCACTTTTTTCGATAAAAATTACTTTATCTAAAATAATTTTATGCACTCCCTTTTCTGGATTTTGTGGAAAATCTGGCACACTAATTTCAACTGGATTTGGGTGAGGAAAATTTGTAATTGTAACTTTTAATGGTTCTAAAACGACTAGACGTCTTGGTGCTGATGTATTTAATACATCACGTACAGATGCTTCCAACATAGCGGGATCAACACTAATTTGAGCTCCTGTACAACCCATTTGAGCACAAAAATTATTAATAGCTTCATAGGGAAAACCACGACGTCTTAGTGCAGTTAAAGTAAATAATCTTGGATCATCCCAATCTGAACAAATTCCTTCGGTAATTAATTTTCCAATTTTTCTTTTCGATACAACAGTATAGTTCATATTAAGACGACCATATTCCCATTGTACAGGACAATATATATCTAGAGCATTGCACAACCAATAATAAGATGATCGACGATTTTGAAATTCTTTTGTACATAAAGAATGTGTAATATTCTCTATGGAATCACATAGGCAGTGAGTATAATCATAGGTCGGATATATACACCAATTATTTCCAGTTCTGTGATGTGGAATAAATTTGATACGATATGCTACAGGATCAGCTTTTCCTTCTTCTAACGTGATTTTCATACGTAGTGTTGCTCGTCCCTCATCAATTTTTCCATTTTTCATATCCTTAAATAATTGAAGACTTTCTTCAATTGGACGTTCACGCCATGGACTTGGTGCCGGATTAAAACCTTTCATTTCTTCTGCAGTCTGATGACAAACGTATGCAAAGCCTGAAATATTAAAGAAAAAAATGTCAGATTTATCTCAGGCAGAAAAGTTTAATATAAAAGAGATACTAACCTTTTTCAATTAGAATAATTGCCCAATCGTACAACTGTTGAAAATTATCTGAAGAATGAGTTATTTTATATGGTTTATAACCAAGCCATTCAACCATATCTTTAATTCCAATGAAGAATTTCTCCTCTTCTTTTTCTGGATTTGTGTCATCATAACGAAGAAAACAAATACCATCATGAGCAGCAGCATAACCAAAATTAATATTGATAGCTTTGGCATGTCCAATATGTAAAATACCATTAGGTTCTGGAGGAAATCTTGTTCTCACTTGACCGCCCGTTTCTAATAAATGTTGCTTCAAAATTTGTTCAGTATTAGGTGTTACAACATAACCATCAGTTTTATAATTTTCACCGGGAGCATGAAAATGAATTTTAGTTTTCATCAATTCTGCAATTGTATTTGCTCCATCTTGATTTTCTTGTTCTTTTGTTACAACTTTAGCAGTCAATTGAGAGGATTTCGTTTCTTTTTTCTTTTCTACTTTTGGTGGTGGTTTTAAGTCGTCTTCAGTTTTCGGACCCAATAAATCTAACATTTGGACGTCAATTTCATTTTTAACTGCTTTGCCATCAGCCCATTTCAATTCAATACGAACATCTTGCATTAATTTTCCTACATTAAATCTATAACGTTGTTCAATTATTGCATCTTTATTTTTTTTAATCAATTTGCCTACAGCATTATCAATTTCTTCAGGAGTAACAATAACCCCAATTCCGCATTCTTTTTCAAACTCATTGATGTTAACCTCTTCACTTTTATGCCCATGAGTAAGTAAATACTCTAGTGCAACATCTATTCGCAAAGTTGAATCCAGTTTTTTGGCAATAATGTATTTAACTAAAAATGGAAGTTTGTTGATTATTTGAGGTTTAATCTTTGAAGCCATATGATAAATTAACATCCCCACTCCATCTCCAAGCTGAGTATTTCCACATTCTTTAAGAGCTTCTTCCAAGTTTTTAGTCACATTTGCGTTTTTTATAGTTTCTTTAGCTTTTTGCTCTGACATTCCAAGAGATTGGAATCGTGTCAGTAAATCTTCACTACCAGTCATTTTAAATTATTTTATAATATTATAAATATGTGTAAAATTTATTTATTTGTGATTTGAAAATATGAAAATTTATTTATCTATCTATTTATTTCACGGTATACAAATTTAATAGGCAAGTGCTACTTTTGCAAAGATCTACGTTGCATTTCAAAACCAAAATGTAGAAAATACAAAAAAGAACCAATTCTTTTCGTTCTTATAAAACCTCCCGGTCCGGTAGAAATAGAAAAAAAAATAATGAATTAGAAATGACATTACAGCCGACAATTTCTATAACTACATACAACTACAAATTCACTTCGATCACGTTGTTCATACCATCATAGCCACAAATCCTCTTTTATTTGAAATTCACAGACATTATATTAAAACTATATTTATTTACATTATCATAAACAAATTATGTAAATTTTATTTGTAACAAATTATATTATATTATATTATTATATTTTATAATAATATTAATGCTTTTTTTTAGTTTCTAAAAATTGTACATTCAAGCTACAATTTTCGTCGCTACAAATTATTTCGTATTCTTGAATCTTGATTCTTGTAAACGAATGTTGTTGCTCTTCTCCTACTATTTGACTTTTTTTTCCTCAGCTGTTACATTTTGACAATCACATGTACGTATAGTGCAATCAAAACAAATCAAAAAGTAAACAAGAAAATTAAACCTTATAATTAAAAAAAAAAAATTGATAATTTAATTTAGTATATAAAAAATTACAGCAAATATGGCTTTGGTGATTTCTATGAAACGCATAAACTGCTTTAAACATTGTTTTTGGCAGTTTAAAGTTTTGGAAACTTCAAGTATTTTAAAATATAAACAACCTGTAAGTACTAAATAATTTTACACATGCTATACTCTAACCTGGAATTTAAAAATTATTTCAATTTCCATAAGGTTTCTAATTATTCTGAGATGACAGTAACTGCAGCACCGATGGCAATAAAAAAACAAAAAACTTCAAAAGCAATGAAAGCTTACTTAGAAAGAGCTCGTGAACATGATCAATTTATGAAAACACAGTCGTTGGAATACCAAGTTGGCAAGAGGCATCTTGCTAATATGATGGGTGAAGATCCTGAAACTTTTACTCAGAAAGACATTGACGTAAATATGCAATAGATCTTATAAACTACTTATATACAGCAACATTTTCTAAACATTTTTATTTTTTATACTTACAGAATGCTATTGAATATTTATTTCCATCCGGCTTATTTCAAAAATCTGCTAGACCTTTAATGAAAACACCAGAAGAGGTTTTTCCACCTAGAAAAGCTGCTGAATTTGATGAGACAGGTAGACCTTTTCATAGTATGTTTTATACAGGAAGACCAAATTTTTTTAAACTTCAATATGTAAGTATGAAAATTATAATAATGCTTTTCATACATTCATTCTAATTTAGGACATTGCTGAAGAAATTATTAAAATGAATGAATTTGAAGATAAGATGATTCGTAAAGGAAATAAACCAGATCCAAATTTACAATTGTGAGTTAATTTTGTCTAATCACAGTAATTTTGTCTTATATAAAGTTTCTTTCCATTTTGTTTTTTTTTTTTTTGTAGGAATTCTATTGGTTATGAATGGTTTTCAAAATCACAGTTAGAAAAGAAATTGGTTGAAAATATTGTTGATGTGGAATATTTCAACTTTATTCAGGCTATGGAAAGATTAATTTCATTGCCGTTTTCATATAAAACAAAAGATTTTATTGATCAATATAGAAGAGTTTTAATGGGTCAAATAAAGGATAGTGATATTCCGAAACCTCAATTTGACAAAGACGGTAAACAATATGTGACCACTTATGGTAAGCAAATTTATAAAAATATTAAAAATTTTCAAATAATTTTGGTATATTTTTCTTAGAATGTTTGAGAAAAAGAGCTCGTGCAGATGTAACTGTTCGTTATCCAGGAACTGGTATTCTTACAATTAATGGTACAAGAGATATATTATATTTTGAGGATATTCAACCAAAAGAACAAGTAAGTCTTAATATAATTATATTTAATAAAATAAATATTGATTTACGAAAAAATGAATTTTTTTAAAAAAATATCACGTATCAGATTTATTTCTGATTTTACGTAATTCAATTTTATAGAAACAGTGGCAATGTGAATAATTTTATGAATCAGATTTCATCTTGAGAATTCTATTTTTAAATCTTTTATATTTGATATTTGTATAACTTATTTTTCTCTTAAAATATTTGCCTCTTAGATTATAATACAAATCTTATTTAATTCTTTTTCATTTAATTATATTTATTTTTTGCCCATTAAATATACGTATGTATATGTACTTAACAATTTAATTATAACAAATATAATTTTAATTTAAATATTTAAATTAAAAACGAGAGTAATCTGCATTTGTCACCTTTTCTTTTTAATAATTGGCCATTCTGTTTCTTCAAGAAAATTTTACAAAAATTTAAGTTAGAGAGTTGTTGTCCGTTGTCACTGAGTAGAATATTGCGTAAATTATTTTGTTAAATAATATTTGTACATAAAAATATTTTATAATCATTATGTAAATATTAAACAAAAGAATTTTTTTAAAATATATATATATATATATATATATATATATATATATATATATATATATTATATATACATATGTATATATGTAGCTTATCTTTACAAATTTTAGTACAAAATTTTTGTTCACAATTTTTCCTATAGAAAAATATTTTGAAATTTTATTTACTTTATGCTGTATTTATAATAATAATTATAACATTTATCTTTTGATCAACAATTCTCAATTTTATGAAAAATTCCATAAAAATATTTCGGATAATAAATTTTCCATAATAATATTTCGAAACATATGATATAATAAGCCCCAGTTAATAGAAATAATACAGTCTCATTCTCATGTAAATGTAAATGTATGAGCAACAAAGAACAGGTGCAACAGACACTTAATAACACGACTAAATAGGGTAACGTTTTAAAGTTTTCTAATGAAAAAACAGTCGCTGTAATCTGTTTGAAGAACATATTATATTCTCTCGTATCAAATTAACCCGAATTAATTTTTGGAAAGCCGCTCACTTTGGTTCGCAAGGGAATATAGGTTTTTTGTAATAGTATTCCACCGTGTGTTAAATTAAACAACAGTCAAACAACAAACATACTTAATTTTGTAAAAGTAATTAACAATGCTACATTGTTGGCTCAAATCATAGATATATAAAATGATCGACATAATTGGCTCAGACCATAGATATACGGCTCAAATAATATTAATTATTTTAAAAACTATTACGTAAACCGTCAATACTAGATAACGGCTACCCAATTTATGGTGACGCTTAGATAATTTAAAATGTTGTAAATAACAGAATTTAAGTGTGAGTGTATGTAAATATTCTGTAATGAATTACAAATCGTAGGAGTGAAGAAAATTGAAGTAACTGCTACGATTATGCAATATGAAATCATGTCCGAACGAAACATTTTATTTTACTCGGATGTCCAAAGTGCTATAAAAACATTGGACTCAACAATAATTGTTGATTCACTAAAACAACCGTAGACAAACTAAATTATTTTCCTAGAAAAATCTAGTCTTACTTCAATTGATCCCAGACCATATAGACATAGAGAATAAAATAAAAAAAAAAAATAACTCACCGGTTACAGAAATACTGAAAGAAAAAACTTCTATCCGTAGTAGTAACACTTTAGGTTGTGAACGAAAACACAGGAGTGGTCACGTGTGACTGTACTGAACTGAATGAATGGTGAAACTTTGAGGGAGCTATTCCAAATAGATTTAGGGGATAACACTAATACGTGGTACCTAAATGTGATTTCTAGAAATGAAGGGTAGAACAGAGAGGGAACCCGTGAGATTTATGTAGGAGATATAAGGTCTCATATCCCACCCATCTAACCAACAAGCCTATTAAATGTAAGTGTGATGATCGTCTTACCCTTTTTTTCTTCTTTTTTACTACATTTTCAAAGGATATTTGATGCTACTTAATTCTTCTGTAATTCGGCATTTAGTGAAAAGCACTGAAGTAGTCTGCAAGTAGTAGACGAAATACGTGTATCTGTATGAAAAGCATATCAGTAAAATTAAAAGGAAAATATTCTACTATTTTCGACGCTTACACACCAAAAAACAAGTTTTTATTTCACAACTAATTTAGTGCTGGTTTTTTCAATATACATATCTCATCTTTAATTATGTGATGACGACGTCCAACATTCATACCATCTTTTCGGTGGTATTCCTGGTAGAAGTTTGATATTAATTTGGTCATTCATTACTTCATTACCTTGGCTATCCAACCCTTTGCCTCTCTCCTATGTTCTCTCCAATTTCTTTGTCTATTTCGACTTCAATGGATAATATTTTCAATGTCACATGCGTCCTTGATTTCGTTGATACCTTTCTTATCTCTTAACGTGTATGGTGTATCCACATATTTACCTTAGAGTTCACCTTTCTATAGTTCGATAGGTAATTAAATTTTTAAAAATTGAAAAAAACAGCTTGTTAGGAACAGTGATTAACTTTTTTTTTGTTTTTGCACAACCTCATAATTGGATGCAGGTGCACACAGGTTTTATTATACAATTTTATTTTGTACTGATAACTCAGAATTACAACCAAGTATCCAATATAAGTTTTTGTATCTGATGTTTAGCTATTCTTTTGTTTTTTTATATGTTCCTTCAACCTTCACGTTTAGCATCTAGCGTTATTCCCAAATACTTTACTGTATTGATATATTATAGTATTTGTTGTTGATTGGGATGGCAATGGTAAAATGCATATGTGTTGATTTGCTTTCATTAAGTTTTATACCCCACCGTTGGGTCCATAATTTTATTTTATTCACTGCAATTTGAAATTTTTCTGTAAAGTTTTTAATAGTTTCAACAGTGTCGTCTGCCATGAAAAATAGACGCATGAAAATGTTGTCAATTTTGGGGATATATCTTTTATATAGCAAAGAAGGTATTGGACCAACAACACTTCCCTGTAAATCTCCAGCAGATGTTTCTTTTATTTCTGAATATTATTTGTCAAAACATACACGAAAGTATCTATTGGTCATGTATGATTTTAGTATTTTTATAAAATTGTCTTGGTAAATTACGATGTAGATAAGTGGAAAGTGATTATATTGGAAAAGAAAAAACAAATTATGTACCGCGAGTCCCAAAAGTTTAAATACAGTTTTTATTTCAATTTTAAAATGCCTCCATTTAGCAATTTATTTAGGATTTCAAAACTTTATCTACACTACGTTCCATCTCTGCGAATTGACAAACAAACCTAGTACAAAAAAAAATTGATATTTTGAATTAAGTGATCCCCCAAATCTGTTAAGTTTTAAAATCACAGAATTTACATCAAAAAAGTTTAAATACAAAAACTAAAAATTTCTGCAACAAACATAGCGCAACAAATAGAACAGTCATCTGAAAAAAAATTTTGATACTCAAACTATTAGAAATATTCTTAATAGAGCCTGGATATTATGGGCGTAGAAAAAAGACCTTTCATAAGTGACGTAAATAGAAAAAACGCTTTATTTTTGCTCAAATACTAAAAAAAAAGTCAGATGACTTTTTTAATAATGTTGTATTTAGTGACGAGAGCAAATATAGTATTTATGGCCCTTATGTATATATGGAGAAAAACCAATAAAGGATCCTGCAAAGAAACCATTATACCAACAGTAAAGCTTGGTGGTTGTAATGTAATGGTTTGGGGGTGCATGAGCGCTGGTGGTGTGGGAAATTTGATTTTTATAGAGCAAATAATGGATAAGTATTGTTATATTTAACATTTTGAAAGAATATTTAATAACCAATGTACAAAAATTGGGGTTTGATAAACGATGCTTCACATTTCAGCAAAATAATGATCCTAAATATACTTTACAAATCGTCAAAGAATGGTGTATTTTCAACATAGCAAATCAATTACATTCACCACCACAGTCCCGCGATTTAAATCCAATTTAAAATTGATGGGCTATGTTGAAACAATAAAATTCGAAAGTATTGTATGTAACATCCAAAAAATGGAGCGAATGGAGCAAAATATCAAAACACTTCAAAATTGATTTCCAATATAAAAAGACGTATGATGGTAGCTGTGTATGATTGAAGCAAAAAGATTGAGGCAATCAAACCAAATATTAAAAAAAATCTATAAAAAAATAAATAGTGTTAATTAAAATTGATTAAAATGCACAAACTGTATTTAAATCTTTTTGAGATAATTTTTTAATTTTTTTTTTTTAATTTATTGTTTATAATTTTTTTTTGTGCAAATATTTTAATAATCATCAAAATAATTGTAATATAAACTGTTCCCAAATCATCACGGTTTTCCGCTTATAAGCAAAAATTTAAAAAAATATAAAGTGTATTTAAACTTATTGGACTCATTACGTGTTTTAAATATCTATCACTTAAAGCAACATCCTCTGGGAATTTCGGGGGACGGACGAAAACGAACTAAACAAATATTTTATTTTTTTTTCTAAATTCCTGTAATATAAAACACTAAAACAAAAACATTATATAATATTAATATATATGTATATATTATGTATTTATAAATATAATGTATATATATATACATTTTTATTTTATTTCTAAATTTACATATAATATTTAATATGTAGCTATTATTTTTATATATTAAAACGCATCATCAGATAAAAAATATGCACACAAATAATATTTTTGGTTTTGGTTATATCATTTTTTTTTTATTTTTTAATCCTCTTTCAAAATTTAACACACAGCCATTTTGTCATTTTAATTATTTTAAAATCATATTTCATGAAATTAACTTATGAAATTTTATTTCAATTTTAATATATTTTTTTGTTTTTATTAAATAAGATTTTTTACTTTTGATTCTTTTAATTGTGGTTTTTTTTTTGTTTTAATTAATTTATACATATACTTAAATTATCTATTATGTATATTTTTTTTGATCTATTTTGTTTTTTTTTTACACATACATATTCTTGATTATAATTTAATAATTATTTTGCACAAAAATAGAATAATAACATAATTATGAAAATTTTAAACCAAAATGTTAATTTTTAATTATAGTAATAATAATAATAATAATAGAATAATAATAATAATAATAATAGAATAATAAAACAATAATAATAATAATAATAATATTAATAATAGAATAATAATAATAGATTAATAATAATAATTAATAACTAATTAATATTAATATTTTTATAATATAAATTTATAAATTTATAATACATATTTTTATTTTTAATTTTAAATTATTACGTATGTATGTACATATATTAAAATTTTCCACTAAATTAATTTTATTATTTTTTGTTTTTTAAAATTAAATTTAAAATACTGCAAATAATTGTTTAGATATATAAATTATGTAGGTATATAGTTTTAAATTAATTAAATTCATTTTATAGAATGTATTTGAATAGAGATTGTTATATGTTTAGAATATACTTTTAATAAATTTTACAGGTGCTATAATATTCAATAATTCGATATCAAAGTATCCCCACGCAATATTATAGGTATTATTCAATTCAATTCATTTTTTTTTTTTTTTAAATACACAATATTAGAGATATTCTCTCTACAGATGAAACAGCTTAAGTCTGAAATTGAAGCGAGTAAATTCAATTTCAAATTTCGAGTTTATTTCTGAAAAAAAAATCAGAAATTAAAATGTGGTAACAACGATTTTAAATTAAAGATAATTAAATTGTATTAAAAACAATTTCATTTTGCTGTTATTTTTAAAAAATGGACAAGAGCGATTATGTATAACAAATTCGAAAATAAATTGATATTGAAAATCGATTCAGTTTAAAATAAATGTTTTTGGACATCATTTGAAATTTGTAATAATCTTTTAACTTGAAATAATCTTTTAATTTGACATTATTATGATTATAAATATGATTATAAAAATGTTTAATATAATAACTTAACTTTAATAAAATTTAATAAAAAAACATAATTTTTCTTTTGCTATAATCTAAAATCGCAAGTGCTTATGAAGGAAGTACGTTACTTCCGAAATATCGATATTTGCAAAATAAAAATTAATTTATTAGTGAAAAGAAATTTGACTTTTAAATGCAGAATTTAATGTATCACTAAAAATAGATTTAATTAAAAATGAACTTAAGTTATATTATTACAAATAATAACGATTTGGTCGGTTGGTTAGATGAGATGGGTGGGAAAAGGCTTTATCCGGTCACTTAGACCATGCCGATCGTTGAGAGGTACCTTTTCTCAACGATTTCACTTTTGATGGTAATAACTAGATTCCGTTGTCGTCGTCGATTATGTGATAGAACAACGTTATGAATTTTGTATGTATATCAGTGGCGACTCGACCTAATAAGCAAGTTGTTCGCTGCCCACCCAGTAATATTCAGCTAAAACTAAAATATAGTTTAAAATTCTTAGGTGTAGAAGCTCAATATACAAGAAAATTGTTGTGCAATCACTTCTTTTTACTACTATATTATTTTGATAGAGCATTGCGATTATATAAATTGTTTATATTTTTCAAGTTTTCAACAAAAGGAAATATTTTTTTTTTTTGTGCATTTCAGCTAGCCCATCCAGAATTATACACAACGATCCGCTACTGATTTATATGTATACATTTATGATATTATTCATTGATGTTAATAACTCAATTCTCATCTTAAGCCGACTTAAGCAATTATTGTTTATTGCCACAGAATGGCTATTATAAAAATACAACTTTGTTTCAAATTGTCAATTAATTAGTTATTAAATAATTATTTCTATTCACATAACAATTTTAAAAATTATTTGTCAACTAATGGATTTTATACATATACTTAAATATATACATATTACCAACTAATTTTACTATACTTAAATTTTGCCAAAACTAAAATAAATTTTAATTAAATGTTATGATTTCATTAACTTTGTATGTTTTCTAAGATTCAAATTGAAAAATTCTGTTTTTATTATAATTTTGTTAATTATTCGACTTAATCTGAAGATGAATTAATTGTCTAATTAGTTAAAAAAAAATATTTGTTGTTACTAGTCTATAATTAGATGATATTTTGGAGTGATTTTATTTCATCCATTGCTTTCAGTGCTTTGGAATGATTTTATTTCATCCATTTTTTTTTTTTGATTGAATTGAATTCAAATTTTTTTTAGGACCACATTTGTTTCAACACAATAATAAAGAAAATATTAAAATAAATAAAAACCAATTATCATAAAATGTATTTTGTAAGATAAATAAGTATATGTATAAAAAAAAATATTTGTTATTAATAATAAGAGGGTAATCACAATTACAGTATATTATTAAAAACAAAAAGGTAAATCATTAAATTTTGGAATGTGTAATTTGTATTTATAAAAAAAATTGTCATAATAACATAAATTCTTAAAATATTAAATTTAATAAAATATTTTGAATTAATTCAAAAAGGCTCACATCACAAAATAGTCTTCAGTTCGACTACAAATTTATTTGGATGTCTACTGGTATAAATAGATAAATATTTTGAACAGTTATACGAGTATAAAAGTAGAAAAAATGTTGTATAAATCATTTAAGTATTATTGTTTATCTCTGATAATACCAGAAGTATTATTATACGAGCCAAATATTAATTCTGAAAATAAAATATTTATGACAATCTGTATACACAGGGGAATAAGATTTACTCTTAGTAAAATTTTACTTTAAAATAATATTACAATTAATTTTATAATTAATCATGAAATATCCATTATAATAGTTATAATGATATAATAATAAAAGCTCTTTTCTTTATACATATATCTTTATTAATATACTCTTCTTTTTTTCATTTTTGATGTTCAATAATTATAATCACTTGAGTTCTAACCAGCGGTTAGGATTATCACTGTTTTCAATTTGAACATGCCCATAGTATACTCTAAAAATGATTTAAAATTAATTAGACTGAAATCTCATTGAATATAATTTGAAATTAAAGAAATTGCGTAAGTTCTGAATAAAAACATAAATTGATTATAAATTAAAAAAAAAAAAAAATAGTAACAAAATAGTAAATAATTATTTAATTTGTGAATTAATCAAAATTTATTCTTAAATAATTTGAATTAAAAAAAAATCTTTTGTCCCAACGAATATGTGTTTGAATGAATGTGTATTTAAATTATTGAATTATGCACCTATGTACCTATATCACTGAAATAAAATTAGCAACAATATTGTATACATAATTATTATAATTGAAAAATAATATATAATTATGGACATTTAAACAAAAAAAAAAAAGCTAAAAGTTTAATTTTTTGAATTATAACCCATTGTAGGTTTTATGTGTGTATGTTATTCTATCATACCATATTTTGTATTTTTTTTTGGAAAATTCTTAATTGTACTATTTATAATTGTAATTAATTATGAATGTTTGGGTCCCTCTTACAGAGTGAATCACTTTTTTCTACTTTCATTTACTTCAGTCTTTGACTGAAAATTACTGAATTAAATAAGATTCTGAAACAAAATATTAGCATTCCAATTGAGTATTCCGAATTACTTTAAATTACTATATTCATGTAAAAGAAACGCAAACATTGATGAATAATGTTATGTAATATATATATATATATATATATATTATGCCTCATTATAAAATATTTTTTTTTGTAAAGTTACTTTATTCATGCGGTTTAGAAATTTATTAAATCAATTTTTGAAATTGTTTTAAAGAATTTGTCAAGTACACCCTTACGCATTAAAATATAATTTTTTGAATATTTCGATAAAATTACAAATTGCAATATTTTTTTTTTTTTTTTTTGGACAAATGAATTTTTAATTTAATCGCGGACGGTAACAATAGAAAAATTTTATTAAAAAAAAAAAAGGAAATTAATAGGCATAGATATAATTATTAATAATTAAAATATATAAACTTAATAAATTATTATTTTTTAAAATTATTTCTCATTTGCTGTTGATTTGATATTACCAATAATAATTTATCAATAACTTTACTTGCTTGTTGATGCTGTTGTAATAATGCTGTTTTTAATTCTTGTATTTCACTTGTTAATAAATCTAAACGTTCAGCATTATCATCAATTTTTGTTGTTAATGTACACAAACTCATTGCATCATATTCAGATTCTGGTGGTGGATTTTGTAAATAACTATTACATTTCATATTGCTAGCACTACCATTATTACCATTATTACCATTTAAATTATTATTATTATATTTATTTTTATATGAAAAATATGTTGCAGCACTACTTTTTGCTGATATTGTATGTCCATTATGTTTTCTTTGTTTACCAACATCATATGCATTCATTAATATATCACGTGGCAAACGTTTTTCACTTGGATTTAATGGTTTTACACATAATACAACTCTATATGCTAATGGTGATACTAATGCTGTATAATGTAATAAATTTCTTAACCATGTTGGTAAATAACCATTAAATAATGCTGATTCAATATATGAAATTAATTTTGTTTGTCTAACTAATTTTGATAGACCAGCAGTTTTTTTTAATCCTTGAATATCATGTACTGCAATACCAACTAATAAATTCATTAGTATTATTGTTACAAATAATAGGAACAATACAAATGTTATTTGGGCGCTTATCTCTAATAAAAATGGTGGATCTTTACCATCCGGATCATTTATTAATAAGGATAAATCTTGTTCGCCTATCATCATAACTAAAACTGTTATAAAACCCATAAATGGATTAGCAAATGATGATGATGATGGAAATATAACACAAAAACTTATTGTAAATCCGACTAGCATACATGAATATGCCATAAATAATTTTGCAAATTCACCTTGAACTTTTGTATACATTGCAACATAAACATCAAATACTGGTAATTGTCCTATCATTAACATTAAATTTGTCCATCCCAATAGTACAGCAAATGCACCAATATGATTTTGAAATGTATACGTTTGTTTTGTATATATATATGATATTACAAATACACTTGTAATAACAAACCATTCCATACTATTTTCAACTTGCATAAAATACTGCCGCACCGATGTATAACCCGTTATACCATAAACTTTTCTAAATATTTCAATAATTGTAATTGCAACCAGAACCCACCATTGCATTTCCATTACAAATGGATTATTACGTAACATATCACCTAAAATTGATTGTTTCTGACATAATTCTTGTGCTTGAATTGTTGTATTATCATCTTTACTACCATTATAACAATTATGGGCTAATGCCGTTAATACATACAAAGTTAAAAATAATACAAATGTAAAACAAAATATTAATCTGCCAATATAATATTTTCGTATTTTACCCCATTTTATATATAAAAATGCCGAACATAATGGATGCTCTAAAATTTCTTTTTGTCCTTCATCAACAAATGTATTCAAATAGCTAATTTCTCTGGGATGACAATGTTGTAATAATTGCCGAAAATCTAATTCTAATTCAACTTCACGATTAACAGTGTCCTGTGAATGATGCAATGTTATTGCTGCATCTAATTTTTGTTGTATCATTGCAATTGATGCTGGTGTTTTACGTGTTATGACATTTAATGCTGTTGTACCTTTTTTTGATTTTGTTGTAACATCAGCACCATGAAATATTAACATTTCAACACATTGTGCCAAACCATCTAATGCAGCCAAATGTAAAGCTGTAAATCCATATATATCTTTATGATTAACATTTGCACCCCATGATATCAATGTTTCCATAATATCAAAAGCATTTTCTGATTTTCCAACAGCTGTGTGTAATGGTGTTCTTTGATCAAAATCTTCAGCATTTGGATCAGCATTACCATTTCTAAGTAATGATTCAACACATTCTAAACTTGATGTTCTAGCAGCTAAATGTAATGCTGTAAAACCTCGATGATTTTTTAATTTGGCATCAGCACCTTTTGCCAATAACAAATCAACACATTCAACATTACCTTCATCTGCTGCCAAATGTAATGCAGTTGATTCTTTTTCTCTTATACAAATTCTTATATTAGGATCAGCACCTTCTGCATTAAGAAGTGCTTCTAAACATTGTGATAAACCTAAATCTGCAGCTAAATGTATTGGATTTGTACCATTTGGTTTTAATGAATTAACATCAGCACCCTCAGTTATAAATAATTGTACGCATTCCAATGAATTTGCTCTAACAGCACAATGCAATAATGATTCTTCACAATTTAATTTGGCTGTGTCTTTTGTTATTAAAGCACCATTATTTATTAACATTTTTGCTGTTTCTGGTGAATTACCAAAAGCAGCACAATGTAATGGTGTATAAGTTTTTGGTTGTAAATTAACATCTAATTTTTTTGAAATTAAAAAATTTGTTGATGACAAACAACCACTAAATACTGCTAAATGTAATGCAGATATACCATTTTGATCATAAAAATTTAATTCAGCACCAGATGATATTAAACCTTCTAATAGATCCCATCGTTTTAAAAATGCTGACCATAAATATGATAAATTTTTTTCAATTTTTGTTGCATTTTCATATGATGATTGTACATTGTCAGCAATTATATTACCATTTTCAATTTCTTCAAATAAACGCATTCGGCCTCCAGCCGCTTTCATTTGATCTATTAAACTATTACGTAATGTATCACAGCATATTAATACGCTTAATTCACTTGTGGGTTCCTCAAAACTATCATACATACTAGGTGCACTTTCAGCTGGTGGTGATGGTCCACATTCCATATATTCAAAATCGCTTGCTGGGTATTGGGCTTCTATCATTGATTCAGGATCATTACGCCATCTTACCATCATCCCAGGTGGAACTGTTTTAAATCTAAAGAAAAAATTAAATTATAATAATTAAATAATTGTAATAAAATAGAATTAAAATATAAAAATAATAATTTTTTAAGAGTGACTAAATGTAGGTTAAATTATTTATTTGATTTGATTTATCGCATTTCATTCAATTCAATTTATTATTTAATATTAAAAAAGCAAATCTTCAAATCTATTTTAATTTCAATTTGTAAAATTGAGTCATTTAGCATTAGAAAGAAAATTAAATTAAGTTAAATATGAGTCATAGACTATAGACATAGTTGCAAAACAAAATTAAAAAAAAAAATCCTTGAAGAATGGCTAACTCAAAGAATTGGTCTCTGTTCTAACATGGTTTAATTGTTAAATATTACAATTTGCCTACTATTCGACGAGTTCGAAAGAAACTGTTGTTTAAATCAATCTCAGGAATGCATTAGCCAAAACTAAAAATAGAGTCGCACGATATATCAAGAATTTAATATGAAAGAAAGAATTAAAATGGGGCTGAAGAAAGAATTAACATGGGGTTGGTTAGAATAGAAATAAATAACGGAACAGAAGTAATAAACAAAAGAAAAGCTACTGGTCTAGGTTATATTGTTGAAATATTGCTTAATTAGGTTTCTACTTGGGTGGGAAATGTAGAAGTTTATGGGACTATTATTAGTAGGTAAATATAAATACTAGCTTTATTAGTGTTATTCCAATTAATTAATTTATTAAAAATGTATATTAAATTCAATCTGATTAGGATGTGAATTAAAATCATCCTGAGCTATAGTCCTTTTTTTATTCAGTCCACCGATAACCACTATGAAAGAACGCTTTTCTCTGTAGAATGTGGTTCAAAAGAAGTTTGTTACATAAATTGTATGCGTACTACTAAAAATCCAAATAAAATCATAAATATCAATTAAATCCTGTCTCAGTATATGAAATATAGGTAATATTAATATACATGCGCACAGTTGTTGTTGAATATAAAAATAGTTTTAGAATTTAAAAACACAAAATAATAGGTCTACAAATATCATTTAATTAATTAAATGAATTAAATGAACAGAATGATGATATGTTTAATATACGATGCGTGTAGTTTAATTTCTAAGAGACAAGAAATGTTAACGGGGTTCCTTCGTTTTGCCACAAAAATGAAATTTTTCAAATGAAATTTTTTATTTTACGGTAAATATTAATTAGGAACCTTGTAAGTGTAGACACCTAACTGTTTTTGTTCAATTTGTTAAAATGTACAAAATAAAAAAAAATAGTATTTTCGCTATAAAGTAAAGAATTTAGGAATCAAGTGTTATAATTCGGAAAACGACAAAAATATAAAATGAAATATTTATTTCATGCAAAATGAGATCAGTAAAACCACTTCTGTGCAATTGCATAGGTTTCCACTAGTATGTATGTATAATTCAATCAATATTTGTTATATAGCTCAAGATGAGTCATGATTGAGTCTTGATTAGATGGAGTCTTGATGAGATTGATTCGCTTCAAACTTATTTTGGACAATTGGTTTTCATGAGTTAATTTCAATGTTTAGACAATTGTCTTCTACTTTGTCTTGCCATTTTAATCTTTGTTTAGTATTGTACCGGATTTCGTTTAGTAAAACGATGCATGTGATATAATGCATTACATAGTAACTAAATCAAAATATGATAACATTGTTTGTGAATATTACATTCGCCTTATTCTCCAATGAAACGTGTTGAAGAATAATAATGATGATGACATTTTTTACAGTTAATTTTTAATTAAATAATACAAAGTTTTTTGTAATTTTTAATATATTTTTTACTGGCAATGCTATGTATTCAACAAAATATATATACATATTTTCATTCGAGTTTACACAAAACACAATATAACAGTTAAATGCTAATTTAACATTAAGTATTAATTTATTTTAAAATAAAATTAATTTAGAGAATATGAATTATGAAAATTATTCTTTTTTATTTACAGTGTTGCCAAACAATTTTGATATAAAAGAAAATTTACAAAAATTACCAAATTACTTTTCATAATATTTTGTTGCGTTATTCTTTTTAATACTTTTTTATTTTTTTTTTTTTAAATGAAGATTATTAATTAATTTAATTTCATAAATTGAATCAGACACACTTTTAAAAAAAATTTTTAAATTAAAAAATATTCAAAAATAAAGAACAAAAATTAAAAATTAGTAATATATTATTTATTTATTTTTTTTTTTTCTTAATTCGTTGATTCCCGTTGTTAAAATTTAAATTTTCGAATAATTTAAATTGCTTAAGTTCTGACTTCAACCATTTCACTAGTAATACTAATCAATTAGTATTGTTCTATTGAAAATCTCCATCTATTTTTTTTTATTTTTTTTTTTTTGTATTTTGAATTAAAGCTTAAACGTGAAAAAATGAATGTTTTTCTTGACAGGTATTTGCGTTTATGAAATATGTATCTACAATAATGCAGTTTATATTATTATTATTATTTTTATTTATAACTACATATATGTATAATTTTACTGTTATTTCGGATGAAAATTTTAAATATTCAAATATTTTTGTTTGTTTATATTTTTATTACATATTTTTTTTATTCATAAACTGATTTCGGTAATTAAAGTAAATTAATTAAAAATAATTACTCGTGAGTATAAAAAGTGAAAACTGACGAGTATGGTAGGTAATAAAAATTTCTTATTTGGTCAATTTCAAATTAGAATTTAGTATACTGTTAGTTAGACCTATTAAAGTATTATAAAAAGAAAGCATCAAAAAAGGACTTTTCAAGTTTAGTTAAAAAAGGATGATTTCAAAAAGGATATTTAACTTAAATATGATAAAGATGAAAGTTTAGAAAGAAAATACGATATTGGCAAGATTTTCCAAGATTTGGAAGCTTCAGTTTCTCCCATTTAATTTGAGATATTATTTTTCCAACACTAACGGACCTAGAACTCTTTGAATGTATAACTTTGTTTGAAAGCTTTTAAATTTTTATTTTAAATAAAATTTGAATGGAGCTTTTATCGGTTTTATAACTGAAAATATGAGAAAGGTATTGTATCTATGAAACCCTTGAAGTGAATTCGATGGTCCCATACAAATATTTTACCTATACTAATGAAGCGCTGCGTAATTGTATATATCATATCTATTCATATATGATTGGCACCCTGTATATATTTGATTTTATATGACTTTTAAGTTACTTACAACAAACTATTAAATTATTTACAATACTTTTTATAACTGTTATACTTAGTAACTGTTATACTTAGTAAACTGAAATTTGAATATCTAATTTAATAAAAGTTACTGTTAAGTATCAATACAAAGTATATAATGTTCATTCATATAAATAAAACTGTTATACTCTTTTTTATACTTTGTATTATAACTGTGTAATTTTGTATTATACTATGTATTATAACTGTGTCACTACATATTTACTTGCATTAATAATATTATTATTAAATTATAAATATAAATGGACATAAAACAATCAAAGTCCATAATTAAGTTAGAACAGTCATAAGTAACAATAACTAAAGTCTAGTAAATAATATTAAGTTGAACTAAAAAGGAAAGTTTATACAAAATTAATTCAAGCTCCTGTATAAATATTCATATTTCCAGTAATTATTTTACATACTATGTATTTTTTGTTAATTTTTATCTTTGTCAATATATATGTGAACAGTTTTTTTTAGCTTAGTTTTGCATTAATGTGATTCGTCAGCAAAATAAATTTTTCAACATTATTATGCAAGCTTCCCTTCCCCTGAACGATATGATCTATTTCCAATCAGCTTAAATCAAAACAATATTATTATGTATATTTAATAAATATGTTATGTCATACATAATAATGTATGTTATTCCATATTACATTTTTAAATTATTATATTTGATAAGTGGAAACTAAAAAAGATAGTTCAACTTAAGTTACAGGACAATATGATTTAAAAAAAATTATTGAAATATTATAATTACAGGGTATTTCTTTACGCTGGTATTATTTGTCGCATATATAAATAGGTGAGATTTTACTTAATAGCATCTAGATTTAATAGTTTTGGCGGACTTTGAACTGTACTTTACTTTAATTACAATATCTTTTTTGATATAAGTACTAAAATGAAAGAGTTAAGTAAGCTTTCAAGAAACTTTATTCATTATGACTGTATACTAATAACATACTTCACCTTATAACATTGTTTTTATACGTATAATATTATAATGTCATATATATTAATTTAAAATAAATTCATATGTGAGTTATAAAAATTAAACAAAATTTACAATTGGTAAAACTTAATTAAATGTTGAAAAATTATAGTGTAAAACTAATATTTTTCGAAATTATAAATATGAGTTGTTAAACTAATCAGAATTAAACTAAAAAATGTCTAAATAGTCTAACACTGCTATATACCTACTGATGAGTTACAGTATAGTGTTTGTGAACGAAACACTCCATTTATTATGTTATATTATGTTATTTTTTTTTAAATTTACTTCTACAATTAGACTTATCGTGCAAATAGCATTAAAGATATTGTAATTTTAAGGTTAATTTCAATTTCAAAAAATCAAACTGAACCTAGATTTTCAAAAGTTAGAACAAACATTGAAACACTCTGTATATTTATAAAAATGTATACTATACCTATTTGATCCAGATAAAGGTGCTTCCTGTTCATTTTTAGCAATTACACTAGCTGTTCTATTTATTCGACGAGTTTTTGCTGTACCTTCTTTATAACCCAAATTTTCCATTCCAACTTGTAATCCGGGGTCAAGTTTGGAAATTGTTTTTATTTATTTATTTTTGTTTTTTTTTTTTTGTTAAATAATCACTTTTATAATTTTAATTAATTATTAAATTTGATATTTAATAAAATTGTCTTATTTGATTTAGTCTTTTTAATTTTTTCTTATCGTTTTTATTTTTTCTTATATAAAAAAAAATTAAAATTTATATAGTTTTACCGTTATTAATTTAAAATTTGAAACAGAATAACGTTTAAAACAAATATATTCAAATAAATCAATTTAATTTTATTTTCGTTATTGTTTTTTTTTTTGTTTTTGTTTTTTTTTTATAATATTTTGAATTGTTTATTATACATAATGTTAATTGTTTATAATATGTAAACTTTATAAAATGGCATGTATCTTGAATTATATTTTTGAATCACTTTTTTTTGAATATTCAATTAAATTTCATTATAAACTTCGAATTTATTTTCGTTTTTTTTTTGTTTTGTTTTTTTTTTTTTTTTGTAGATTTATAAAACTTAAATCACTTCTTTTTCGTAAAAAAAAATATAATATTTTCTTTTTATCACTGGAATGTTCATAAGTATGTTTATATATTATGTATATTTAGATATTAATATAATATTGGACTATTGGAACACTTGTTAATTTTAATAATAATTTATTATGACATTGACACTGAAAATTGAATTTTTCTTCTCTTGGAATAATTCGATTTGTATAATATTATAATATGTTTGATTGTTTATGTTTTGCAATTATGTACATATTTTGAAAATTTTATATTATTATTGTCTGTATTTCTACATTCTATTCTAATATTGTAAAAATGTATATATATGTATAATAAAATAGTAGTACATTATTATTATGATTATTTACTCACTGTTCATTTTAACTATAAGAATTATTATATTTTGTTATATCATAGGATTAGAAATATTGAATCACCGGAAATCTGTAGCCATAATAAAATTAAAACACTATAAAACAGTAATTTTAATAGTTTGTAATTGTGAAAATATCATTTTTGATTATCATTGATGAAACTGAATGAAAAAAAATTACTTTTGTTTATTTATTTTTGTTTTTTTTTTTTTTAAATTATTAACATTTCAGGGAAATTAATTTAATTTTATTTATTTGTTTTATAATTTTTTTCTTTTTATAATTTCTATTGATTTGCTATGTTGCTATATATTTTTGTAATTACAAATTGTATATTTAAATTTATAATACTAAAATTGAATGTTGTCATCGAACTTAACTGTTTCGATATATGTACATACATGTATTTGATCACTTTATTTTTTACTATTATATTTTTTCACAATAAAACTGTTATATGTGTATACATCTGTATCTGTAATATTTTAAAATTTCTGATTATAAAATCTCGTTTGTTCTATTTTTTTGTTTTTTTTTTGTTTTTTAATTTGTTGTAAACAATTCTATACATAATAAATAAATTAAATTTTATTAACTTAAATTCTATTTAATATTATTATTTAGTTAATGGAAAATTTATATAGAGTATCTATATTAAAAAAGAAAATACAATAGAATTAACATTTTTATAACTGTTAATTGTTTAAGGATTCATTTTATTATTACTACATAATATATGATAATATACAATCATTATATGTACATATATACATATGTATATCAGTTTGATGATCTGATTAAAATTTAAAAATAACTGATTGTTGGGAAATTTGATTCTTAATTTTAGTGTTGTATGTGTATATGTATATATATTATACTTATGTTATTTCTCTTACATTTTTATTCAATATTCAATAATAAAGTTAATTAAATTTAGAGATGTCCATACATTTATTTTTAATATGTGGCGTTTATATTATAAGCTTAAAAAAAATTAAAGCTATTGTTGGTGTGATACGGATATATTTTCCCAGTATGACTTTTAATTAAAGAAAATTAAAAAAAAAAAAAATAGTTGAAAAATTTTTTTTTTATTAAAATTGAATAAAAAAATTATTTCGTTTGAACAAGTCGAATTAAAATATCGTGCAGTAGTATTAAAAGAAATACTGTTATAATCGTTTATTGGCATTGCAAATTATGTGAGATGCAGATATACAAAGCGGACTATAGAGAATAATTTTAGCAGTTCCTGGAAATTTACCCACTAAGATAATATATTAATCAAGGCTTAGTTTTGAACGGAATAAACCAACGGCCTTACCAAAGAAAAAACCCTTGGATTAATCCGTTTAAAGCGCTTCAATGAATATAGTTGGCTATCAATAGTTAGTTATAATTGACAGAAATGTTGATAATGTTCCTTAAAAACCAGAAGAAAGTGGTTTTGACTGTAAACATTTTCTGCATGTGTTAAAGGAGATTTTTGATCTTCCACCTCCATGTTCGAGAGTAAACGGATATTGAAGGTTTATCAAACTTACTTCGTGCAGGAATCAAAAAATCTGGAATGGTCTTTTTAATGAAATTGAAATTATCAAATTTAGTAAATGGACCAATCAAAATAATTAACCTAAAAACTGTATTTTTCCTACGTACAATTGGAAAAATGATTAACTGGGTATAATTTACGATATTACATATACATCTATATTATACCATTCATATTACTTAAATAAGTGTAAAAAATGCATTATCAAATCCAAACTATATAACCTTTGTCATACCTATACTAATAAATATACTACCAGAAAATAAACAATATAAAAAGAAAATAAGCAATAAATCGTCAAAAAATTAACAAAATTAAGTAGATTTCCTGTTAAAAAATTTACAGTATTTACAAAATTCAAAAATTTATTAAAAATAACAAATAATTTAAAAGCCGGTATCTCTAGTATAAATTAAATATTCAAATTGACTTTGAAAACTAATTCATCATATATTTTTTGTTCTTTTACGATTTTGAATGTCTCTTTAATATGACAATTTTATTTCTTATTAATTTAATGATTTTGCGAATATCACTTTTTTATCATTATCAACATCAATATCATCATTATCAAACATATTACAATAATAATTAAAACTTGTAATAAATATTTTTTTTGTTTGTGTCAAACTAGTTTTTTTTTATTTTCTATTTCTTCTTCTTTTATATATTTTCAATTTTAATTCTCATTAATTATTTAAAAAGGTTAATGATTTCTTATTAAATTTTAATAAAAGATGTAAAATATTTTATTTCTCTTTCTAAATGATATATTTATGTATGTATATCATATTTTATTAATTAAATATGCAAAAATATATATGTATATATATATACTTTTTCCGGATTCTAAATATTATGAATTTTATTTAATTTAGTATTCATATTTTAATTGTTGTTGTTATCAAATAGATAAAATAATAATAATAAGTGATGTCATCAACAGGATTTGAATATTTGATTTTGAAAAATACAATTGAGAAAAAAAAATGAAAAAAAAAATAAACAAATAAAAATTGGTATACAAAGAATTTCAATCGAAAATTGAAGATAAATGTTCAAATTTAAAAGGGTTATCACCTGGTCACTTACATATTATTATATTAAAGCTTTTAGTAATGATTTGGCATTTCAGTTAAATAATTTTTATTTAGGTAACCAATTTTGTAAATTCAACAATAGTCTGTGACAACAAATTTATGATAATTTTTAAAAATATATTTTTGGTTTTATTAAAAAAGTGTTTCTCAAAGGTCAAAAGAATTCCATGGCATTCAAATTGCAATCAAAAAAGTTTAATTAATATCACATATAAGCAAAAAAAGATAGTATATAAATACGGTATTTATACTTAACATTAAATACGGTATTTATACTTAACATTAAATACGGTATAAAATTTGACGTTTTGGATTATAAATTTTAATTATTTTGATAAATTTTTACGTTTGTTTTTTTAAAGATAGAAAATTATTCACATTCATGAATCAAAAATAAAATATATACATACATTTTTGCTAGATCATCTATAAAATAGGTGAAATAGCAAATAAATACTTTGACAACTTAAAAAAAATATTTTAGATCGTAGGAAAACAAACTGTTATTAATTAAAGAAGTGCTTCGTTCATTAAAAACAACTCAAAACCATCGGCATGAAGTGTTGGAAAAATGTAGATCATTTTCTGAAGAATATAGGGTTTAACATTTTTAGTTAATAAATTTATATCCTTCTTATTTATTAAAAAATTACAAATTAGTAAAAACATTATCAAGTGAGAAATCAGAAATTATATTATTAATTTCTAAATTAATTCAACTGCTATTGTTAAATTAAAAATTCATTTTAGGTAAAAATATTTGAAAATGGGCAGAAACAAAACGATTCCGCTTAAAACGTAACAATTAATGACTATAATTTTGAAAGAAGAGTAACAATTTTATATATGTACATATTTAAATAATTTAATAAATAATAAAAATAATAAGCATTTAACAATTAACAATAGAGTACAAGTATCAAGACAGTATATTTTTAAGTATAAAATATTAAACAGGGCAATTCAATTAAGAATGTACAAGACGAAAACAGAACCGATTTTAATAATCAGTGACGAAAATATAGTCTAGCTATATAGAGAGAGATTTTCTAAACACAAATATTAAATTATTTGTCACAAAATAAATTACGATATGAATATTATAGTTTATTATTCATTATCGTAATTTATTTTATGACAAATAATGGCAATCACACGAAATCCCCAATAACAAAATCTCTAAAAAAAAAATAAACTAAAAAAATTATTTTACATTTTTTATTTGAAATTTTGTCGTTGAAATTGTTCCTGCGATTATACAAAACATGGTTTTGAATTTGGTGCCACATTTAAAAATACCTCGTTTTTCTATATTTTTTTACTTAAACAACGAAGTTATTCTTTCATAGGAAAATTTGTATTTGGGATTTTGTCTTTTTGGAGATTTTGAGTTTTGTTGGTTTTATGTTTTAGTGGCTTTTATTTTGGCGATTTCAATCTCTACCCAAAATTAAATTAAACAAAAAGCTAGAAGTACTAATTAAACGCCGAAATACTGTAATTTATTCATTAACAATTGCTAGGATGGTACATGGTAAGAATAAATCTAGAGGGGTATCCGGACAATACTATATAGCAAAATGTTGACCCAAATTAGAGGATGATTTATAAACGAAGTCAATGACAATTGTTGGATGAAGAAAAAAATTTTTTTTTTCATATTACATATTCAAATATTATAAATATATATGGAATATATATATATATTATATATATATATCTATATTATATATATTTATATATTATGTATATATCGCTTACTGGCTTATAAAGGCTTATTCTGAGCTAATATAATATTTATAAGGATCTATACTCGTATAGCTAATCTTGGTGTTATTGAATTTTACAGTTATTTAGACCTTTGTAAAACATTTAACAATTAATAAAACTTAGTTAGTTTACGATAAACATAAGCTTAAATTTTCGAGAAATATCAAAGCGTGTAAAGCATCCATTTGATGATTACAGTATTAACTTTTTGTATTGATTGTTGGAACATAGCCGCGCTTGAAATCAAAAAAACATTATACTTATATTTTAAACTGAAATTCGACTTTGTTCAATAGTTGTTTGTTAGAACTTAAAGATTGCCAAAACTAATAAAATTTTTAATTTTTTGTTATAGATGTGCTCTATGGTATATGAATCATATATATTTCTTTAGAATTGAATTGAGATCTTCTTTAAGTGAATTGTTTATGCGCAATTAATTTTATTTCTAATTAATTTTGTTTTTTTTTTTAATTCTTTAATTTTAGTTAAATAAATTTAAATTATTCGTTAGATAAATAAAAAATAACAAATTTTTTGTACATAACTATAATTTTTGGACATTTACGTAATTATTTATTTCCATATTATTATTCCCTTTTTTTTACCTCATATTTTATTTATTTTTAATTTTTAATTAATTTATAGTTTAATTTATACTTTTAATTTTTTTTTTTTTGTTATACACACGTAATATGAAAATTTTCATTTTAATTGAAATGAAAACGCAAAAGAATATAATTTTAAATTTCCTTTGGTATGTGAATTTCCGGTTTTATATTTTAATTCTTATAATGTACTAATATATATATAAATGAGTTTTAATTACATAAAATGAAAATTTAAATACAAAAAAAAACAAGATAGTAGTAGAAAAAGAGGAAATCAAAAACTACAAATTAAGAAAACGAAATAGAGGTACTCTTAATATTTAAAGAAAGTCTTTAATATGAATGAAAATTTATAAATTAGTAATTATGTTTATTAATCCAAATAAAAATGTATTGCATATATATGTATATGTAATTTCTAATTTTTATTTTATTTTATTTTTGGAACAAAGTTCAATTTTTAAATTTAAAAATACCCATAGCAGAAAAAAAAACCCATAGTAGATGAAAAAAAATGTTTTTAATCATAAGAAAGTCATTGTTAAATAACATAAAATAATTTTTTTTTTTTTTGTAAATTTAAATTGGGTAAAAGTTCATTGGTGTATAAAAATTGTGATAGTTGGTTATGTAATTAACTATATTAATTATAATTTTGAATGAGACAATTTAGATTAAAATATATTATTTAGGACAATACTAATTATATTTTAAACCAGCCACAATCAAAAATTAAACTAATCCTTGAAAGTAGATTTATATGATTGAATTTAGGAGAAATATACTTCAGACGTCAACTTATCTTTTCTTTTTGTGTTATCAAATGATTTTCGATTAGAAAGATTGACAAAACTATAAATAAATTAGTAAAAATATTTATATTAATTTTTTAAACCGCCTTCAAGCCAAAATGAAAAAGAAAACAATTACAAAAGTTTACGAAAAACATATGAAAAATATTGACTTGCACGCACAATTTATTTTTTCCTGCGTTTCAAAAACCCATTTTATACGATTCGAATTTTGTGACATTGTAAAATATTTTTGACATACAATATGGAATGCAAAACATTGTAAAACTTTTCAGTTTTTTTTATAATTTTGAAATCAGGGTTCATTAGCATATGTAAATTCGTAGACAGACATGTATGTAGTATCATTAGTTTCACGTATTCCACACTTGAAACTACTAAATTAGCGTAGTACCACATGTATATATATTTCTGTCAAAATATAAAAAATTAAGCAATTAAAGGTTATTGTAGGTTTTTTTTACATTAACAAGCCAAATCTAATAATTTTTTTTATATTAAAAATCTAATTAATATCTAATACTATCGGATGAACACTCGAACTATTTTTTAAGCAAAGACATTACCCAATCACATACAATATAGTTTGTTCTTGTTAATTTGTAATATATCAAGTATAATTTAATAATGGAAATTAAATCTATTGTAGAGTAACTTCGCCTTTATAATAGCAATTTTCACATTGGAATAAGTTATAAATAAGTAATTTTATAGTAATTACGTTAAAATTTTGGTAAATTTTTATAACTCACAGATGTATGAATTTACATCTTTTAATAAGTTATAAAATCAACCAAAGCCAAAACCAGTGAGGAGTTGTATAGATGGTCCAACACTACCAGCACCTACTGATGAGTTCAAGTAGTGTTGTGATGAACGAAACAACTCCCTAAAATTTATTGTTTGATCAAAAACCAGTTTTCAATCTATTATAATCAAGAGATTTTTCCTGGCTAACATTGCTGAATTATATCGTAGTTTCATGACTTCAGTTTCTTGTATTTATTAATTTTTACGGTAGTTTTTTTTATCTAAGGGTTCAATCGCCACTTATCGTTTGGATAACAGATTGAACCTAGCTATTTCATTAAAATACTTGGCTAAGAAATCTGAATTAATTTGTTATATAATTTTGTAAATTTAGTATGTATGTAAGTTAGCTTAAGTTGTTAATGAAATAAAGAATTATTATTATTATTATTGTTATAGGAATTGATAAATTCGCTGTTACTGTTCTAATTCTTACCAATAACATAATTATAATTCATCATAGAAATGATCCCTATTGGCTTGGGCGATGAAATTTCATGAGATTTCTTCTTCTGAGATCAATAAGAGGGGATAAAACAATAATATGTAAAGTATAAATATGAGAGTTAAATTAATATAAGCATTATAAATAATTCATAAAACAAATATAATTTTAAAATAGAAAATTTAAGATCACTTAAAAATCAAATATTCTAATGCAGTGCTTGCAGAGTAATTTTTTTTAATACTGTACCAAAAAAATTAAATTCTATGTACGAATTAAATTTAAAATATCAAATATAAAATATTAAAAATTTTATAATTTTCTTAAATAAACTACAATCCTGATCTGTTATCATAATAATTGACATCTTTACCACAAATCAATATGATTAATTTGAAATTTTTTTTTAAAAATTATAAAGCTATAGAAATATTGTTTATTAAATTGTAAATTTAATTTTGATCAATGGCATATTTATTTCTATTAGTGATAGTTAATTAATTTTTAATAAACTTTGAACCCAAATTGCACAAAAAAAAAGCTGTTAAAAGTTTATTTATATTATTATCTTCCCATCAAATCAAAACTATTTTCTACAATAATCTAACCGCGGTTGTGTTTGGCAAGATTGATATATGTCGAGAAATATGTCACCAAGTACAAAAACATACAAAAATTCTAAGCAAGGTTAAAATAAGGCCCCTCTCTGCCATACAATATTTTGTTCTTCAAGGTGTCCACTGTATCATATGCCGAAGTTTTACTAGTCGAGAACGGAACACTATGTGGAGTAAAATATATAAAATTAATAATTTAATACACTTATTTAGTAGTAACGTAGATCTAAAGTTAAGACGTGACACTTTAATACATTCATTTGACATCAACCAAATTAGTTAAGATTCGAAAAGAACAGATTTATTTTTTTTAATTATCAAAAATTAATTTCCAAAATTTGTATAAATAATTGACCAAATGTCAGTCATTGATTGATTGATCGATTGATTGATTGTCGGTCATTGATTAATTAATTAATGTTTTATTAAGTTTATCTACTAATATAAAGATCAAGTTTGAATCCAGCTTGTGGTGTGAATATTCTAAAAAAGCTAGTTTTATTATTATTACTTGAATTAAATTTAGAATATACAATATTTTGATTGATCGGGGATTCACACTTAATTTCTTGTAACTCTAATTTTCTATTAACAGAAAAATAAAAGCAACAAAACTTTTAAGACTGACTATATAAAGAACTAAAAATAAATTAATATAAATATAAAAATTAAAATTAAAATTAAAAATTGTTGACACAATATTTTGTTAGTAGGTTTATTGCAAAGTGTCTCATATTAGTGTAAATAGAATGTTCGGTGACATCGAAAAAAACTAAGTTGTCAATTTTATCCGTAAAATAAGTTGGCAACATTGTGTAAAAACAGCTTTCTGAGACATGGTGTTTTAATTCATTAGTGATCAATCAAAATTAATATACAGTTGTTATTAACACTGTACATATTTTTGTAAATGTAAATACCTGTCAAGCCGGTCGTGGAAACATCGTCAACAGCAATTTTGATCATGTAGACAATGTCTCAAGCTTTTGTGAGCTTTTGTATACATTTAAGATCATGTGGACGTTTTATTCAACTTTGTGTTGAGACATTTACGATGTCAAGGGTTTTAAATAATTTTTTTCTGACTAAACAATATTTGTCCAATTATGATTAAGACCTTTTTTATTATTAATGGGGAGTTCTATGTATGAGATACAAAAAGAGACCTCTTAAGATCTATTGCACTTCCCCGTTTATCTTAGAATTGTGGTTCTATGTCCTTGATGAACGCTGTTATTGCTTTGATTTGAATTTTAGAATCAGGCGATGTGTATTTCTGGAAATATTTTGTGTCTTTGCAAGCTCAAACAAATACAATATGGGAGCAGATTTCCTGTTCTTCTAATCAGAATCTACACCTATTTGTGTTCGATGATTAAGACCTAAGACCAAATATTTATTTATTTATTTATTAAATAGATTTTGACCATTTGCGCAGCTCACATATTTTTTTATATATAAAATAGTAAATGCATACTAAAATTTCAAAAGAAAAACTTATCGTAGGCGATGGTTAGTATGCCAAAACTCTGCGCAAGTAACTATGGTGTATATTAAAAATAAAAATAAAAAATACACTACTTGTGATTCCTCTTTGTTCGTCTCTAAGAAATAGACTTTAAAAAAATGTCTTTAAAAACAAAAAAAAAAAAAAAATAACATCATAATGATAGATGTACTATTAAAAATGGCGTAAATTAAAATTTTTTTGTCAATTAAAAATTTTTATTTCTTTTTTATTAATATTTATTTTTTTTTTTTTTAATTAAAATATTCATTTTAATTAGAAGCAACTCTTTCAGGTGTAAAATTTATCAAATATTCTGTATACCGCGGATATTAATTTATTGCCACAAGCAATTTAATTTTAATGTGAATTACTCGTTTATTTTTTTTTTTGTTTTTCTTTTTTTAATTTGCATTTGTTTTTAGAAAAATTAAAAAATTTCAAATTTTTTTTTACTTATTTTATCGATTTACTAAAACAATTCAAATAAATTTGTAATAAAAATAAGTATTTTTTGTTTTTTTTATCCCATTAATTGTTTATTTGTTTTTAGAATTCATTCAAATTTCATTTCCCATAATTAATCAAAGTGTTTAGAAATTGAATTATTTTATTTTTGTTTTCTTTTATTTTTCCTAAAAAACGTAATTATAAATTTATTAAAGGTGTTAACAAATATGTGTTAAAACGATGTAAATGTCAATGCAGTTATTTAGAAAAATCTTAAATGCTCATAATATAGAATTTATATACTGCTGCATTACATTATTGAGAAAAAAAAAATGTTTATTTAAAATTATAAATTTATAAACAATAGTTTTATTAGTAATTGTTTTAAACAACAATTTCGAGGAAATTGTTAAATAATAAAATTTATTATGATGATGGAATTTAATATAAGTTAGTGATATTAAAGTAGCACGAATGTGCTAATTGAAATTTTGAAATTTATTATATTACTGCGGACTTTAAATTTGACTAAAATTAGTTAACCAATCAAAATTTACTATTTTGTTTATTATTTTAAGTAATAAGATAAAATCATATTTTAATGTTGGAATCTGTTCGGTTGTACCGAAATCTGAAATTTAACTTATCAAGTTATTTCATTCGGAATTGCTTATTTGTCATTGAATAGCAATCTGTACATAATATTGTAGTAGAAATAGTAATCTGTACACTAAATTTAATCTGTAAATTGAACAAAAATTATGGTACATTCAAATATCTGAACCATTTGACAACCGATTTTCATTATCATTCTTTTCAATGATAGATATTTAATAGGAGCCGTAGCGAAATAAAATATTTTTTTTAATTGTCAATTGGAAATTTAAATTTAAAATTTTACCCCATCTCATGCGTAAGTAATTTTAACAACATACAAACATTTTTATATTATTATTAAAATTTGTTTTAAAGGCCCACATCCCGAAATGGAAAAGGGTCTGTAGTTGACCTGCAGATTTATCTAATAAATAAATAAATAAAGAATGTTTTATTTAAATTTTAGATAATTTCACAATATAAGAATAAAATTATGTATAAAAAATTAAACAATTTTGAATTTAACCTAATATTACTTTTAATTTTAATTTATCTAATTGCCGTAAAAACACCCCCGATTTGAATTAAATTTTTTTTTAAAAATAAATTCTTACGTATGAGGTTGTTGTCTAAGATAAATCAATAAAAAAAAATTATATAGTATCCACGAATAATTGTTGGAAAATAATTCAATGAAATATTAAGTACGAGTTTTTATTAAACTTCCTCGAATTTCGAGGAGCGTGCGAGTACTAGTATTTTTTTAAATGAAAGGGAAAAAGGAGAGGAAATGAGGAGTATTTGAAAATAACTATATTCGCTATATAAACAAAATCACGAAATTCCCAGTTATGTATAAATGTTTGCGAGAAAGTGTAACGGGTTTTTTTTTTGTCTAACTAGATACTTAACCGGTTTTATGTTGATCATTTTCTTTTTCTAATCTGAAAAATGCTGAGAGCAGATGCGAACACTCAGATTCAATTTAAACTTTTATCCAGTTTGTTACCAGACTTTTATCCGAAACTTTTATCCGAATTCTGAAATTCTTAGCAAATAAAGAAACGCTTCACTCGTTTTTTTGATTAATTTGACGTTCACAATTCTTTTAATATCACTGTTAACAACTCTAACGTCAACAACTCTAAACATTTTTGTTGAGCTAACAAATTGCACTCTAAGCAGCTGGCTGAGCCCACTCTGAGAGTTGACAAAGAAGCACAAAATTGATAATTTGAGTTTGAGCACAAAAAGAAATGTAATTTTTTTGACAGGTCTGACTCTTGATATGATGTATCCATTGTGTCCCAACATTTCCAGAATTTTTTTAAATATTTACACTATATGTAATCTTATAAAAAATGTTTTGAAGACATTCGGAATATTATAATTTTGCAATATGTATGTATATATCATCATCAACACTGGCTTGCAACCCCATCAGCGGGACATAGAACGGAAATAAAGTTTTTTCATCGTCTTTAATCTGCTGCTTACATCTTTGTTGGGTGCTTGCATTGGCTAAGACTGTTTTGCTCTCCATATTTTTACTTCCAACATGAAGGATATACAGTTATATGTATTTGATAAATTAAGTTGTTTTGAAAACTAGATTGTAGTCTAGTTTTCCTATTGATTTGCAGTATATAATAGTTTACTGACTGTAACAATAATCAAAAATTAAGACAAAAATTGATTACTGTTATTTTTCGTTTAATTTAATTTAAATTTAAAAAAAAAATGTATACATAAATTGAAATTGAAGTTACTTTAGAAGTTAGCAGAGTTGTAGTTCAACCTTTTAAGCCATCGGAAGAAACTGATGGAGTTGTAGTACAATAATGATGATAATAATGAAAACTGAACTTTGTTATTTATTTTATATAATAGATAAATTTACTATTTAATAATTATAATAAAAAAATAAAAATAATAAATGTGTAAATCCCATGAATATTCAATTCATATTGTAATTTACATTTAAGATAACGGGAATGAAATAAACTATGAATAAATTTATCAATATTTAAATTTCACTTTAATATTAAAATTATTTAAAATATATAGAATAGCCCTCAAATTATAACATAAAAAGAAAAAAAAAGCTTTATTTAAATTCCGGAACTAAATAAAAAGTTATTTTACTTTTGAAAACAAAGAAAACAAAACAAAAACAAGAATCCTTGTAAATTTATTAAATAAGAAAGAGAAAAATGGAACAATTTAAATTCCAATAAAATGTTAGGAAATATTTATTTCAAAAAAACTTCGATAATCTTCCAAAAACTTCTGAAAATATTTGAAATAAAAAACAATTCTTATTTCACAATAGAAGGTATTAAAGATATTTTAAATAACTTAGTATGTATACTTTAAGATGTCTTAAATATTCTTTAAGATATTTTAAACAACGCAAAAATATTTTTCCATATATTTATATAAAAAATACAAAAAAAAAAAATAAATGGTTATATAGGAGACATACGTTTTATGTATTTTTATATATATATATATATATATTATTAACTATATTAAATATTTATATAATATACATATTATATATTTTTCTTGTTTTATTTGATTTTTCTGATAATTTAAATTGCAATAAAATTGCAAATCTTTTCATATCCAATTTGTATGGCATTTATAAGATTTATGAACATAACGATGATAAAAAAATATTATTTCTGTGATGAATACAAGAATATAAAGAAAATTCAATATAACAAAAAAATTGTTTTTTTTTTTTTACAAAAACATAAGATAAGTTGCCAGATCATTTGATTTGATTCAAAAAATTATAAAAGTTGAAAAAAATGGATTTCATGCTCTTGTCAGTTATTTAGACAGAATTAATTTTTCATACATTACGTACGGCATGAAATTTTTACTATATAAAGTGGAACGTATACCGCTTATTCGTCACTAGTTCCTTATGAACTATACAGAATTCATAATTTTTGATTAATAAGCTATAACCTAACTATATAATAATGTAATAATAATTGTGATTAGTAATTATTAATATTAAATTGTTTCTACTGATCATTGAGATATTTTGCTTTCTCAAATGCTTCACTAGTCAAAGATATAACTTATCGTTTAAAACACAATGTTTGACTAAATATATGAACAAAAATTGTAATTGCTAAAAATTCATAATTTACTACTACATAAAGTGGAACGTATACCATCTGATGTGTATATTTATTTATTAATTAATTTTATGATATCAAATTTAATTAAATTTGAAAAACTACTTAATATTGTTAGTAAAATAGGTCTTTTTAAATAGAAGAAGGAAACTACAAACAGTAGGAGGAAGGGATTCCTTTATACAAAATTATTTTAGGTGTGGATAAGGAAAAAAAGGATTAGGAGGGAAAAGGGATGATATAATTATAATCGACTTTGCTACTTGAGACCTATACATACTAAAAATAAACAATGCACTTTCTCACGAAATCAACAAAATATAAATTTACAAATTTCTAACCTAATATTGCAATCGATCATCACAAAGTTGAATGAACATAATAACAAATCGATTAATATTGTATACCAACACAAATATTAGATTTTCGAATGTCAACTACAGCTACAATGGATATTGATAATGATGAACTCGTGTAGAACGTTCCGTTGTACAATGTGAATTAGATTAGATTAGATTGGAAATATCGGGAGGAAATCTGTCCCCTATATAACCGTAGCCGCAAAAAGAACGTTGACCTAGACTAGCATTTCGCTGTGCTCAGGGGAATCCGAACTTGGACATAGAACGGACTTGGCCCTATGAGAGGCGTATTCTATGCTTTTCTTGCTAGATAATATGTAGCTTCGTTTCCTGCTATATGCCAGAATGTACTGGTACCCACAATATTGTGACATTATTTGTTTTTGTCAGGGTTTTAAATATTTCTAAACAAACCCATACTAACTCTGATGTGGATGGTATACAATTTAATAGTTAGTATGGCTGCTTTGGGTCCAAGAGAATGTAGATTTTACGTGTTTAGTATTTTCTTCTTAGATTCTATGTAATTTTTCACTTGTTAAATTCTTCTTAAGTCACACTCAAATCTTAAAGGTCAAAGCATCTCGAACAGCATTTAATAGTTAGATAGATACTGATTTTTATGAAAATGTATGCCATATTCTTAGAAAATCAGTTAGAATTAAACAATAAAAATAAATGAATAAAAATTAAATTTAAAATATTGACGAATGACACCGAAGAAGCATGATCTATTATTCAAAAGGTGCAGTTAAATTATTATTTAGTACGTCAGAACATCGCATATATAATTACGATCCACACTTCTACAATTCAAAAAATTAAACAATTTTAATTTCCTTCGATTTAAAATTTTACAAATCACAATTGAAATGATACGGGATCCTAATTTAAGGGTATATATTCATAATTGCGATTAATTAAAGCAAATATTTATTAAATGTTATTTGAATCTAATTCGAGAGCGGCTTGTTTTGATACTACCCTTAGTAAAAAAAGCTTAAAATTAAAGCTGTATAATCGATAAGTAGTTGTAACTTATATTTATTCTTTTTCTACTTTCTTTCTGTATTTGAATTTATCTTTTTAATATTCTACAAACTACATCTTGTTAGCTATTTATTTTCATCTCTTACTAACATTAATTACGAACGGTGATGGTTACAAACCCATCTGTATGATGATCTCACCGCTTAGCAACATGATGCAAGCTTTCGTCTATAATAGACGTATGATTTGCTTGCTCTAATATCTGACAGTATTTAAAAAAATATTTAATTAAGATTGAAAGTATTAATGAACAAATAATTGATTTAGTACTATGGTTATTGAAATTATTTAGCAATTATTTGAATGACCTGATTTAGATCATCTTGTAATATTAACTTAGAGCATGATTTTGTTACTTGAGAATACTACTGTTTAAAATTACTCTCCTATATGATTATTTCGACCCTACATAATAGTCTGTGAAAAAAAAACCAAAACAAGCAAACAAAACTTCTTCTTAACTTATCATAAAAATCTGGTAATACTATATTTAAATTGAAAATGGTATATGTATTAATAAGACATATAGCGACAACTAGTGTTACTTTACAGTTAACTTTTCTTACTTTTAACAAACTTATAACTTAATATAAGGTACCTACATACATGTGTATATAATATTATTATTATTATTATGTAGAAAATTTATTTTTTTAAATTATTTAATTTAAAGAAAAAAAAATAAAATGTTTATTTCTATTTTCATCTCTTTCATTTACACTGTTATCAAATCAACAAAAAAAAAAAAAAAAAACAAAAACCAAAGAAAAACAAAAAATTAGAATACCTAATTTTTTTTTTATTCAATATTTTTTTAATAAATTTTTTTGAACTTCAAATTAAGAACAACTACAAATTTGAATTGATAAAAATATTTGTATATATACATACATACTTACATATTTAAATGTATGCAATATATACATGTGTATGAAATAAACTTTAATTTAAAAAACGCTTTCTTTTGTAGCCCTTTTTCTGTTTTCGTTTTCGTTTTTTTTTTGTTTTGTTCTAGGGAAATCTTCTTTCACAAAAACTCACACAAAATCTGGACCCACTCATACAAATGTAGAAATTACAAAAAAATAAAACCAAAATAAATTTAAAAAAAAAAAACCTCTTTATTATATTTATTGTAAATTGTAGTCTATTTAAAAAGTCCATATTACTTCATAGAGGGCGAAAAAAATTTCTTCAAGTTCAAGGACGAAAATTTTGTATTAAAAAAAAGAAATAAAAGAAAAATAAAAATACTAATATTAATGTAATTTTACTAATACTATTAAAATGATTGCATTTATTGTAAAATGTAAATATGTCATTTTTTTTTTATAGATTTTTTGATGCAATAAGAAATTTTTCCATTTGTAAAATTGAAAAGAAAATTATAATTTATAGGAATTATTTTAAATTGTTATTATTTATATAAAAAAAAAAAATAAAATAAAAATAAATAAAATAAATTTGTAGGTCGGTTGGTTGTATTTTAGAATTTGTGATTCTTGTGAAAAAAAAATTTGAATTGATAAAAATTGAAATATTTTCATTAAGATTTAAAAAAAAAAAATAAAATGTAAAACTAAATAGAATTTCTTTTTTACATAACCATTTACATTATAAAGAAATATTAACTATTATATTTAATAAGAATGTACTATGTAGTATGTATAAGGAGAAGCGATTCAGCATACATACATTTATTATTTAATGCCTAGTATTTTTAAATTTTATTTGTTTTGAATTGAAAAAAAATAAATAAATTTTATATTAGAAATTAAAGAAAATTATAGTTTTTTAAATATATGTACAAGAGTAGTGCAAAATATTATATATATGCGATAGAGTAGTGCAAAAAAAAATTAGTCCACATCTTGTTTGCATTTTTTTAAATCCATACCACAACTGGGCATTTTTTTATCCATTATGTCTCAGTCCATGAGTGATAATTGCCTATACAACCTTTTTTAAAATACATAAATTTAAAGATAACCAACTTTTCCGCAATAGAGTAGTATAATAAATATTCAAAATTAATTATAGGTGGTATAATATAATCTCATAATATTCGCAAATTATTGTACAATATTGAAAGTGTCATATAATATATTAATTATGTACCGGTATACGATACAAGAATGTGTGTATTAATAAAATCAACTCTCATTGAATTTATTTTTCTTTGTTTGTTTGCATACATATATCCTTAATTCAGGACCCAGTATAACTTAGTTTTTGAAAAAAAAAAACAAACATTTCTATTAATAATAATTTCAATCAACAAGTGATAATATTTTGTTAGTTCTATTTAGCACATTTATTAAGCAAATTTATATAATATAAATTTCGTATACAATTAATCCACCAACTCGTATATAACTAATCTGTTGGGGAGTCGAAACCAATCTTAAAATTATAAAATATCTCATATAGGATTGGACTTTTATTGATTTTTGAAAGTATATATTATGAATGGAATGAATGACTTATAAGTATTGGATAAACCGATAAATATGTCTATATTTTTTAAATACATAATATATAAGTATATATATATTTTCTTTTTTCAGTTTTTTTTTTAATCTGCGAATATTTAATAAAAAAAAAAATAAAATTTGTTTGAAGAAAGAAATTCTCGAAAAAAATATGTTTACATATTTTAATTTTTGTTTTTTTAAACAATTTATTTTACCAAAATATAAAATATGTATATATATTTCTTGTTGCTCATATTTCATTCATAATAATCATAATATACTTATATACTTATATATATGTATATGAAAAATAATTTTAATTTCAAATAATAATGTATGACAAACTTTCTAAATCTACATATAGTGAATGGTGAAATATAGTTTAATTAAAGTACAGATAATAAATATTAATTATTGTCACTAAATTTGAATTTTAAAAATGTTTTACTAATTTTAGAATTTCTCATTTATCAAAAAAAATTAAGTTTAAATTGCCTTAAACAGTTCTAAATTACTAAAATCAGCTTAATATCCTTATTTATTTATATTATTACATATATATAGATTTATTATGTATATAATTTTCTTTATTATATAGGTTATAAAATTAATATTAGTATTTATACAAGTAGTAAGTAATTAAAAAAAAAAAATATATATATATACATATTGGACAGGGTTTTTACTGTTCATTTTTCCCTTAAAACCCTTAATATTAATATCAGAATGTATACCATTTATTTAAAATAGTTCAGCTGTATAAATAGAATATCTCTAAACTCTGCAAAAAATAATGTGTATGTATTTAAAAAAAAGAATATATATATATATATATATTGAAGGAAATAAATGAATTAAAATTGAATGTAGGTAATTAATAATTACTAATTAAGTTGATACAAAATATTAAGTTCTTTTGATATGTATTCAGATATTCAGTATATCTGAGATATTATTGCATATTCGTACATTAAGGCGTTGGGTATACTATACAGACACTTTATAAAATATGAAGTAGAACAAATAATGTTTTATGTGAATTTATTTATTTATCAGTTTTCATTTACATGGTATATTTCTAATTCAATGTGGAAAATTACTCAAGAAAGCAGGGTCTTCTTAAAAAGTCCATTTTTATTTTATATATCAGTTATTATCAAATTACACTTTCAAAAAATTTTTTAAATAATCAAAAAATAAAATACTTTAATTTTTTTTTTTTTTTTATGTTCTTGACAGTAACTTAGGTAGAATTACCTTTTCGTGCTTAATTAAGTACGGTACTGCAATTTTACATTACAATATCTACAATATTTCGAGTATTTATTTATCAAATTACTGGCTTATCAACTCATTAAATGTGTAAATCTACTACTATTGTCAGGAACTAAGCCTTCTTAAATAGAATAGCTCCATTTTACTTTAAGCTGTTACCAGATAATACTCTCAATTATTTTTTGTCATTTATTTTATCCCAATGACAAAGGGTACTGGACCAGGTCGAAAAACCGATAAATAATTTTGTTGCTTCATCGCGAATCGAACCTGGGACCTTTCGGTTGAAAGGCAGGCGCTCTACCTACTGCGTCACCCAGCGTATAAAATCTGTCTATTCTATTGAGTAAAATTCAAATTAAGAACCTTATAATTTGTAATAAAATGACATAACCACCACACCATATCGGTCGACTATAATTAATTAATTTGAATATCTCTTTACAGTTTACACAAATTCAAGTTGAGTAAGCTCTTGGTTTTGAATTATAAGATTCTGAGTTACAAAATTTAACTTTTTAAATTTCCAAAGGCTCTTGTTTCCTATAGGAAAATATAATTTTTAAAACATTCAGAATTTCATAACTCAGAATTTTGTAAACTAAATATTGTGCAAAATCAGATTAAAAAAAAAGTATTCAGAGTTTTGTTACGATTTAGTTAATAAAATCTCTATATTTTCAATGAAAATAAATGTATATCATTTTTTAAAGTATATTTAACAATTAAAGTTAAATTAAATTAAAATAACATTTGTAATAGTAAAACATAATTTTGGATCACATCCGAAAGGGAGGAGGTCACACAACAACCAATATGTACACAATTTAGTAATTATAAAAAATAAATGAAAATATAACGTACTCATCAGATATACTTTGGATATGTACATTGATAGCATATTATTCATGAGTTATATGTATTATAATTTCTAAATTCAAAAGTAAACCCCAAGGTTGCCTTTAATTTGACTAAACATTGTTTTTTTTGTTTGTTTTAGAAATACCGATATATCAACAGTTTTCTGTTGTCTTCTTATGAGACCATCTGGCATCATTAAAAAATTATATTAAAAATTTAAAAACAGTTAGTTATAAATTAAACTGTCTTATAAACTAACAAATTAACCGGCTCCATGCAATAACGGAATTTATAGAGAACTAATGTTACTTCCTACTCAGATATAAATTTATTTACTGTTAGTTTTGCTTAAACCACATAGTTTGAGGTGTTCGATAGAGTCAGTCACCTCCATTTATATGACATAGACAGTATTTTTTGACAAATCAAAAAAATAATTTCGATAAACAGAAAGTTAAAGTAAAGAAGAGATTAATAGTAATTATTAATTTTTTTATTTTATCATTATTATGTAATTTTATAACTGTAATAAGTTTAAACATTTAATAATTAATAAATAAAAACTAAAATCAAAATAAATTCCATATTATGTATAGTTAATTGTTCATAAATATAAATTTCATTCATATTAATTTGTATTTTAAAATTAATTTATGTTTTATAGTTTTTTATGCTAATACATCACTTGATAATCTTTTCTCAGAGTTTTTGTATATCAACTTTTCAACTGTCATTTTTTTTTGAAACATATTAGACTTAAAATTTATTATTATTATTATCAATTTAAATTAAATTATATATATATTTTTTAAATATGATAACGTCTTTTATATTAACTTATATATATATAATATACATTTATGTAATTAACCATTATTCATAAAAACTATTTAATAATTTTGAATTTTCTCGACTATATACATACATTTGTATTTACAAATGTCAATTCAAAAAATTCGTTAAATTTTTTTAAATGAGAAAATGTCAATTTAAAAAATACAAAAGACTCAATTTTAAAATCACGTTATTGTTGTGTGACGTTCAATTTTAATTTAAAAAAAAAATAAATGGTATTATAAGAAATATAATCAAAAATAAAATAAAATAATAATATTTTTATATTTTAAAATTATGTAATTTATTAATATTATTATTACATAATATTCTTTTTAATTTAATTAATTTAATTTAAAATTCAATTCCTATTTTTAAACTTCAAATATTTTTAACAAATTTTTGTTTTTACTTTTATATTTTTAAATTTATACTGTATACTAACGGTAATTATTGTATTTTAGAAATTCTAATTTTTGAATTGTTCTTAATCTTCTTTATCACTAAAGAACAAATAAATATTTTTTAAGGTACAAATAAAATCAAAAGAAAATAAAACGTTTTAAACTCGATGACGGCAAATCTTTAACTAAATTTTAAAACTTTGTAAAGAATTTTTGTAGCAAATTTTTTTTATATATACAAAATAATAATAATAATAACAATAACAAAAAAAAATATAAATAATAATAACTGAATAAGAATAAAAAATAAAATAACTAAGAATTATACTACAATCAAATAAAAATGAAAAAAAAAAGAAAAAAAACAATAACAAAAATAAAAAATTTATAAAAAAAGACACTTTATTTTTCAATAGAACGGTAAACTTGCGAATTTCATATTATATTTTCTCTCATAATAATAATTACAAAAACAACAACAATAATAACTACCAATAGTGAGTAGAATACAATCTGAATACTATAGTAAAGTTACGAAAGCGAATACTGACAACAACAGTGGCGGGCGGGTAAGATACAAACTTATTTTACTTTATTTTTAAACTAAATCTAAAACTTAAGATTAATCTCGACTCGATTCGGGAACATTTTATTAACTTACTGTTTACGGATCAACATATATATATATGTGTAAAATATATGTTTTGTTTAATAATAAAAAACGATGATAACAACAACGACGACGACGCGATGACATGTCGACTTATGTGTTGGATATAACAAAAACTGAAATATTTTTAATAAGATAAATCACATAATTTGAAAGTTTTATCTCATTTATTATTATTATTATTATTTTTTTTTTGTTTTCATTTAGTAGATACAACTAATATATTGTTTATGTATTTGTGCATAAGCTAAGCTTTTCACAGAATAAAAATCCATAAAACTTACATTTTTTTTGATTACCAACAGAAGTTTTTTTTTTTTTTTTATTCTAGAGAAGATATATAAATTAATAAAGCTAAGATGAGCTACAAATCTGGGTGGTATACAGGGGGTGGAGGATGGGTTGTTATGTATATCAGTGATAATATAAAGAGAAGTAAGGGATGATTAAATATTTTATTTTGTGAATTAAATTTTGTTTAAAATCGGTAGCTGAAGATACCTACATAAGTATACAATTATTATGGTTTTGGTATTATTTTTGTTGTTGTTATTTTTAAAGCTTTTATCTATAATTCTGAAGGAGAGAGTTCAAAGGTATTATTTTTTTTTTTATTTAGTTTGGAAAAATTAATGTGTAAATTTTTATATTTAATAAAATTTTAAAATAATGAAATATGAGATGATACCAGACTTAAAGTTATGATGTATATTTTGGAATTTTATCTGATTTTTTTTCATTTATGTTTATTTAGGCAGTTGAGTCGGTGATATTGTATATTAAGAGTAATAATGCTGTTCGGACATTTCTGAAAAATTATACAAACACAATTTGTTGTTTTAATTATTCAAAGCAAAATTAAATATTTAGAATTGCATTATGTATGTTATATTAAGGGTATTCATGGTTAGATGTAGAAGTGTAGTAATTATATAGAACTACAATGATTTGTACAACGATTTCGCGAAAACACCCTTGTACTTTCCATGTTGTATTCGATGTATAATTGTGACAGCGGTTTGTTTACATATTTTTTTTTTATTTCCCAATGAAACATTACAATCTGTCTATGAAGGAGACATTCAGTAGCTTGTATGACATTTTTTTATGCAGGTGAATTGCACTGATGAATGAGATAACCCAGTGGTCAACAATATGATGCCAACAATATACTCCATTGTATTACTTGGCCCTTATTTGATTGTTCCTATTGTCTACTGGATATTTGCAGGATGCTAGGACGCTTAAGGCGACTTACATTACTTGCAGTCAACATATGAGTTTAAATTTTGTTTACATATGATTTTAATTTATATAATTATGAGAATAAGTGAGTGAGAAACAACTTTCTTTTTTTCACTTGAAACTACATTCATAAAATAATTCAATTAAAATTTTGTTTCAATTTAAATTTTTTATTTAAAAAATTACCTCTGTTTTTATCTCAGCCATTTTCCAAATATATATGTATTGATTTAACAAATGTCAAACTTAAAAAGTACAATGGCAACTAGAGTACAATACTAAAAGTACAATAGGTTTGAGTCTTGTAAAAATCGACTAGTCCTGTAGAATATTTTGTCATATAAAAAATTTTAAAATGGCAATACACTTCTACACCTAGTACAAGACTATACCTGCAATATACAACCTTATTATGTAGTAAATGAAAATGACGATTGTATTTGTGGGTTGGCTTACTATTTGAAAATTCAACCAAATATATTCGAAATAGCAATAGAGATTGAGTTGAAACTATTTTTTTTTTTTTATAAACCAGAGAGTTAGGAACTGATCCATGGAGAATATTGAGGTATATTGTGTATTCTATCTTGTATTAACATTATTTCATTATACCTATTTACCTATACCTATACCTATTTACATATGCCTATTTACCTATACCTGTTTCAATTTGTATTTATAGTGTTTTCCAAATGGTTGATTGAAATATTTAGGGGTGCTATTGCGATTCACAACACACCGCAGTAACCAAAAAATGTCATGACCAGGTTTTGTCAGAAATATATTGTCAGAAAATTGGTAGCGTTCAGTGAAATTAACCATTGGATCTGAAATCCACAGATCCATGGATCTGTTTATTGAACGGTGTGGTAAATGTACTGGTTAATGTATCGCGGTTAATGAAAATGGATCTGAAAAAATTCTAGATACATTTCATGGATCTGACTTTTTATATGTAAAAACAACAACAACAATTTTTATGTTGAGGGTTGTGACATCTACTGTTAGAAAAATTAAATTTTTATATTTTTTATGAAAGTTTTTAAATTTAAATCGCCATTATTTTTTGAATTAGTGTGAAAATTTAAATTCTTAAGGAAGATTTATGTACATAAAACTTAAATTAAGAGTTATAAAAAATAAATTATATGTATGATAATAAATATTATTCCATTCAAATTTAATTTATTTTTAAAAGTACTCATTATATTTTCCGGTGATGGCGCTAGTATTGTGGTAAATTTTTGTGGTGAATTGCGTTCAGTGGCCAGATATATGGTACATGGATCCAAAATGGATTCCAGATCTACCGGTTAATGCTACTGAACGAACCCATTGTCTACACATTTTGTAGTCAAAATTATGATGACAATTTATCGACAAAATTTGTTACAAATTTGTGATTGTAAACCTATCTAAATTTGTTCCACAAAATAGTTGACAAGTATTGGTTATGCCAATTGTTGTCAACTTTATGTGACAATTCCTTGACAAGGATTGTAGTTAGTTTTTTTTACTCAGTTTTACATGTATTTCATGTTTTCGTTTATTCGTCGTGTACACTTTATATGCGTCTTTGTTCTCTTGTGTGCAGTTTAAAAGAACACAATAAGAAGGGAACATTAATTTTGAGAAGAACTTCCAATTGATATATTCATTCAATTCATTTATTACAAACCCTTACAAAATACTGAAAATACTACCGTAAAGTTTGGAATATAATACCCAGGTACTCTAATTGGAAAATGCCAATATTCTAAAAAAATAATAAATCCAATTGGTATACCTAGGTACTCTAATTGGATTTTTACACCCGGGTACACTATTCGGAAAGCAACATATATATGGATATGATCGTTACCCATTCTACAAGTGACAACTGATTACCTATCATACATTGGCAAGTGTTTAATAATAAATCTATTTTATTAGATGAAATTTCACACCATCTATTTTTGGTTTAGTAATAGATAACATGAAAATGATTTTTGTATTATATAACATCCAATATCGAAATAGTTCGAAATTAATTTTCGAAAAATATAAAATTTACTTACTGTATCAGGAGTTCTGTAAATGGAAAAATGTTTCGATTAGTTTATCCGGGGTACTTTATTGGGAGGGGTATTATATTCAAAACTTTACGGTAGATACTCATAAATTGATTACAAAATATCATATAAAGTAATAATAAATTGTCCACAAATCGGTTGTCAAAATAACCCACAGATTGATGATAAATTAATTAAAAATTATTGACAAATTTGGTAACCAAATTGTCATCTATACACTGTGTAAAATTGGGACATCCGTGCAGACATTTTTTCAACAAAATTGTCACAAAAATTTGTGGTCACCTTTTTGTAACATGTGGCTGTTCGTGCAACCTAAAATGTAGTTGTAATTGACAACTTTTTTGTCATTCTCTATTGTGGTGTTCACAGCACAACCTAATTATCTGTCAAAACTGCACAACATAATTTTTAAGCTGTGTTGTCTGCAAATATACCTAGGACGATTAACAACTGTTGTTAGAGTTTACGTTTACATTGTTTGATACAACCAAATCTTTACAACTGGTTAAGATCAGTTGCATTTGAGTTGTGTTTATATATATACAAATTTAAGTAGTAGGAATTATTTGTAGGGTAAAATTTACATAACAAAAAAAAATACCTTTTTTCTTTTCCACAAAATTTATTGACGCACAAAAGAAGGGTTTTTCCCTTTAAATTTTTTTTGAAGTATATTATATAATAGGTAAAATTGAAGAGTAAACAAATTTTTTGTTCGTTAATAGTTATAAAAACAGTTTTGATATTTATAACTGCTTAAAGTTGTAATTCACAATAGCAATATAGACAACACAACTAAAAGATGTTGTGAACCGCGAAAAACCCTAAAACTATTCTGAAAACTTTATTAATTTTTAATTTTAATTCATTATATTTTTAAACTTCTATATTAAAATTTGTTAATAGAATATTTTAAACACATTCTGATAAGAAAGTTAAAAAACTTATGAGCATAAAGTAGAAATTCCTTCATCAGTTTGAATTTGAAGTTTAAAGTCTAACTAGTATCGGCCCGCTCTACGAAATCCGAGGTAGTTCGATAAAAAATATATACTTAATTTCATTATGAATTGTTTTCCATCATTTCTATTTATCGTGGACACTATGCTTTTTATTGATTTATCTTAAACAACAACCTCATACGTATAGTCAATAACTTCAATCGGGGGTGTTGTTGCGACAATTTGATAAATTAAAGTTTTTCTAATTTAAAATGTATGTGTAAATAAAAATTTTAAATCGCAATTACTAATTGACAATTAGAAAAATTTTAAAAAAATATTTGAATTCGCCACGTCTTCTTTAAAATATTTATCATTTAAAATAATAATAATTAAAATCGCTTTTGCAATGATTCAGATATTTTATACTCTTACTAATTCAATTAATATCTTCTAAATAAAATTCTAATAAATATGTAAAATGTTCAGAAGAAACCTTAATGAATCGTTCAATTCAAGATCAATAAAAAATAAAAAAAAAACGTTTAAAAAAAATATTTACCCTACTAAAAATTAAATAATACAATGCAGGAAAAATCGGGTTTTTATTTCATTGTGGAATGAATTTCCAAATAATATTTCCATATCAATTTTGGGCTTTTATTGCATTTTTGTTTTGGGATGATACTGTTAGGGATTAATTTGTTGAGCCTATCATGATTTTTGAGCCCATCATGATTTTTATTTTGTATTACAATAAAATGTGTCACCTAGAGCCTACAGCATATACGATAATATATTAGTATATAAACGTATATATGTATGTATATAAAATATATAATATTTTCATAAGTATAATTACAAACTAAATAACTAATATAGTATATTATTAATCCTACTGTCAGACCTTCGCACATATTTTATCTACATTAAAAATTATCTAAAAAATTTAATGATTTAACTTTACTTTTCATTTTTTCGGCTATCATCAACATATTGTACAAAAATAAAGAACTTTGTACTTTAAAATTTGATTGCGTATAGGAAATTTCCAGCCAACGATAAAATTCTATATTTTCATAGGTATTTCTTCTATTTAAATATATTATAAATCAATCTTAGTGTACTTTATCTCAACAAAAACAAAAATTATTTTAATCTTATGAAAAATTAATACATTTTATATTAAATACATCACCCAGCTTAATTTTTAATTTCTTTGCATATCACCTTAAATCTGAAATCAAGTAAAAATAATAAATTATTTTTTTTTAAATTCGACCCCAGTAACCATTTGATCAAATTGTGTGATAAGAATGTATCAACCGCAGAATTCGGTTTGGATACTTATAATCCTGAATTAGAAAATTCTAAGTTTTTAATTTGCTGGAATGAGGCACAAATAATTTAAAAAATTTCAGAGTTTTGATACGGTTTTTAATTACTTCTCTCTCTATATACAGAAACAATTGATTAACATGGGTCTGAAAGGCATATATCCTACATACATCATTCAGGATCATAATTTGAAATAGGTATAATTTACTGTTACAAATAAGTAAATAAATTTCTATTTAGTGGTTGTTATGTCCATCATAATAATTATTTATTTAAGTCTTATATAAACGATCGCTTTTAATAAATTTTTTAGCGTAATTTCAATATAATTTTTAATTTTTTTAATATCAAAGAATACAACAACAAAACACAATAATAACATCTCATGAAGTTAATAACCTCTTAATCGATAAAAACTAGTTAAATTATATAACAAATAAAATAATATTAATTTATTATAGATAAATAAATGCGTCGGAATAAATTTTTTGCATATTTTAACAGCCAGATTCATATCTTAATAAATGGTCTAGATTCTAGATATATTGCAAATTTTATTTAAAAAAACAAAAACAGGATATTGCCGAATTTGACGTCAATATTTATTACGAGAATTATAATTCTATTTTTCTAAGAATTCTTAATTATTATTTGAGCAAAAAAATGTATTTTGTTTTTTGTTATTGCTCTTATTAAGAACATAAAGCTTCTTCCATTTCGAATTTTAATTTTTCTCTATTTTCTACAAACACTTTTATAGCTTAAATTACTTTTCTGAATTTATTATTTGATAATTAATTGAATTTATTTAGTTTAAAAGATGACAGATAAACTCTCCGTTATTATTAGAAAACTATAGATCACATGTGGTTTCGTAACGTTTTCCTGCAATAAAACTGAACCCATATCAGCATGATATTTAATCTGCAAGCTGAAACAACTACGGTACAAAAATCTGAACCGTCTCAACCTATTTTCATTATTATTATTTTAAATGATAGAGATATTTAAAAGGAGACGTGGCGAAATTAAATGTTTTTTTTTCAAAATTTTTGAATTTTCAATTATAAATTTCAATTTAAAATTTCACCCAATGTATATATGTATGTACATTTATATCATCCACATACATCTTAACATACAAAAATTTTAATTTATCGAATTATCGCAACTCACCCAATGCCAGAATTCAATTTAAATTTAATGTTTTTTTTTTAAATTGATTATTACGTATTCGGTTGTTGTCTAAGATGTAATTTGTTGCCTAATAATAATATAGTACCAAATATATAGATGTATGTACCTATATATCGATATATGATGGAAATGATGGAAAACAATATTCATAATGAAATTGAGTACGATTTTTATCAAACTTCATTGAATTTCATCGAGCTTCGAGGAGCGGACGAATACTAATATTATTTATTCAATACTATTAAACCAGTGTCCTTAATAAATCTATATATATATATACCTGAAATAGGTAAGTATAGGTTGTCAAAACGGTCTTAACAAATAGAGGACAGTTGCCCACAATAAAGTAGAATCAACGAAACGGTGTTAAGGTTTACCGTTAAAATTTCTTTTATAGTTCACCTTTCATTTGGACTAGGATTTCACTCTGATTCGCTTTTTTTTTTTAATTATTTTGAAATTTTTTCTTATAAATGATGACCTATTTACGTATTTTCATTTTGTTTATTTATCAGCAAACAAATAAAAACAATTGTCATCATCAATTCATTTTGCATAATTTCACAACGATACAGAATATTCTGTATCATTCTACCTAAATCTAAATTTCTTTAAAGCTTTGAAACGTACAAAAAAAATATCGGTTAGGAATGATGCATTAATGTTGTTATCATATTTTTATTATTTTAGTTTAAACCGGATAAAAATATAATACATATTAAAAATTATATATTTTTAATACTTAAATAATTTTTATTATTATCCTATATGTGTAAATAAATAAAAAATGAAAAATGAAGAAGAAAAAAACAAATTATTTAAAGAAATTTTTTAATGTGAGTTCAGGAGTATAAAATTGTTTAATCTTGTCTTGTTAATTTATATACAAATTCATGAATTTAATTTTTCGAAAGTTTTATTTGCATTTTTGATAATCTGTGAAGTAGAGAATCAGTGATCATTTATGCTAATTGAGATTGTATTTTTATAATGTATTATGTATAACCTTATAGCTATTTATATAAATCTAATCCAAGTAAAATCATTATTCCAGTTATTCGTTATATATGTATGTTCATATACCTTTCACTGCCAATTTGATACATCCACACAAAATCATCTTTTAAGCTGGATTTTCATTGACCAATATTTAAAATCTTAAAATTTTTATCGGATCTAAAAAGGGAGATAACATGAAATGACATTATTTTATATGAGAACTCAATGCGTACGACAAGAACAGAAAATATCATTTATCGGGAATATTATACTTTGATAAAGTGTATTTTTTAAAAAATCGGGGATAGTTTCTTTATCCCGGCAACACTTTTTTAACAATTTTTTGAATAAATGTATTAAAAAAATATTGGTTTTGACGGTTGAATTATTGTTTTTTGTGTATAAAATTAATTTCCCAAATAGAAATTTAGAGAATTCTTTGCAACGGTATATTTTTCTTACATAAAAATTCAGTAAGCTACCTCCCTTTTTAGAGCCAATACAATTTTTAGATTTTAAATATTGCTCGATGAAAATCCACCTTTATACTTTTCAGTCTCTTTAGGAGTGTAGAAATACTGTATATGCAGGTATTGTGTTACAGTTTCAGTAATCATTATTTTAACAAAAGTGTGTTTTATCAAAGAACATATAATAAGAAGAAGTCTCATCTCATACAAATTTTTAAAATATTATTTTTATATAGCGGAATGCAGCATAATAGCCCGATCTAGGTACTATTGTATAATTATATACTAGGTATATTTTTTGAATGTTCATTGAAATAAATATGTAATTAATTATACAATAATAGAGTAAATGATAGAATCACAGATTCTATAAAAAATTCTAAAAATAATAGTAATAAAAGAATAAAAATTAATTAGTTATATATTACAAAATGGTGAATTGTTTACGGAATACCGTTTTGTTTATTTTCTCAAAATTCGGTTGAAAATCATATTTCTATTTCAATTTTAGTATTTTTATTTTTTGAAGAAATAAAAAAGGCAACAATCCATTTTTGATAAATTATTGTTAGCTTATTGTTCTTCTTTTTTTGTAAGTATTCTTACATAATATATACATATATATAAATACATATATATACATGATTGATAAATAAAAACAGACAAAATTATCAATATCAAAAAATTTCTTTGCTGAAACTTTAAAAATATACCTACTATATACCTAAATCCAAATAAAAATCCATATAAAAAAATTATGTACGGGCATAAAATGATTGGAGATCGTAACCATGAATTTTTCTATATTTTTTATTTTGAATCTTTGATTTGAAAAAATATTGAAATATACATATCTAATCTAAATGGATGGACCGAATGAATACTGTTGTATATATTTTTTTTTCTGTTAACAAAATTATAATTACTCTTATTTGCTTCTCTACTCTTCTTAAAAATTCATATAAAAAAATGATGCACGTGCAAAAATTGATTGGAGATCGTAACTGTGTTTAAATTTTTCTATATTTTTATTTTGAATCTTTGATTTGAAAAAATATTGAAATATATGTACATATCTAATCTACATGGATGTACCGAATGAATACTGTTAAATACATTTTTTTTTTTTGTTAACAAAATTATAATTACTCTTCTTTGCTCTCTTTAAACTTTTATTTTTGTTTTATTTTCTTACTCGTTCATCTCCTGTTCAACGTTCATTTTCTTGTAGGTATTTAATTTGAAAAAAATATCCAGATGACACTTCCTGTTATTATATGTTCTTTGGTTTTATTTAGTCTCAAATGCACCATACCACCTATAGTATAGTAGATGCGAGACAAATTTTGAACTAAATCAATTCGCCAAGTTTTATATAATAGATTTGTTAGATTGTATTTTGCTACCATTCTACCGATTATACTATATAGATAGATTCATACAAATAAATCTATATATATATATATATATATATCAGTGACGGGGCGTGGAATTTTCAACTGGGGAAGCACTATAAAAGGAAGCATCAGTTTGCTTTGGTTTTTCTTTTTCTATTGAAATTTTTGCTAATTTCGACAGTCAAAGTTTTTACTCACATCTACTTCTCAAAGTAGTTTTAATTCTGTTTAGGCAGAAAAACGATCGCTCAACTGAAGCAGTTATTATGTTATTATAAATTTACAAAGTTGGGAATATTTATTAAAAGAACTGTTTAATCCAGTTTGAATTAAAAATGTTAATATTTGCATATACTGTTTTTGTTATTTAAATTTTCATCTGAAAATATAACTTTAATTTAAGCTCTGACTTTAAGAAAGGAATGTAAAAAAGTGTGAATACGAATTTTCTATATTTATGTTGGAAAATACCACGTATACGAAATAAAAGATTTTACTGAAAAATGCTGATTACATCGTTTTATTGTTGTTGTTGTTATTAGTAGAGCAAGCACTGGTTTACCATCTTTAACAATTAATAATTTTTCCTCAAAACTTCTAACCGAAAATGATTTTTTCTTAAAATTTCAATAACACAATTACAATTATCTATTTTAATTATTTATAAATAATAAAAAACAAAATGTTTTAAATTTTGTCATTTGCTAACAAGTTAATTGTTTCAAAACTTTATAAAACAAAATTATGGTTGAAAATAAACAATGTAACATTCAATAACAAACAACTACAGAATTACTTAACACAAATCAATACTACTCTCTAAAAAAAAACCCAAAACTACATACATTATTTATATAAATATTAATTCTCATTTAAGTCAACAACCACAATAATGCATAAAATTAATTCATTCCCTGATACTTTTTTTATTTGTAAATTCATTTTGTGTCATGCGATATTTTGTTGTTGTTTCCCTAGATAATCTATTTTCTATCAGATATTTTCTAATTATATCAGGTAAATTTGGAATGAATATCAGCCACTCATTCAAATTCAATTTTTTTTCCTTCTAAGATTTTATTTTATTGTCGCTTCGTTTATTATTTTGTTGTTGTTGCTACGAAACTAAATACAGACAGTGTGTTTGAGTGTATGCATATTTTAAATGCGAAGAGAACTGAGGAGAATGATATTTAAGTTGTCATTACATCTTTTTACAATGTATAATTATTATAGCATATTGGTAAGAGAATAATGATTTTTAATAGGCATTATTTTCAAATATTATAAATTTGTGGTTGTTGAATATCTCTTGTTGGCTTGTATGATTGAAAGAATAATAGAAAATAATGATGTTTATATACATAGGCATTATTTTCTAAACATACATAATGTAGTTAATATCAATGCATATAATTTTTGCTTGAAATTTTTTTTTCATTCGTTTTGAATTTTTGTATTTAAGTAATTTTTATATTAAATTAAATATAAATTTTATATTAAGCTGTAAGAAATAATAAATAATATTTCATTTGGGGAAGCACTCATTCAACTCAATACATGGACGCTTCGTGCCTGATATATATATATATATATCTGAAATAGGTAAGTAAAGGTTGTCAAAACGGTTTTAACAAATAGAGGACATCAGTTTCTCACAATAAAGTAGAATGAACGAATGTTGTAAACGATGTTAAGACAAAATGTAGTAGTTGTCATAGAGTTTATCCCCATAAATAGATTTAGGTAACTCAGATAAGATATAATCATTTTAGTTTACTAAAGTTTCGTCGGAAGCTTATGGAATTAAAATAAATACGTCTTGATTTATATCAGATCATAATAAAAAACGTTAATTTTCATCTATTAAAATTATTTGTGGCAGTTTATTTAAGTTGAAGACCTCTAATAAAATCTAACAATTTCAACATCAATTTATTTTTCTGAATCAACTTAAATTGCTCTAATACTGACGCAGCTGGCATATAGTTATCGCGACCTTCATGTTCTTCTTGCAAAGATTTAAAAAATTTATATGATAAACTTTACCTCTTTCTTGTGCTGACTCTGCCTATTTTACTAAATATAAACTTTCTAAATCTATTCAGGTCCAAATACCCCAAGATGATTTTTACAACTTTTTTGTATTTGTAAATTTACTATGAAACTATTATTAAATAGTTAATGTATTAGGTTTACTTGGATTAGATTCAGTTAAAATTTACTTAAAGTTTAATTTACAAAAATGTTCCATATTTCCCTTTGGTAAACTAAAATTAATGATAACAATTTTTATAAATAAATTTGTTTTTCATGTTATCATATTTTTTATCTCAGTTTTGGGTTCCTAGAAAGTTTTAACAAAAAAAACAAAAAAAAATTTACTTTACTTTCAGAATCCGTAGAATTGGCATATTCCCATTTAAAAATCTCGATTTCAGCCAATTTCGGCGATTTTTGGTCTTATAAAACTGACCTTCGGTTCTTCCCGGAAGTTGCAAATATCACCAATCAATAGAACACCCTCGATTTAGTTAACAATTTTTTTTTAAATTTTAAAATAACGGCTCCTTTCGCTCTTAAAAAACTGATACGCATACTTGGGAACACCCGGTATATAATATATAAATAATGTACGTTAATTTGATAAAATATTCTAAAAATACTGCATAATACTCAAAGTTGATTTACCGAAAGAAAAACAAAAACAAAAAAAACAATACTCCTACTCTTAACTTTGTCATTTTACTTATTCGATTTCCCAAAATTGCTACCACACTTAATATGCACAAAAAGAGGTCGTTACTACCAAAATATGGTTCAAACAAAAAAATAAAAATAGATAAAAACTTCACTGAATCACTGCTAATTTGTATAAATTTAAATGGTGAATATAAAAGTTAAAAAAATTATATCTAAATATAAAAGCAACTATTTCTATCTTAAGATAAATTAAACTCAGTCGGAATGGAGAAAATTTATACGCTTAATTCAACAAAATAAAATAAAGTGATTAGAAAAAATTAACTAACCTGTTACATATGTCCCCTATAGTTCTGGTGTGGTGTAGCCAAGAGTTGGTTAGGCAAGAGTTGCCAAATCAAATCTGGATTGGCAATTATCATGGCATAGTATGTAGTTATGTTGTCTAACAACTAAAACGAAGGTCGTCTATTCAAGTATGGATTATTTACATTTACAACAAAAACAAAAAACCTCCATCCGAAAATTTTAATCTCTTATTTGATTAATCTTCAAAATCAAGTCGTCACAATTATTATCATAAATTATTACCAAATATTTATTCTAGATTAGTTGTACTACTAAGAAATTTTTATTATTTCTCTATTTTTATTATGATTATTTTATATCATTAAACACAGTAGATCTATCTCACACGACAATATATATAGCTTTTAATCAAATAAATAAATACTTTCTAAAAATTCTATCGAATTTTTTTTTTTTTTTTGCATACGTCATAGTTATTAGGAAGTTTTCTATCTCTATTCAACGATCATTTATATACTCACACACAAATATTTATATTTAGTTTCTAATTAATGATCAGATTAAAATTATTAAAAAAAATTTGACGTCTTTGACTGCATTGCTGTTACTAATACTTTAATTTTTTGATTTTTGTCAACAAAAAAGGATGAATCACTTTATGCCGGTAACTGTTTTTCTGTTTTTTAGTATTTTTTTTATGTTTTCTTTCACTTGTTATCCAACCAAGCGATTGGGTTAGTTTTTATTATAATTTTTTTTTCTTGCCCATCAAACCCAACATTTCGAAATTATGTGTGTATGTGTATTTAAATTTAAATTTTATTTATAAAGAGAAAATTAATTTATTTATAAGATAAAAATGTGCCAATTAAATTAAAAATAAATTTTAGATGTCAATAAATACACGGAATATATCAGTGCAAATAATTTTTGGCTCAATGAGAGTTTTGATGTGTATAGGAAGATATTGAGATACTTTCTGTGATCTGAAAAAATACATAGAACTCCTCACCGTAAAAACAAATATATTTTCGGTCATTGACTTAGCTGAGCTAGGCTTAGGAGGTTAGAGAAATAAATATTTGAAAAAATAGGACTAATAGCTCAGAAATTTGAGGCATATTTTGATAGGATTTAATTTAGGGTAAAGTAATTAATGTATTTTGAACTAAGCATGAAATGAAGGAAAAAAAAAAATAAATAAAATATAAAGATTTAATTAGTAGACTATATTATAGATTAAGTTAGTTTTAGTATTTTGCACTGAATTAAAATTAGTAGTAGTACATTATTTGTTAAAACAATATTCTCTAAGTATTCTTTGTACGAGCAATTGAGCTCTTTTAAGATAAATAAATAAATAAATAATAAAAAAAATAAAGTCTATGCCTGTGTTTAAACTTTGATTCTTGATTTTTACTGTACTTACGTTTAGACTTTAATTCATTAAACTAATTTTTTTTACATGTTTGTGAAAACTACAGGCTCTATATACATATAAACTGAAGTTCAATTTTACTTAAAGTAAGTGAAATTTTTTTAATTACAAGAATATAACAAACCAAAAATAATATAGCGAGAAGGGTAGTTGTATTCAACCAACCATTTTAGATTTGAATGCCTTCAAAACATTTCGTAAATCGATTTAGTTCTTCTTCAATAGAATCCAGCTAAAATAATATCAAATTATTATAACCACTGTCCCTAAATTTAGTTTTACATAGTTTTTCGATAAAATAAAAAATAAAGAATTTAATCCTTGTTTTATGAAATTATCAAGAAATATTTGTTGTATTTCTCATTTTTAATTTATTTTTTTTTAAATTTAATTAAAATTATTTGATAATTATTAAAGTAGTAGTAGTTCATCATTATACTACTTGAATTCATCAGTAAGTATTTATACTGTGTTTGACTACCTACACAATTTCTAGTTTTTATAAGATTTTATAAATTCATCTGTGAGTTATAAAAGACTTGTATTTTTATTTATTAAGCTGTAAAATCCGTAAAGGCCCAACCATAATGAACTTTAGCTGACTTAATTACTTTATTGAATATAATATATATATTATACATAATGCCTAATAATAATAAAAGGAAAAAAAACATTAATTAAAATATAACTAAAATAACATTAAAAACAAAATGCAATTAATAACTAAAACTAAAATATACTTAAATAACAAAATTTAAATGAAAAATGAAATTAAAATAACAAAAAATATATAATTTATATTTAATAAAACTATTTAATTGTTTAAATATACATATTTGTATTTACATTTACAATTCATAAACATCAAATTCATTTAAGTTAACTAAAGTCTATTAAGGATAACTTAATCAAATTACAAAACTTTAGTTGGCTTTTCGTTTAGTTTTGACATTAGCTTAAGCCAGCTTAATGCCAATGGTTAGCCTTTTAATGTGCTAACTATAATGACATAGATTCACATATTATATTTGATATTCCGTATAATGAAAATATACAGAATAACTGCCCACAATTGACATATACCGCAATTAAGTGGAATCTAACAATTCGTTAAATTTTCGTTAAACATGTTAAATTCTACCCAAATCGTATTCGACATACATATGTAATTTTTTGTTGTTGTTTTTCTAATAAATATTTTCTTACGTTTTTTTGTCATTATTCGCCAACATGCTTTGAAAATTATCTACTCAGCTTCGTTAGGAAATTTTACATTTACATTATAGTTCACGCATCAATCATTAAATTTTCTCTATACGACCAGATATCTTTTTGCTAGGTCTTAATTTTTAAATATGTTAATCATTACATTAGAAATTTGTTAAAATCTTTTTTATTTAAATAACTTAATATAAAACATGTTCTTAGTTAGTTTTTAAGTAATAGTTGAAAAATAAAGAAAAAAAAACGCATAAGTCAATCTAACAACACTTAACGAATATTAATTTGAAAATCTATAAAAGGCTTTGCTTTCATCGGGAATCAAAACCTACTGCGCCATCCAGCGTATGAATGTCAAAAGACAGTATCCCAAAATGCCTATGCGGAAGCAGCTAAGATAGATCATTGTTTTGATAGTAATTATAAACACAGAAAAACAATTAAAAATCAAAATACAATTACTCATATTCTTGGCCGAAATTGGCCGAAATTGATTCAAAAATCGCCGAAATTGGCCGAAATCGAGATTTTAAAATGGGAAGGGGTAGTTTTTAATGCAAATTCGGATTCTACATCAAAAAATAAGAAACTTTTATAAAGTAAATTTTTTTTTTTTTTTGTTTTGTGTTTAAGCTTTGTAGGAACTCAAAACTGAGATAAAAAATATGATAACATGAAAATCAAATTAATTTAAAAAAATGATTATCATTAATTTTAGTTTACCAAAGGAAAATATTGAGCATTTTTGTTTTATTGTTATTAATTTTGACGAAAAATACTAAGAAAACGAAAAAAAATCATTTAACATAATTTTCTTATTTTTTGTCGTAGAATCTGAATTTGCATAAAAAATACCCCTTCTCATTTGAAAATCTCGATTTCGGCCAATTTCAGCAATTTTTGATCTAAAAAAAACGATTAGCGGTCCTTTCCGAAAGTTGAAAATATTACCAATCGATAGAGCACCCTCGATTTAGTTAACAAACTTTTTTCTAAATTTTAAAATAACGGCTCCTTCCCTTCTTAAAAAGCTGATATGCATGCTCTGGAACACCCGGTATAAACAAAAATGGTTTATAAAATGTTTGGAAAGTATTAGTGGGGTTTAGTTTTAAAATATTTTTTAAATAAAAAATAAATATAAATATATTTATGTTTTAAATATTTTCTAACAGTTTCAGAGATATTTTGACGCGATCTCGCGAGTTTGGTCTAACAAAATATGGGTGATACATTTCATTTATTTTCATTTATTACAATACCAAACTATATATACGAAATATACGTTATGTTTGACAATAGCTAGTATCTGTATAACGAGCCAACCGAGCCATTACTTTCAATTCGAATATTTTAAAATCCAAATTTTTTTTCTCTAATTTTTGCATTCTTAATAAAATTTCGAATTTCTTATAATTTTTATTTAATGAATTGATAATATACTAAAATTCACAGAATGCATAAAATTAATTTTTTTTTTTTTTATAAAATCCATAGTTTCATTTTAATTTTGAACTTGTTTTCATTTTTTATTTTTGTGATTTTATTTTTTTAGGATTTTAACAATTCTCAAAAAATTCAAACATGTTTTTAAATAATAAATAAATTTTTTTTTTTGTTTTTTGAATTTGTGAAAATTTCAAAATATATTAGAATTTCCTTAGAAACATCTTAATTGATCCAAAAATATCCAATTGAACATATTATTAGATGTATGTTAGCTATCTAAATTTGAACTCAATATGATGTGTTCAACATCATATTCAAATAGAAAATAATAATACAAACTGAAACTATCAAGTGTGAATAAAATATTAACAATTGGATGATAATTAATTTAGTAGATATGATTTTATGAATATTTGATATGCTACTATGTGATATATATATATATATATATATATATATATATTATATTTCAGGTACCTCATAATATAATGGGTATTGATGGTAGATACAACCATCAATAGCCATAATAATAGTAGATATTTCATACAATATTATAATTGTTAATAATTATATGTAGATAAATGGTTGTTATTTAATTTAGATTTCTCAATAATATTATTGTCTTACTAGACTGCTTGAATAATATGAAATAAGGCGAAGTGGAAGAAAAATTGGCAAATATTTTTTTGTTTGGTAAATTGAAGGCAAATATAAAGATATATAAATACATTCGAATGCGATATAAGTTTGTGTAATACATTTACACTTAAAATAAAATTAAAATTGTTAAGGCAAAGCAAATACATTCAAAATACACTTCCCAATAATATATTGATAATACATTCAAATTGATTTAGAAGGTATGCATGCGCAAATGTATTTATAATGAATATATTATAAATGCATTCTGAAATTCCTTCTTAGAATATATTAAAAATGCATTCTGAAATTCACTGAATATGCTTGCTTCTCACTATCAAAACACTGACTGTACAACAAATCTAAAATATCGCTTCGAAATTACGCATTTCTGCTTTATAATCTATTGTATCTATATATATAGATATAAAAATTTTAAGTTGCTTATTATACATCATTCTTTTCATCAATCTTTTCGTCAATATATTGACAATATATTGATGAAATGAATGAGAAAAGATTACACATCAATCATGCACTCATCAAACTTTTTATCCAAATTTTGATATTTTTCAAGGACATACTGTGGAAGTGTTCTGAATATATTGATAATTTCGAAACATATATGAATATTGAAAATATAATTTCTGGAGGAATGTTTTTGACTTTAGTTGAAATTGAATTTTTAAAGTAAATGTTGTGTATAAAAAAAACAACAAATTAATTTTTTGCACATTTGAATAATATTTCAATTCTTTTTTTACAATAATTGTTATAATTATTAAAATTAATATAAAAATTGTTCTTTTTAGAATTACATTATAAATTAATATTATAACCTTATCTGAACATTCTCTAAAAAGCCATTTTTTTACCTCCATTGATTTTGACAGTAATATTGATGGAATTTTGACAGCATGATTGATGAGAATAGAACTACCATCAATCATTTCTCATGAATCAACGGTCAATATATTGACAATATATTGGCCATTGATTGGCCATTGATTGATGTGTAATAGGGGCCTAAGTAGTTTCAAAATAAATAATAGTTTTATTTTTAATGTTTTATCTTATATGGCCATCCAGAATCAATAGATTGATTTCGCAAAATTAATAATTGAAAACATATAATTAATAAATTATGCAGAATCAATGGATTGAAGTTTTAATAATTATTGAAGTAAACATTAATAATATACAAAAAATGTATTTTAATAATAGAGCTCAATATTTTGTTTAAATTAAATTAAATTAAAATTATTAAAACTTTAATTTTTTATTTGTGATATTACAAAAAAGCCGAAGCCGCTCATGCAGCCGCTCTGGCAGCTCATAATAATATTTGTTATGTATATTTTTAATTTCTATACACTAACTTTATTTCTATAATTTTCAATAGAATTATTGTTCACTATTTATATTTAACACTTATTACACATAACACTTATAACACACTATTACACTTATACTACTACTTTTTTTTATAAGAAAAAGAATTGTATGTGAACTTTGAATTATACAAAAAAAAAAAAAATAGAAATAGAGAACGACTTGTAAATTGTAATCTGTAGTATATTTTAATTGTGTTCTTCTCTCTAACTATCCCTACGAAAGTAGGTACGAAAGTGTAAAGGTTTTTCTGACCTAAGTTTTGGCTAATAATATAAAAAAAAAAAATTCATTGCCTCTACCAAAATAATAATTATTATTATTTCTTTATTTACTATAATTAAAATTAGAATAAAAGTCAACACTATCTACCAGACCTGGCCTTATGTTTCTATCACAATACAATTTAATATTTTTTTTTTTTACCATAATAAATTTATAGTAAATTCAAATAAAAATGCTAATCTAACACTATGTATGTATTAGAGGTTATATTACTTGTATTCATATTTTGAATTTCCTCTACTGTACTTATTACCAAAATAAATTATTGTAGTAAAACTCAAATAAAAATGCTGATTAAACACTGTGCATTTTAAAGGCTATATTACTTGTATTAATATTTTGTATGAAGGTATCATATTACATTTCATTATATGATCGAAGCTCCTCTTTTTTTTTTTTTTTTTTTTATGATCTTGACAGTAATTTAGGTAGAATCACCTTTTCGTGCTTAATTAAGTACGGTACTGCAATTTTACACTACAATAGCTACAATAACTTGAGTATTTATTTTAACAAATTACTGGCTTATCTACTCATTAAATGTGGAAAACTACTACTATTGTGAGGAACTAAGTAAGAAGGCAATGGTAATAGTTTCATTTTATTTAATTTGTTACCAGATTATATGCACTCTCAATTATTTTTTGTTATTTATTATATCCCAATGACAAAGGGTACTAGACCAGCTCGAAAAACCAATGAAGAATTTTTTTTTTTTTGCTTCATCAGGAAGATGACCTCTTTACTTGGATCAGTGTGAATTTGAATCTTCTTGTTGGGCTTCATGACTAAAACCACTAGAACACAATTGAAGCGGACGAAATTATTACAAACAAATTACTTGCGTGTACGATATAAGCACAAAAAGGTACATTTCTAATAGGCCCCACACACATTGAAATCTGTTTAAAAACTTGTTTCGAAATTTGTGAAATTTAATTGTGTGTGGGGCTGTTTCGAAACAATTTCTTGAACAGTTTACAAAATCAAATCTTTGGCGGAGTCATAAGTTTCTGAAATTGTTGAAACGTGTATGGTGTAGTTTCGAAACCAAAATGTAAATGAAATCAGTTGTTTATGTTTTTTTGTTATAAGTAGCGATAATTTTACCCGCCATTTTTTTAAATATATCTTGTCTTGACTGAACTATAAAAATAGTGAAATTTCGGTGTTTGTTTAAGCAAAAGTTTACTAGTGTGTGGTGAAGACAGAAATTAGTTTCGAAACAAATTTCTAAACAAATTTAATAGTGTATGGAGCCTATTAGGTTTATGTAGAGTAATGGACTGCGTTGGACACTGACCTGCCCGAATACATTATATACTTATATTTTGCATAGGTTTAGTTAGAAGAACATTTTTATTAAAAACTTTCAAGCTTTAATTTTTTAAATCATTTTCTCAAATTTCAATTTTACATCCTGAGAACATTTTAAACGTATATAATTACAAAAATAACAAAAAAAAAAAAATAAGAATATGTGTCATTCTAGTTTTTGCTAAAAAACTAAGTGAGCTCTTCCGGAAAACACAATTTTTGATTTTTTTTTATAATATTTTTGGATCAAAGAACCTAAATTAACCATGAAATTATTTTTACTTTTTTTTTGGGAAATTCTATTCTATTTTTTTTGTAGTCAATCCCTTGCAAAAATTTTCATTCATATTTTCATTACCTGAGAATTGGGTGATATCAATTTTATTGTATTCTCATTTTTTTTTATAAACAAATATTTTTTGTTGTTTTGTTTTTCTATTTTTTTTTTTGCTCCGAAAATTTGTGATTTTTATAATTTTTTCACCTGAAACTAGCGGTATTCAGTTTATATTATGATTAATCATCACATTTTTCTTATTTGCTTTTCTTGCAGAACATTTTTAAACAATGTTAAAAAAAAAAAGAAGTTGTAAATGCGTAATGTTTTTTAAAAAAATTATAATTATATGAATGTGTGTTAGTAAGATTTAAAAAAATGCTATTTCATAAAAAAATAAATTTGGCGGAGTTAAATGTTGTCAAGGTCTTGAAAACAAAATTTAATATACATTATTAAATAGAGTGTATAAGATAGAACATTCTTATTACATTATATAAAATTCTTAATGTTGGTGTAACATCAATTTACACGAGCAATTTAAGTATAAGGAGAATTTTACTTGTATATAAAATAATAAAGTGTTGTAATTATAACAGTTGATATAAGATTCGGTAAAAAAAATGACATTGGAGGATCGATCATACTATGATGAAGCAAAGCCGAATACTTTTCGTTTAATTTTACTAAATATACTTATCATACATCAGATACATGTATTTTGTCTACTACTTTCAGACTTAGGCTAAGGGCAGGCATACAATTTTTAGTTTTACAATTGTTTGATTGCACTTTTGTGTGTTTATTAGCTTATATGTGAAAGTGCGCACACATTTACATGATGTAATCTTACACACATTTACCAATAGTAATCTGATTCCAAATTATCAATTTGGCTTTAGATCTAAGCACTCGACAATCGATCAAATACATAGAATAACAGACATAAAAGAAAAAGCTTTAGAAGAAAAGCAAGTATGTTCTACATTTCTAGATGTAGCCCAAGCTTTTGATAAAGTATGGCATCGAGGCTTAATAAATAAACTAAATAATATATTACCTAAACACGACGTAGATATACTCTCATCATATCTAGAAAACAGACTATTCAGAATAAAACAAGACGAAGAGTATGCTACTATTAGAGATATTAAAACGGGTGTGCCTCAAGGTAGTATTCAGGCTCCCATACTGTATTTGCTCTACACCAATGATTTACCACAAATGGAAAATATAACTGTAGCTACATTCGCTGACGATACTGCGTTGATGGCAGTAGGATCAAATATTGACGAGGCTACAATTAAATTGCAAAGAGCAAGCGACAAGCTATACCTCTGGACAAAGAAATGGAAAATTAAACTCAATAAGTTAAAATCAGTACATGTAAATTTTATAAATAAAAAATTAGAAAATCAACCATCGGTAAATCTGAATCGTGTAAATATACCCCAAGAAAACAATGCTAAATACCTAGGAATGACATTAGATGTCAAACTTAGATGGAAAGAGCACGTCAAAAAAAAAAAAATTTGAGCTTGAAAATAAATATAGAGAAATGTACTGGCTCTTAGGTCGTAATTCTAAATTAACTATACATAACAAGATTTTGTTATATAATCCGATAATCAAACCGATATGGTTGTACTGTATTCAAATATGAGGATTTGCCAAACGAACACATGTACTTTTGTATACAAAAATTCCAAAATAAAGTCTTGCGCAACATGGTAAATGCCCGTTGATATGTTCGCAACAGTGACTTGCACAGAGATCTAAAAGTTCCTTGCATAGAAAATGAAATAAAAAGATATGCAACAAAGCATATAGCTCGCCTGGAGGGTCATGTTAACGTTGAGGCCACTCAACTGCTAGATAACCAAAATGATATCAGACGGCTTAAAAGAACTAAGCCACTAGATTTAATACGATAGAATTTCGTAAACTTTTTTTTTAAGAAAATAACAATAGAAATAAATGAATGGTTAGTCCGTCGGACTAGTTTTAATGGGAGGGGTGTGGTTTAGTCAGTAAAAATCTGAAAAAAAAAACATTTACATGAAACGGCGTACATAAAAAGCCAATTGCAGGTGTGAGCGTTTTCATATAAATAAACTAATGGAACAAAAATGTGCAATCAAATAGAAGCAAAACTAAAGATTGCATGTTTGCGCCCAGTCTTATTCAGGTGCATTCGACCGACGAAAAAAATTTAAAATCGTAACAATTTGACCTATTTCGCAGCCGGTTGATTGTCAATCAAATATTACCGGTAGATGATTGAATAATTATATTATTATTATTATTATTATAATGTCGAAAAACTGAGCTGCCAAGTATATGCGAAAAAATAAGTTGGCAAAATTGTGTAATGAGAGCTTTATGAGACATTTGTATTGTAATAAATTTGTGATTAAAAAAATATACAAAAAGTTTTTATTTGTTTTTATTTTAAACCAACTGGTTGATGATTAAAATTTAATTAAATTACTTAAATTATAAAAAAAGCGATATGTTATGCATACTCATCCCTATATCTATCTACAACAGTTTACCCTTTTGAAAATTATTTAATACATGCCCTACAAAAATAATGGCTTCTTTTCTTTAGAACAATCACATCAGAAGTTCATTACGCAGGAAAACAAAAATTTAGAATTTTATACCATGTAGATCTGCAGAATATTAAGCTATATAATCATGGCTTGCAATATTTTAAATAATATTATAATTGACGCGATGAACATGGGGAATTTTCAAACCTCGAAAATATTTTTTATGTTTGTTTTAATTTGGTTTTAATCACTATGTAGCTCATTCCTTTTGCTATTATCAAAAAATCATTGAGCTTTTAAAAATTTTTATATATACCCAAATTATTAAATCATACTGGTCGCGAAGATATTGTAGACAAACAATTTTGATCATGAGACAATGTCTCAAGGTTTTCTTACACAATGTTGCGAACTTATTTTTCAGATAAAATTGAAAACTTAGTTTTTTTTTATACTGTATCAGGTTGAAGCTTTACGATGTCTTTACGATGTCATTTGTGATCAAGCAAAATGAAACAGAAATTTTTTATGAACACTGTACAGCATTGGGTTTTTAAAAATGTTTGTAATCATCGTCAACAACAATTGTGATCATATTGTTAATGTATCAAGCTTTTAAGAGCTTTTATAGACATTTTAGATCATGCAAACGTTGTATTCAAACTTTGTGTTGAGCTATTTACGATTTAAAGGTATTTACAATATTTTTTTTATTTAAAATAGAATTTTCTACATTTAGGGATGATTTTATTTGCTCTATTTCATTTTGCTATAAAAATTTAAACAATAAAGAATTAGCCTTGCCTTGAATATTACCTTGGTTTTTAATTCAAGAGTGAGTCATTCTTATTTTTTAAAATTTCGATGCTTTCAGCTGAGGCTAGTTTCCTCGAATCTATGTCTCCTTTGAAATATCTTGGATTATGTGTTCTGCTACTTTATATGTGGGATATGTGGGAAGAGTTAACATTCGATGGATCATGTGATTAAAAGATGCAATATTATGTTGATAGGAGTCGTTCAAGGTGTCGGGGATGATTCTGTCAATAACCGTAGACTTGCTGTAGGTATTTAATTTTACTAACTTTTTGTTCTAGTTCAATAACTGGAAATGACGTAAGATTAAAACCCTGTATCAATTTATTTCTTGTTTAAACTCTTGTAACCCAGACTTTATTGTTATTCCAGGAAAAACTTTATTGCTATTAAAGAAATTATAACACACGTTATTTCAGTGGAAAAAACTGTACAATGTAGAACACAATAGGATAAAAAATAATAAATAAACTACATATATAAATCTAAAAATAAATTTGCCTTACTATTGTTAATACTGAGATTCTAAAAATGTTTTGACAAATAAAATTTTAAAATATCACAGAATATTTTTAACTTTTAAAAATTTAATCTTTTTTCATATTCGTTACGTGCCTTTTGCATGATTACCTGTAATCTGTAATGTTATTGTTTATATTTATATAGGGAGGCAAATAGTTGGCAAAATTTATTTCACAAACATATTTTTGGCCTAAAATATTTTCGCATAATACAATATTTTGTAATAATTCTTTTAACAGGAAAATTTTTTTACTAAAACTCCATTTGTACTGATGGGGCAATTTAGAAAAAAACCTAAGTTCAAAACAGAGAAATTACAAGAAATTTAAGTTTTTATATTAAATATTATTATAAATATATTTACTGGGTACTGAGATTTTCTCTGACCTTCGGAATATAAATTCAAGCCTTGTATTAACGGCAATTAAAAAAATAATATAATTCTTTGTTAAAATTAAAAACAACTCCAAATATTTTTTAGATTAATGGTTTTTTACTTATGTACCGTATAAGTATCAAAGTTTCAGTATATAGTTTTTTCTTCCGACCAATTTCAAATCAATGCCGGTGTTCCACAAGGCTCTGTAATTTCATCCACCCTATTTCTCATTTTCATTAATGACCTCCTTAAATTAACTTTCAATCCAATCCATAGTTTTGCTGATGACAGCACTCTAGTAGCATCATATGATTTAAAAAAAAAAACAAAAACTACAGCTTCCGCAGTCACCTCCAAAGGAGCAATGATGGCCGGCGTGCTCAATAACGATCTAGCCAAAATTGTCGACTGGTGTAAACAAAACATAGTCGAGTTTAGCACTTCAAAAACTCAAACCTGTCTTGTTAGTAACAAGCTAACAGCATTCGAACAAGCTCTCCGGTTTCAAAATGAAGGTATTCAGCGATTCAAAGACCTGAACATTCTCGGAATGTGAATGAATCAAAATATGCGCTGAAATGAACATATTTTCGATATTGCGATAAGTAAATTTTTGTCAATTGACATTAAACCAAATGTCTTTGCAAAATAATATTTTTGGTTAAGTGTCACAACCTCATTTCTATAACAATAAAATATATTAATAATATTTTCGTGCACATGAATTATAATTATGATATTTTGTATTTATAACATTTAAAATATTTTATAAACAATTAATTTTTTTTAACTAAAAAATGAATGTGTTTTGAATGTGTACTTTTATTTAATTTATGAACAAATTAATTGTTATTTAAATTATGTAATAACTACCAATTTTAAATTGGGTTAAAAAACATTGTAAAATCATTTTTAATAAAATTGATCAAAATTTTTTTGTAATAACATACTTTTAAAAATTCATGACTGATTGCTATCTGATTGTTATCATTTTTTTTAAAATTCACACAATGGTAATGTAAATTGACTGTCAAAATCAAAAATAAATCAACCTTGGCGACAAATAAAATAATTCTTCCTTTGTAATATTACGGAGGTAGTTTTTAGTAAAACAAAAAAGAAAAGAAGTAGGGATAAAATGCATATGTTTGTCGAAGTCACTATTGATTATAAGATTTTTCATGAATTTGAAAATAATTTATAAAAGTAAATGTATATGTATTGCAATACAAAATATTGTGTTTTGTTGCTTTAAGTACGTAAGACTTTTGAAATTTAAAAAATGTATGTAAAATATTGACAGTTGATTCTATATATGCTAGCAAATTGCTGTATATTTTTCTACGATCCTATAGGGTACTACGAATTCAAGAAGATCATGAAGACTAACAATATTTATAAAATTGGGTATTTCTTAACTTTAAATGTTCTTAATGATTTAAATGCACATCAATAACTAAGGGGTTAAGATAATGGCATTTAAAAATTTGACTTTCACACTTAAATAACGGTAAATAAAATATTTCAAAAACTACAAAAGGTAGATTAACCATAACAGTCACAAAAGATACTTCAACTAGCGATATCTATATAAATCTATATCGGCTTAATACATATTATATAAAATAAACTGATATATATATTGAATGATACATTGAAACAGGTTGCCTCATTTAAGTACAGGGAATTAAAAACCTTAAAACAAGTTTTCTTAAACTACATTTTTTGTAATTTTTTTGATAAAATTGTGTGTAACAGTAATTTTTTTGGGTCTATATTTTGGTACTATAACGGTTTATCCAGCTTTTGTGGTTTTTGAAATACTTGAGTTATTTAAGTATAAAGGTTAAATTTTTAATTGTAATTTTAACCACATTAAGCTCAAAACCGGGTGTAGTGACTCTAGCTATCATAATAATGTTCCCCTATATAAATATTGTTATAATCAGTCAAGGTAATTTTCCCTAAAGTACAGCCAAATATTTTTTCCTTCAGAATTTTTTTACAACTGATGAACTGACCGTGTATTTTTCCTTTTAAATTCTGCAATATCAAATGAATAAAATAAAATTTTTAATTTTTAATAAACAATTAATTTTTAATAAGTAAATTATCTTTTTTTAATTTCAGATTTTATTTCCATTAATATTCACTGATATGATAAATAAAGTTGACATTGAAGCTAATGTAGAAGGTGGCGGTCCATCTGGTCAAGCTGGTGCAATACGTTGGGGTGTTGCAATGTCATTAAGAAGTTTTGTTGATGAAGAAACAGTTGAAAAAATGCGAATAGGTATGTAGAATACAATAAAGTAAATGTGTACAAATTTCTATATAAATATATGTATACAAAATTTTATTTAAAAATTCTACCGCATTTCCTATTTGGCGGTTTGGACACTTTGAAGTTCAATTTAAATGACTGCAGAAGATTTGCGTCAATTATTATAAAATTTTATTGACTTCGTAATTAATAATAAATTATTTGAAAATATCCAATTATGTCGTAAAAATAATTATATTGATGACATACCATGTGGGAAATATAATCTTTATATTATGTACATGTATATACATATTTTTTTTTTTTGTTTTTAAATATTTATGATTTTCTTTTCTACTTCTATATACTTATAGCTGGTTTACTAACACGTGATTATAGACAACGTGAACGTAAGAAGTTTGGACAAGAAGGTGCTCGTAGAAAATATACATGGAAAAAACGATAAAATTTAAATTTATTTTAAATATAAATTTGTAGAATACTATTTGTTAAATTTTTAATTTTAAAGATAAAATTCGAAGAAAACCAACAAAAAAAAAATTTTTTTAATAAAATTTTTTAATTATAAATTTAATATAAATTGTTTTAATAATTAAAAATTATTTTTTATTTAAATATTTGTTAATAATATTACATTTTAGAAAGAGGGTTTAAACCTAAAATTTTCATTCCTTTATTTAAAATTTTTTTTGATGTAGCAAATAACAGCATACGTTGTGATTGTACTTCAGATGATTTTTCATTTTTTATATTTAAATTTTTTAAAGCTCGACTAGTAATATTACTAAAATAAAAATTAAAAAAAAAAAAAAATGAAATTATATATATGTAATTTAAAACAACAACGTAACTATCATACCATAATGAAAACAAATAATTAACAAGTATACATGATTCTAATTCCTCCTCAGATTTCATTAAAACTTCTGGAAATCTAGCAATTTCAATAATTAAATTTTGTGCCAATGGTTCTTCTAAATATTCTAATTTTGCTACACTAGCTATCTGAATATTAGAATTTTCAATTAATAAATTAAATAAACGACAATGTGTATATTGTAATTTAACACCAGTATCTCCAGTCGCTTGTAACACTTTATCCCATGAAAATTCATAATCTTTATGCCGTCTCTGTTTTAAATCATTTATTATTACTGCTGATATACCAAGAACATCAGCTACATTCTCATCCATATTACTTAAATCAATTTTGGTAGCTAAAATTAAAAAAAATATTTAATTTATGAACAAAAAAAAAAAAACAATATAACTTACTTGGACTATCTTTTTGTTTTTCTATCATTATATGTTTTGCTTCATTTAAAACATCCTTTAAAAATACAACATTACCTTGTCTTGTACTCATACCTCGAATTCTTCCAAATTTAATATGTCTTAATTTATTATTAACATTTTTTTCAATTTGTTCTGTAATACTAAAACATGCTTTAAAATGATCAGTTTGAGAATTATCTACAACATATAATATTTTATCAAATTGATATCGCTTAAATCTATCCAAAAGAGCTGCTATATCTCTAGCTAAATACAATGTAGAACCATCACTTTTTAATATAGGAACTCTTCGGTCACCAACAATAGCAACTTTTCTACCATCCACTTCATTCAAAAGAATTCCTTTATCTTGTAATCTTTCCAGAACATTATAAATATCATGATGGCTATATTGTGATTCCCAATCATATTTATCAAAATGAACTCCAAGACGTTTATAAATTGTTGCCAGTTCTGTTACTGTATACTCACGAAATGTTTCCCATCTTTCTAAATTTAATTCACCAGTTTCTAATTTAGTGAAAATTTCTCTAGCCATATCGGCAATTTTTGTATTATTTTCTGCTAATTGATTTGCATAGACGTAGGCTTTGAAAAGATTTTCAATAGGATTTTTTTGTATATCTTCATTTGTTAATCCGCTAAGTTCTACACCAATATATAATAATCCAAATTGTGTACCCCAATCACCTAAATAATTTAATTTTATTACATTTTTGCCTAAAGTTTGATTCAAATTTGCTAGAAAATTTCCAATAATTGTTGATCTCAAATGGCCTACATGAAATGGTTTAGCAATATTTGGTGAACTAAATTCAACAACAATTTTTTGTGGTTTGGCAGTATGTTGTGTTCTAAAAGATTCTTCTGTACAATTTAGTGTATCGATGAAGAATGTTTTTAAATTTAAATGGAAAATTAAAGTTGGAATTTTTTCGGTTTTATTTAAGCTTACACCATTTATGTAATCTTTATCCAAATATAAATTTTCATTTTTTGAATATAATTCTTCAATCCAATTTGGTATTAATGTGTTAACTGTTCTCAAATGTAATTCTGGTTTATTCGTATTTTTAGATTTTCTTAATTCTAATGCACTTGGAATTGTATTTAGATAATGATAGTGAGTTTTAATATCTGGTCGTAAGCATACAGAAATCTGCAAAAAAATAAAAAATAGAATTTAAAATTAATAAAAAAATTTCTTTAACATAATTTATAAAAAAAATTATCCTCCCCGGCGGGGAATCGAACCCCGGTCTCCCGCGTGACAGGCGGGGATACTGACCACTATACTACCGAGGATATATTCACTCGAAGTTTCAGTCGTTATTTTAGAATTCAAAATCAATTTATACTTTTTGTTATCAATATATTTTTATTATAGAAAATATAATGATAACGGTAAAATGATTCATAATAGTTTTTTATTTTAATGATACAACGTTTTTCATTTCAAATACGGATATAATGAAAAAATAAAACTTTGAAAAGTCTAGTTAGTACAGTAATTTTTCTAGATTGTACTCAATTATTTTTTACAGTATTATTTATACAAATTTAAAATACAAGTTAAATCTGTATTTATTAGAATATAAAACAAAATGTTATTGTATCATAGGCTGCTCAATAAATCAATGTTAAGAAACATATGAAATGGCTATTCACTTACGAGGGTAGGTTGTTTTATTTTATTTTTTAACGCTGTCTACTAACGTCACTAAATTATTATAAATATTGCACAAAAATGTAATAAGCTTTCGAATCTAATAGACGTCTGATGTGCTAGCTCTAAGCATCGAATCTGACAGTATTAGGAAATATACAATAAATTAACAATATTTCCTTATTCTATTTACAAATCAAAAACGTTAATTAATTATGATTTCGCAATTGATTATTCCATTGAAAATTTAACGGTACATAATTTATACACAGTTTTAATACAGTATATATAATAATTTATTCACTGGTAAGAGAATGTATGTACACAACAATGATATAATGCTATAAGCAAAATATAGTTTACATAATATATAAATATTTTAAAAATGCACATATCGCAAGATCGCAACACTTCCTGTTTTAATTAAAAATCAAATCATATGCTGTGATGCTAATACAACAAAATATCTGTAGTTAAAGTCGGATGATATAAGCCATATGATATTTATATAACTGATACTAATAAATTTTAAATAGCAAATACATAATATAAATATAATTAAGATTTACTGAATGAAATTTTGGTATAATCAACACATATTGAAGCCTATTTGATATGTATATATGGTATTTACAATTATATGAGATATTTATTTATTAAATCAGTAGTAACAATTCTAAACATCGAAAGTTAAATAACTGTTCACTATTATATCACATATTATGGCAACACAAATTTCGACCAGAATTTCAATTTTGACCGAATTATAAAAAAAAATGCAGTGAGTAGCAACTTAAGAATAGCCATTCACTCGAAAATGGAGGTACATAGGACATAGTAGTTTTTAATGTTAAAAAAAAAAAACAAAATACATTATCACAAGTTGATTTGTCATAAAATACATTGTCATATAATTAAATTTGAAATTATTACGATATAAAATCTTTATCCTGATAAAATATAATCACCATCATTCATTGAGTATCAACTCAAAAATGGAAGTAAGTACATATTATTTTGTAATATAAAAAAAAACAAAATACATTGTCACTAGTTCATTTGTCATAAAATACATTGTCACATAATTAAAATTGAAATTATTACGATATAAAATTTTATTCCGATAGATTATTATCACCACCATTTTGTTGGTAAAGAATAGTATCCACTCAAAACCGGAAGTACATAGTAGTTTTTAATATAAAAAATCAAAATACATTGTCACAAGTTTATTTGTCATAAAATACATTGTCACATAATTAAAATTGAAATTATTACGATATAAAATTTTATTCCGATAGATTATTATCACCACCATTTTGTTGGTAAAGAATAGTATCCACTCAAAACCGGAAGTACATAGTAGTTTTTAATATAAAAAATCAAAATACATTGTCACAACTTTATTTGTCATATAATTAAAATTGAAATTATTACGATAAAAAAATATCGTTCCGATCGATTATTATCACCACTATTCTCTTGGTGAAGAATAGTATCAATTCAAAAATGGAAGTACACAGTAGTTTTCAATATAAAAAATCAAAATACTTTGTCACAAGTTTATTTGTCATAAAATACATTGTCACATAATTATAATTGATATAATTCCGATATAAAATTTCATCCGATAAACTATAATCACCATCATTTTGTTGATGAAGAATAGTATCAACTCAAAAATGGAAGTACACAGTAGTTTTTAATATAAAAAATCAAAATACTTTGTCACAAGTTTATTTGTCATAAAATACATTGTCACATAATTATAATTGATATAATTACGATATAAAATTTTATTCCGATAGATTATTACCACCACATTTCTGTTGGTGAGGAATAGTATCTACTCAAAAACGGAAGTACACAGTAGTTTTTAATATAAAAAAAATAAAATAAAATACATTGTCACAATTGTTTATTTGTCATAAAATACATTGTCACATAATTAGAATTGATATAATTAGGATATAAAATTTCATTCCGATAAACTATAATTACCATCATTTTGTTAGTATTATCGGTCTCGAAGTGACTTATGACCTTTTCACAATTTTGTTCTATTCTCATATGTCTACCCATTTTAATCTGGATCTAAGCAGTAAAATTTTATTATAATATAAAAACAATAAATTTTTTTTAAAACAATTGATTTTATTTTACACTTCCATCTATCTTAAAGATATTTTGTTACTGAAAACAATAATATTCGTTTAATTTTACCAATCCAACAGATTTTAATAAAAATAAATCTATATACTTGATCCATCATAGATTAAAATAAGAGAGAACAAAACTCTTTCAAAAAAGCTTTTGCAATTCGAATTCAAAGAATTTAAATTTCCAAATTTATATTTTGATTAACATTAACGATAACCCACAATCATGGTATGGTCAGTTTTTCAATTTGTTTATTTTGTCCATTTTGTTGATGTTTGTAAGGTATTAAAAAAATGATTGACCATGACTCACTCAACCCATTTTCTATTCATTTTTTTCAAACAAAAATTATTCAATTTTTTTTTTTTTTTTTTTTTTTAATATTATTATTATTAATTCAATAGAACTAACTCTCTTATTACATTGTTATTTTTAGTTAGTTAATTTTTCTAATATATATATATACTACCTATTTGTATTTTACCTGTCAAATGAAAAAAAATTTCTATTTCAGCAATTAATAATGAAGTACTTACTTTAGTTAGTCAAATTAATAATACCACAATTGAATTTTTTGAATAGAAAAAAAAAAGAAAAACAAAAAAATTAGATATAATAAAAAATAGTAACAAAATTCTATAACTATATTAAAGCTTCATCATAAAAACTAGACAATTTCAATATTAGATTGAAATTCAACTACTTTCAAGTTTACATTATCAGAATTCAATACGATCTCATCATCAACACAATATCTGTACATATATTAAAATTTAGTTAAAGTTTGTAATCGCAACGGACCGGAACATCAATTAGAATGTAAAAAGAATTTTCTCATTTTATGATTTTTTTTTGTTTTTTTTTTGTTGTTTTTATTATTAAAATAAAAAAAATATTATTATTTTATATTTTTATTATAATTATTATTCAAATAAAAATTATAAATTTTAGAATTCTTTGAGCGGGTGTTAAGTACAGACAGAATTAAATTTTAATCGCAACACTATGAATGATGATAATTGGATAAAAACAACAACAACGACAACAACAAAACTAACAATATTTATTGTTATATTTTATTGTATAGTATCATTATTTGGTGAAAGTATAACGGTTAATTGTGCTGAAATTCAAATTGAAGATTATTGTGATGGACCAATATGTGAATATTTATTATGGAAACCTGATCAAGATGAAATTAATATAGAAAAAAAATTCCAAAAAAAATTATTATATTTTCGAAATTCTATAATACCAAAAATTCCAATTGAAATATTTAATGTTTATCCGGATATAAAACAATTATCAATGTCTAATGTTCATATTGAAGAATTACCAGAAAATATGATATCAGATAGTTTAGAATTTTTATATTTATCAAATAATAAAATTAAAATGATCGAAAATGATGCATTCAAATCATTACCAAATTTAAAATATTTATGGTTAAGTGATAATCAAATCGAAAATTTAGGATCATTTGCATTTGATAGTATGGGTAAGTAAATATCTACATATATTTTCAATTACTATTTATTTATTATTTGTGATAATATAATTAAAAATATATATATATATACATATATTACATATATAATATATATTTAGGATATAAGTAATGAATGAAATATTTCTAAAAAGCTTTTACTTATTATGATATGTACATTGCATATGTATACTTTGTTCGATGTAATTGAATACCATATTTCCTATAACAAATCATTGAAAATACACTGTAGTTCACTTAATTTGAATCATTTAAATGTAATTTCAAACAAAAACAAAAAAGTAGGTAAAAAGAAATTAAAAAAAGAAATTTATAAATTTTTAATTTAAAGTATTTAATGCCAATAAAAATTTCATATTTGATAGTGAGATAATTACATACAGATGTACATGTTTATTTAATTATAATGTCTAAATATTAATTAATAAATAACATGACAAATGTTAAAATTTGTTAATGGACAGATATTGTGTCATTTTTTTTTTGCTAATTTAAGTAAAATTTAATTCTATAATTAAGTTATCAATCAAAAATTAATGTTTTTGTCATTAAGTTATAATCTCAGGAACAGTTCATATGATGTCAATAAATAATAATAAAAATTTAAAACTTAATACAATTCAAAATGTAGTGGATCCGTTCTTTTTAACCTTCGATAGGTTGGTTGTTATAGGTAGGTAGGTAGTAGTAGCTGCCGACAGTACACTGACACACTTAGACCAGTAGGGTCCATTGTGAAACTGCGGAAACTTTCTGATATGTATGTTATTTTATTGCTGTTCTTATGAGACTGAATTAAATAATTACATTCTTAATATAATAATCTTCACAATTTGCATTACTGTACCTACTTATACTAATACATACTTATACTATGATAATTATAAAGAGATAGTGTTGCCACATATCTACACAACACTTTCCTCGCATAAAACTCTACTCGTTGAATCATTTCGAGCTTTGTACAAAATGGTGGAGATCTTTTGATTTTAATGCCTTCGATGTTACCCAGCGAGTCCAGAAAGAAGGCTCCTAGATGGATTTTCCTTTGATAAAAACCAGGGCGTATGTACAGAGTATGTGTTGGACAATTTTATCTTTTTCCACCCGTTTTGCTTTTTGGCATGCTTACCAATAAGATAATGACCGTTAAGGACCCCTCCATGGTGTCACATCTGTTCAAAGATAGTAGGCTGAGGAAGCGCTTCAGGTTCAGCATAAATCAGATTTGCTTGGTGATGTTGCAGTCTGGTCTACCTGACTATCTGAAGTTGTAATTCTGGCCAAGTCATTTGGATGTTTATTTAGTTTTCGAATATAACTGATGTTGAGATATTGTTTTTACATACTTGATTTGAAGGTCTATGCAAAGGTTACATTTTTTTATATATGCCATATAGAACATTAGTTATACTTTGTAATACTTTAGATTGTAATTGTACTATTTGAATTTTTTTTTAAATTTTTTGCGCAAGCAAAGCCTAAAATTTACCTTCCATTTTACATTCAAATAATATTAAAAAAAATTGCAATTATGATTTTTACCATTTCTAAATGCTAAATTTATATTTGCAATAATATTTGGATTGAATTTAAAACTTGCAATTATTGCAATACAAATACAAAGTATTTGTTTTATGTTTTGGAACGCAAATTTTTTGATGTTTGCATGATGCATGATTGCAATGATTTGAAATTTTTTGACAAGATGAAGTGACATTATTTTGGAGGCACAAGTTTTTTATAAAGTTAATAAATATAATTTATATATATATACATATATATAACAAAAAAAAAATCGTGTATAACATAAGTTTCTTATTTTTTGTCGTAGAATCCAAATTTTCAAAACAAAATATCCCTTCCCATTTAAAAATCTCGATTTCGGCCAATTTCGTCGAATTTTGAGCTTAAAAACCCTTTTTCGGTCCTTCCCGGAAGTTGAAAATATCACCAAATGATAAAGCACCGTCGATTTAGTCAATAACATTTTTTTTAAATTTTAAAATAACGGCTATTTCTAATCGTAAAATCAACTTTTTAACGTTGAAACGCATGCTCTGGAACACCCGGTATATATATATATAATTATTTATTAATTTTATATAAATAAATATATATTAAGGATATTATAAAAGTCGTTAGAATTCACGTATTTTCGAATATAATTTTAAAATAATTTATTAGACACGTGGCATCGGTAGCCGAGTGGTAAATCACTCGAATGTAGTAATGTAACGACCGAAGGAGCACGGGTTCAAACCCCGTGAGTACCGAAAAATTTTTCCGAAGGTGAAAATTACTGAAAAATGTAATTTTCTATACAACCACATCGGTTCAAATATAATTTAATAATTAATAAAGATATAATATAATTAATAAAAAAAATAATATGAATATATAATATACAAACATATATACTAAATAATTAATATAGTTCAATAAAAAAGGTCCACATTTCGAAAGGGAAAAGGACCTATAAAGTTGGCCTACAGATTTATCTGCAGGATCAACTGTTAAAATAAATAAATAAATAAATAAATTTATTAGACACATTTTTTGAATCAAAAACAATTTAAATTATATAAAAATTATTAAAATAAAATTAAAATTGAGAAAAAGAATAACGCGTTGAACTGATTAACGGTTAAATAAAATTATTTCAAAACAGAATTGAAAAAATATCAATTACAAAACGATTGCACGATTTACTATTATTTCCTGTGTTTGAAAACTCCATATTATACAAATCGGAATTCGTGACATTGTAAAAATATTTTTGAAATACAATATGGAATATAAAACATTGTAAACATTTTCGGAATATATTTACAATATGAAACGGATGTTTTCTAGAAAGATAAAAAAAAACTAACTTTTTACTGAAAAAAACAGGAGTAGGTTCAATCGACGATATTGAGTTTATTCTTTACTAATAGATAATTTCATGACTGATTTCATGACTGATTAAATGAATTAACTAAGAATTAGAAAAACATCTTTTGTCATGTTAATATAGTTTTGTTATTTTATATTTTATGTACATACATATTGGTCTTTAATATTTAACTCTCATTAACGGTTAAAATATTGTTTCTATCTTTTTCATTTTTGAAGAAATTTATCCAGTTCTCTCTCTATGTTATGATGAATAAATATTAAAACTGGTTACAAACCATTAATTTAAATTATTAACAAATATTTATGTAGTAAATAAAATTAAAGTTAAATTATTTCAATAAAATAAATGTAAAGTACATAAATAAAATTCTTTGTTAAATATCATAAAAATTTTATTAAAATATTTATAAAGCTTTCGAAACTGTTTGTAGAGTATTTGTGATGTACAATTTTGATTACAAATAATTCTGTTTTCTATCACCAAAATATTTTTTAAAATTAATTTAAATATTATCAATTGAATTTTCCCTAAAAACAAACAAAAAGTTGATCCTCTGATTTGTTCTAATGACAGCAATAAAATGCATAACTTAGTAATAATTGTCTTTCCTTCCCTCCTTACCTAGTACTTTGTTAATAAAATGTAATATGAAGTAAAATACACAAAATTTCTAATAAATAAATAAAATATATTAGACTTAAACAAATTTAAGACCTGGACTGGCACCCATATTAGTGCATGCATGTACATTATAGAGAATGTAAATGCAACAAATCAGGCCTGGCCAACCCAAATCGCTCTGCGGACAAACTTTCTGATCTAAAATTGTGTGCGGGGTTACATATTATAAGAAAAAATCAATATTTATTGTATCATTTATTTTTATTATATTCAGTACGTATTCAAGAAAATTTTTTATTAAACCGTTTATTATTTCAGTACATACTTAAATTTAAATATAATATTTATTAATGTGATATTTGTTTTTCCTTGCGATCACTCGAATGTTTTTAAATCTACATCAATTTTGGTAGTAACACATCTTAGGAGTTTGACCGCTGTTAAGTTCTTTTAATGACCCAAAATGGTTCAGATTGGTATTTCAAAGTTGCCTCTCAAATAAAATTAGTTTGATTTGGAATGCTTTGATGTGATTACAAGCATCAATATTTAACTTATCTTGCCCTGTAACTCCTTTTTTAGCTGGCTAATTTTTTCGGTTAAATCTACTAAGAAACATTTCAACAACCACATTTCATCATTTTAATTTGAAACTGGAATTCTTTCTTCACTCCTGCTATATTTAAATATATATTTAAATTTTCTACTTATGAAACAAAAGGGGAATATATGCACGGATAAAAGATTTTTCTTACAAACAAAGAGAGAACTGTTTTTTATTTTTCAAACCGAGCGATAAATATATTTTTTTAGTAACATTTGTTTTGTGATAGATTCTGTAAAAACTTTTTTTTACAGAGAATAAATATTATGCAATGGGCCACATCAAACTACGGAAAGGGCCGTAGCTTGGCCACTTCTGCAATAAATACTGATAGTAACGGGTGTTTTTTTTTAGAGTGATAGAATTTTAAATTGAAATAAAACATATTTAAATTAAGATTGAAGACACATTTTTTTTTATTTGAAAGATAATTTTATGACATTTAGTTTTTGAAAATAATTTCCGGCATATGTCCACGACGAATAGCTCTGAAGATCCGCATTCGATCAGACCAATTTTGGACCACTTTTTCGAGTAATTCAGGCCTTATTTCATCAATAAAACGGGTTATGTTGGCTTGTTTCTGGTTTATCAGCATAAACCAATGACTTAACATAACCCCAAAGAAAATAATCCAGTGGTGTTATGTCGCATGATCTTGGAGGCCAATTAATTGGATCATTTCTCGAAATAATGTTATCACCAAATCTTTCTTTCAATAAATCAATTGTTGCCGTAGCAGTATGAGGTGTAGCACCATCTTGTTGAAACCAAAACACTTCCGGGTCGGTACCATTCAAATTTCCAAACAGAAAATCATCGATCATTGATCTGTAACGAGCACCATTCACTGTAACATTTGCTCCAGCATCGTTTTTAAAGAAATATGGAACGATGATACCTCCAGCGTGTAAACCACCCCATAAGGTGCATTTTTCAGGATGCAATGAAACCTGCAGAATTTCTTGAGGATTGTTTTCGCTCCATATACGGCAATTTTGCTTGTTTACGTAACCGTTCAACCAAAAATGAGCTTCATCACTAAACACAATTGTTCGATAAAAAAGTGGATCAACTTGAAGCTGTTCTAGGGCCTAATCAGCAAACAAACGACGCTTATTATGGTCAAGTGGCTTTAGTTCTTGAACCACTTGAATCTTATATGGGTGTAGACCAAGATCTTTACGTAAAATTTTCCATGTGGTGGTTGCAAACAGTCCAACTTGTTGTGAAGGTCGACGAATAGACAAAATTTGGATCTTCATCAACACTAGCTCTTACAGCACCGATATTTTCTACTGTACGAACAGTTCTTTGTATTGTTGTTGTTGTTGCATCGAGTAGACAAAATGTTGTCCGAAATCTATCGATAGTTCGACGAATAATTTACTCTGATGGACGATTATGTAAACCATAAATTTCACGAAGTGCTCACGAAGTTTGGCGAATAGAACACTGATTTTCAAAACAAATTTCAACAATTTGTAAACGTTGTTGCGGCGTGAGTCTTTCCATGATAATTTGTCAATGGTTACTGAACAAAAATGTCAAAACTACATAGCTTCTATCTTCTATCAAATCACAGTTATCCCTATCGAAAGTTCTATCATTCTAAAAAAAACACCCGTTATATGGTGTTGATTGTCGGTTGTACATGCCAATTGCGTGTTTTAATTTTGAAAAAACTAAACTTTTTTTTGTTCGTACACGCATGCATGCGTAGTATACTTATGTTTAAATTTCACATTTCAACAAACGTTTTTGTAACGCTAAAAACAATTAAATAAAAAATATAAAAACGAGCGTTGTAATAATAATGTAAAAATGAATTTAAATATCAGAAAACCGTTTTTGTATTTACCTGTTTTCAAATTAGTGTGATATTTAAAGTATGTACATATGTGTGTAAATTCATCTAACTTTTTTATTCATAAATCTACCAATAACTAAGTAGAAATTTTACTCACAAACCCAGCTCAACTAATTTTTTAATATGAAACATAAAAATCGTTACGTTTTGAAATTCAAATTTACAAATTCCAATTTAATTACAGATTTATTGCACTTAATTTTTTGAATTCAATAACTAGGGTATTATAATTTATTGAAATTAATAAAAAATAATTAATTAAATAATTTAAATATAATTTATAACAATATTTTTTTTATTTCAGATAATCTTCTATTTCTTGAGATCTCCGGTAATAATATGACTGAACTTCCAGATACATTATTTAAAAATGCACCAAAACTAACATCACTTTTCCTATCTAACAATAATCTTGAAAAATTACAAATTGGTTTATTTGATAGTAATCCAAATTTATATCAATTGAATGTAGATAATAATAATATAATAACTATTGATGATAATATTTTCAGAAGAGTTAAAATTCTTAACATTTTCGATATTTCATTTAATCCAATAAAAACATTGAATTTAATTAATATCAATATAGAAAAATTAATATCAAATTCTTCGAATTTAATTAAATTAAGCATTGGTGGTGTTATAAAACAAATTGAATTTTCAAAAACACCAATTAAAAAAATTCAACTTACCGAACCAGAAAATTTAGAATCTTTAGTATTAACTGATTGTTTTCTAAGAGATCTTAGTATTATAGAATCATTCAGTAAATTACGTTTTTTAAATGTTTCATCAAATCCATTGACTAAATTTGATAGTGAATCACTTAAATCTTTGAAATATTTGGAAGTATTAAGTATTGAAAATTGTGATATAAATCAATTAGAAGTTGGAGTATTTGCTACTGTTAAAGATTTAAAATATTTGGACATATCAAATAATAAACTTCAAGAAATTAATTTGGATACGTTAAGGCATGTTAGATATTTAAAAAATATATCAATATATGGAAATCAATGGAGTTGCTGTTCTTTAAAACCTTTAATTCGATGGCTTCGTTTACGTTCTATTAGTTTTATGGAAGAATCTGAAATTAATCAATCACGTGGTGTTTACTTAAATGGAATTAATTGTATTGTTTAAATTTCTGGCTTTGTTTAAAATTTTTAATACGAATGAGAATGTATTCTTTTAATAAAATTGATTGATTTTGAGAAGTTGGTTTATAGTTATTTTTTTTAAGTTCTTAGCAGATCCATATTATACAGTTCGTAAGGTCAGCAGGCTATCAACATCAAATATAAATTTATTAACAGCTATTTTTGTTACTTTATGTCGTTACCTTAAGTTTGAGTATTCTATATTAAAAAATTTTATTGTTAACTTTCAACTTTAATCTTATATTTAGGATATATTGTATTTTTGAATTCCCTATTTTTAATTATTAATTTTGTTTAGTTGTTGTATATTTAAATATATTATCATTTTTCATAATTATTCTAAAACTTTAGGTCTTAAATTAATTATGAAATTGTAGTTTTAAAGTTGGTTCATATAACATAATGTAGCCAGAAACCCACTGGGTCTAATAAAATCATTAAGTGGCCTTATAAAATCTAATCTAATCTAAATCTTCAGAGCAAGTGGCAACATTTACTAGGGCAAGTGCACATTTGAGTTGTCAATTAAACGAATTTGTCAAGACATTTTAAGGCTGTCCGGGACCCGTTGTTCCCGTAGATTGTATAGTTTTGGGGGTATATATTTGATTTATAGTTATTTAGCATTTACTCAGGAGACAAGTGCAAAAATATCGGTTATAAAAAAATAGTTACATCCTTGCCAAAATGTTATGTGTTACTACAATGGATTTTACTTAAATTCTAGTAATTTATTAGAACTTTAGAATGCTTAGATCTGAATTTATAGGTTATATTTATGTAATTAACGAAATATTAACAATTTTGATTTGATAATTGTAAATAATTACTAAATACCATTTAATATGACGTGTAGTGTTATTAAAACAATTTAAAGTCAAATGTAGTAAGTAAAAAGTGCAGATTATATAAATGAAATACAAAATATTAGGTTTTAGTTTACGAACATTTTTATATTATAAATTTATGTACTTATATAATGAATTCACTGAATATTATAACATAAAACTAAATAGTCTTTTCCTAGTATATTGAAACATATTTAAATTTATAATTTAACTAATTGTATTTAATACAATTTTTTATTGGTAAATATGCCGGTTCAAAATATTTGACTTACAGATTCAGCAATTAACTTTCTAATTTTGAACGACATATTTATTTTATCAAATTTATTTTTTACACTAGTATTTCATTATTATGTTATTTAGCTTGAATGATGTTTATTAATATTTAATTTTTAAATAACATAAAATGATTATATTTTTTTTTATTATGTATGTATTTATTTTTATTATATAAGTAAACAGTAAATAATAATATGTCAATGTCATATGATTCTGAACATGTGACATTACGGTCATAATTTCAATGACTGTTTCAACTGAGCTGCCATTTGCGTTTGAATTTTAATTTTATAAAATGACTATGGTTTGGAAAGTAATTCATAAACAAAAAAAATTATTTAAACAATTACCTCGCATCAAATAATGTAACGTTAAAAAAAACTTTTTTATTAAAATTATAAAATTATTTATATTTTTATGAGTATACATTTTGAATAATCGTAGAAATAAACAAAATTTAATATTAAAATGAAACCCACCCTCAACCAAAAATCCAATCATTGAAATGTCAAAAATGACAAGCGTCTACCAAAACTACACAGCGACAAATTATTGTAGAGTAAAATTTAGGTGCCATTTTTCCAATTGGTTCTAAAAAGCGCAAACGTGAAGGAACTACGAGAGGTGAAGAATTTACAAAAAAAATTTTTATAAATTTTCTTTTCCTATAGAAAAATAATTTTCCAATAAAAAATATAGAAAAAAAAACAAGTGTTATGTCAAGTTAATTTCTAATGTTTCAATAGTATCTGAAAAGTTTTTCAATGTGAAAATTTAAATAATTTCAAGATAAAGTTCATTTCAAGTCTATCAATCTGTAAATTCGTCGATTAAACCTCTTTTTTTTCCAAATCAAGTTAAAAAGGAATAATAAAAAAAAAAGAAATAAAAGAAAGAAGATCAAAGAAGAAGCCATTCTGGAAAACGTCATCTTCATCGATTTAAAAAAAAAAAACGAGAGAATAAAAAAGGAAAAGAATTTTGGAATTTTACGTAAAAAAAAAAAACATAATTCGGGAGCGGTAGTCATTAATTAAGAAAGAATAATTTAAATTTAATATAAGTGAAAAAAAAAAGAAATTAACTCCACGTAACATTTATATTATTATATATACATGTAGAATATGTTTTTTTCTTTATTGCTGTGAAAAAGTTCTGAATTCGTACGTGAATATTTTAAAATTTTATAAATTTGTTCTTCAAACGAGGCACAAAAATATTCAATTTATGTTTTTAAATCAATTTTTACATGTTTCTTTTGAAATATTGAATTATAAAGAAAATTTATATATATAAAAAAAAAAAATCATAATTTTATAAGTTAAAAAAATAATTGTAGTCAAATTTATAGTATTCTTTCCATTGGAATTTAATTCAATTGAAGGTTGGTTCTGCAATATTGTACCGTAAATAACTATCTAAAAAAAAAATAAAATCTTTACTTACGTAGGGATTTACCTAATAAAATATATATATAAATATATATATACATATATATATATATATATTTGTTTTTAAATTAATGTGAACAAAAGCTAATATTTTTTTTTCAACGAAAGTGAATTAAAAAAGTGGAACTTGAAAATTTTAAATAGAAAATACATAGAAAAAAAAAATTGTACCTACTGATTAAAAAAATTTAAATCAAAAATAAGTTCAAAATTTTGTTATTGCTTTCTATTACAAAATTTCTACGTAATTTTTTTTTTTTTTTTTTGAAAAAGTGGAAATAAAATAAAGCCATCATCATGTCTATGGCAGGGCAAACAATAAATGACAGACTTTTGGCCGCAAGACATAGTTTAGCAGGTCAAGGTCTTGCAAAATCTGTTTGTAAAGCAACTACTGAAGAAATGATTGCACCAAAAAAGAAACATTTGGACTGTAAGTAAAATTATTTATTAATTTTATTTTATTATATAGTTATGTATATATGTACGTAACAAAGTATATAAATAATAAATTAATTTTAATTATTTCTATGGAATTGATAAATGAAAAATGATTTTAATATGTATTTATGTATATGTACATAATATACAATGACTCATAAGTGTTCTATTTTTTTTTTTTTATGAAAATAAGATATGAAATAAATATTGCAGTTCTTATCTATTTATCTATTTATACAATTTCGAGGATGTTCATTCATATCAATAAAATAACACTTTACTATTATGAAAAATACTATAATCAATGTAATTTTTATGAAAGTAAATAAATCAAACTTTTATATAACGTAAATTGTAAGTATAACCGTTATATATAAATGTGTATACATAATCATATATGTACAATTTTTTATTTACAAGTAGAAATAAATAGGTCACCTAAATTCTACAATTCCAAATTAGTGTCAAGATTTCTACCTACAATTTAGTCGAAATGTCAAGTTCAATTTTATAGATATTTTTCTTATAGGTAGTTATATGGTAATGGACAGTGGTACTGTGGCATTTATATACTCTTTACAAACATAGTCTTAATCATATAAAATGAAAATATTTTAAATTACATAGCTAGACTTAAATAAATTAATTAAAATGGCATAATTTTAATTATTGAGATATGTAGAAGGGGATTTACACATGTCACTTTATTTTTTTTCTCAATTCAATTTTTAGTTTGTAATTTTTGCAGTTCTATTGTTTATTGGCGTGAGAAATCTTTAAAATGATTGCTGTTATGAATCAATTTAATATTTTATTTTTATTTTTGAAATTTTTTTTATTAATATAAGTAAGAAGAAAAAAATGATCGTAATACTTATATCTTATATTTTTACCTTTCTTTGCATTGACGTCAAACTGTCAAAAAATACATAAAGTGCAAAAGTTTAAACTTTGACTTTGTTTAGAATTTACAAGTAGGGCACAATAAAATGGAAAATTTAGGAAATAATGAAGACTTGCTTTTTTTTTTAAATAAATTAAGTAATGCAAAAAAAACTTTAATATTGTAAGTAGGTACTTAAGTAAGTATAGTAGTAGTTATATTGCTAAACAATGTTGTAAATAAACATGTTTTTGGTTTAGACTTAACATTTGCCTACGATTTATATTTGAGTGATTAAATAGAATATATAATACTTAAATAAGTTAACTGAACTTAAGTTACATATTAATTTTTTCTTGTTTCACTCTAATAGGGTTTCCACAAAGCTCTTTCTTTCTCACATCTGTTCTAGATATTTAATTTCACTTCATATTCGGTTTGTTGTTTTCTATTTCTTTATGAACTGGTCTGCAACATTATTCCCACGATCTACCTATTCATCTTTTGCCTTACGGATTCCAATTCAATTATCTGAGGGTGTGGAATATCCCCCTCCATTTTCTTTTCTTTATTGTAAATAGGCTATGGATATTTATCAAATTGTTTTTTTTTTGTTTAGAAAATTCCAAGATTATAGGATTAACATCCTAACTGGTTTTATGGCAGAGATTTAATGCATTACAACTATTTTGTTATTTTTTTTATTTTTAAGAATAAAATAATAATTAAATGTGGAAAATTACATCTGTTCTAAAGGAATTTATTATTCATATTTAGCACATTTCATAGTTAATAGCATAATTTAATTTAATTTTAGATGATAACAAATTTGAATGTTCCAAATCAATTTTAAAGAATAACTATAATTGAAAAAAAGCTGTCTCTACAGTTCCAAACTACAACATTCATGCTGTAAAAAGAATTGAAACTTTGGACCTTCTGATTAATAGTCAAATCACATATAACTATACTTTACTTTTGATTCCGTGGACTCCTGAAGTAGAAGCATTAATTTGCAAATTAATAAGCAAATCAATTTAAGTAATCAACATTTTTAGGGGACAAGTATATATATACGTAAACTGAATACTTATGCACTTACGTAAAAATTTTTATTTTCAATTTTAATTCATCAGTATGTAAAGAACAAATTTTTGATGAAAAAGCTATGAAAAAAAACAGATCTATAAATTTTAACAGTTTTAGTTAAGTATTAATTTATCTTATCATTTCAAGAGAGAGAAAACAAACAGAGTAAAACAAAAAACAATAAAATAGATTTTGAGCATATGAATTATTGAACGAAGGTAAATTGTCAAACTTTGGAACAAAATTTGTTTTTTAGAACATCTTTGACCATTCCAAAAATTTTGTAGCAAAATTTTCTATTTATTATTGCAGTAAACGAATCGCTATTATATACTGCAACCGAACTATAACTGCAACCTAAACTATTTATTTTTTTATTTATTTATTTATTTACTATTTCAAAAGAGCTAACAAGCTCGTATAGAGTTTTACATATTTCTAAAGTTAAATAATATATTATAACTAAACTGTATATCACTGGAACAATATTTATCAATTCTATTAATTATTTTTATACTACTAATATCAATTAGAAAATCTTATACAATAATTAAACTATTCATCAAATTAAAAAAAAAAAATTAAATAAAAAGTAACAAACAAAGGTAAGAGCACCATCTACCGTCAGTTTAGTAGCTTCATTGGATAAATGACATTGTATTTAAAAAAGTTTCACTAGAAATGGATTTTTCTAATTATTATTTAAAAATATTAACAATTACCTGTTTAATTATGAAAAAAAAAAAACAATTAAAAAATATAACATGTAACATAAATAAAATTATTTATGTTACAATAGTGCCATTTACCGGCACTAAATTTTTGCCGTGCCCAAATACTGACAGCAGTTGATTCATAATAAAATAAAATTTGTTTACATTAAAAAACCAAAATTATACCGTTTTTTCACAAAATTCACCTAAAGAAAATTTACCTATATTTATAGGAGCAGTAATAAATTAAATTCTTGAAGGATCCAAAGGAACATCTAGCAAATTTTCTTTCGTCAAGGTTTCTTTAATATCACTAAACCATTTCCGAATATTCTTCTCGGTTAAATTCGCCCGAGATGCAGCAAAATCTGTGATACTATGTGGCCTACATGAACTAGAAGAATTCGGTTTCTTTAGTTTCTGGACTAGCTCAGCTACTGAGTCAAGAAGTTGACTTTTTGTTATGGGAACCCCCAGTTAGCCAATTTGTCTGTTAAAATACTTTGCGGTCTAGGTTTCACATTAGAGTCAAACCTCTTTGATATTTTATCGTATAGATAGACATAAGTAGAATGGAAAATAATTTACTGGCCTTGAATATGCTGATTCCCTGATTTACAGCCTCAATAGATTTATTTAGATTTTCTTTTGAGTATTGTAACTTTTTCGCGGATACATCTTTGATTATTCTGCAAAACCGAAAACAAAATAAAAGCAAATAAAAAAATAAGAGTACCATTTTACCGACAGTTGCTCCTTCTACCGACATACGTAGTAAAGTTGGTTTTTTCGACATAAGTCAATTTATTTGCAAAAAAAATTTGAAGTCCACATTTTTAACTGATCAGTTTTTAATCATTATTAATTGAAAAAATAAATAAAATAATTAAACAATAACAATAAAAAACGTGATTTAATACGGAATAGTCTGGTTCTATTCACCGACATCTGGGTGAGCCTACTACCGACAGCCCAATTCAATTTTCATTGTAATGGCTTACCTGACAGCATTAAGTTCCGGTAATTCGACTTATTATAAACTTAAATAAATAAATTTTAAATCAAAGTGACATTGGTAGCAAAAAAGGACATAATAATTGATTAAAAGTCAATTATATAAAACCCTATTAAAAACAATTTTGTCGGTAGATGGAGAACCTAAAAAGTCACTATATCCAATTATCGATAAAATTTAAAACACAATTTTATCATTAATGTTACATAATTTTTTTTTAATTTGAACAAAAAATTAATTTAAAATATATTAATGTACACTAATAATAAGTTATTGTATTGATTGCTTAATTAATTAAATGTTAAAACAAATTTAAATATTCTTACCCTTTCTTAACAAAATCTTTAGTAAGAAAAAATATTGGTTCATCACTTGACCGCATGAACATGTTTGAAGTTTTTTAATTATATTTTATTGATAATATGTAAAATGATCAGATCAAACATGTTCAGAATTGTATACTTTTGAAGAAACAAAAGTATTTTTTTTTTTAAAAAACGTTAGTTTTCTTTGTTTTTTTTTTTAGAAAGAAATGAATTTCGTCGGTAGATGGGTACTGTCGGTAAATGGTGTCTCTACCTAATAATGAAGAAAGCAAAATTTATTAACTACCTTACTTATGATAATAAAAAAATTAGATTTTACAAAAATAGAATAAAAGTAAAACAAAACAAAAAAAAAACCAAACGAATATCTGAAAAATTAGTTGCAGGACTTATTCTATTCATATTAATATTGTTGTATAAGTAAAATTGATTAACCTTTTCTTTAAAACAATCAATGTTTTCAATAATCTTTTTTAATCTTAATTTTTTTAATCTTAATTTAGAAAAATGTCGCTATGTAAGTGTCTGTAAAATGTGTGAAATTAAAAATTTAAATTTTATTCTTTATCATAATGCAATTATTATATTATATACATATATATATATATAGTTATATCTACTACTTAAATATGTAATCATGTACTTATTTTGAAAATATAAATCTACAAGTAACTAACTAACTATACTTAATTCCAATGTGAAAACACATTATCTATATATATATATTCCGAATATCTTAGTAGTTAACTACATACTTAATTATTTATTGAATGAATTCGAAATATTTTAAAAACAAACATATTGAATTAAAACCAATAGAAATTCAATACAAATGCATTACAATTTGTAAAGCTCCCTACACACGATCAAATTACATACTTCAAAGCAAAACTTTTTAAATAAAATTCATATACGTACAATAATATATATGTATATATATATATGTATACATTTTCAGCATGAGCAATTTTAAATTTACAAAGTAACTACGTGAATAAAATTATATCCGAAAATTGAGGAAATCACAAAAATAAAAAAACCATTACTCATCTCAAGCATTTTTATAGTCAGTCACATACTTAGACATAATTATAGTTACCCTATAAAAAAAAATCATCCCCTTATCACAATATATCACAAAATGAAATTGAAAGTTTTAACTTTTTTCATATTTAATAACTTAATAAATTAACTATAGTTATATATATATAGGTGTTATAAATTACTAAATTAGTTATAAAAACAATAAAAATAAAACCGTTTAAGTATACTGAATATCGTAATTCGTACATAATTGTACAAAAGCTTCACCGGAAAGTCAAGTTTTTTCGTGCTATTGATTTCATAAATAGAAAATTAACTGTTAAGTATACTTATGTTTTTTTTTTTTTTTTTTTTTTTTCTCCTATTACTCCGCGTGGTAGCATAGGGCTTCGATAGTGAACCTCCATTCCTCTCTGTTGAGTACTACTTCCTTAATATCGTCCCAGGTATAATTGTTGACTGTTAATTCTTGATCGATTGTGCGTCTCCATGTGTTGTATGGTCTGCCGGGTCTCCTTTGTCCTTGTGGATTCCACTCTAGAGCTCTTCTTGCTATATCACTTTCTGATTTCCTTAGTGTATGACCTATCCATTTCCATTTTTTCCTATTTATCTGTCTGTTGATAGGTTCTTCTCCAGTTATCATCCATAAATCTTCGTTGCTAATTCTTGCCGGCCAGAATATTCTGCATATAATTCTCAAGCACTTGTTGATGAATACTTGTAGCTTCTGTTTGATTCTGACCGAAGTGAGCCATGTTTCACTGCCATATATTAATGTTGACTTAACACATGCTCTGAATATTGTTAGCTTTGTTGTTCTCGATATTTGGTTGCTCCGCCATATCTTCATTAGGCTCCCAAATGTTCTTCTTGCCTTATTTATACGGCTGTTGACATCTTCTGTTGCACCTCCTCTTGATGTTATAATGCACCCCAGGTAGTTGAATTCTTCTACGTATTCTATCTGTTGTCCACTCACTGTTATTGGCTCACTGTAACTATTGTTTGTCCTCATTGCTTTGGTTTTCTCGATATTTAATTCCAGTCCCGATTTCTTTGCTTCTTCCTGTAATCTGTTGACTTTGTTCTGTAGGTCCCTTTGATTTTTTGATATGAGGCATACATCATCTGCGTAATCTAAGTCTTCTAAGTTTCCGAAGAGATCCCATTCTATTCCGTTTATTCCAGTGCAAACTTCTCTTAGAATGTCGTCTAGTATTGTGTTGAAGAGAAGTGGAGATAGTGGACATCCTTGTCTAACTCCTATATTGGTGTAGAATGGATCACTGATCTTACCTCTGTGTTGAACTGTTGTCTCTGCGTCTTCATACATCGCTTTGATGATGTTGATGATTTTTTCAGGAACTCCTTTCTTTGTAAGTGTTCTCCATATTGCGCATCTCTTGACTGTGTCGAATGCTTTCTTAAAATCTATGAATAGTAGATATAGTGGGGCATTCCATTCCACTGATTGTTCAACTATGACCCGTAAAGTATTTGCCTGGTCTACACAGCTTCGGTTTGGTCTGAAACCTGCCTGCTCTTTCCGTAGTATTGGTTCTAGTACTTCTTCTAATCTTTTCTTTATAATAATTGCTATTATCTTATGAATAGTATTTAGAACCGTGATTCCTCTCCAGTTGCTGCAATTTGCCAAGTCTCCTTTCTTAGGTATCTTGACAATCATTCCTTTCTTCCATGATGGTGGTATATTCTCTTCTATCCATGCTTTCCTGATGTGGGGTTCAATTGTTTTTGCGAATAAGTCAGGGTCCAGTTTGGCTATTTCTGCTGGAATTCCATCTTCACCTGTTGCTTTGTTGTGCTTCAGGATATTGATTGTAGCTTTGATTTCTTCTATATTTGGAGCTTGAGTAGATATTGGCAGTCCCTCAGTTGGGTAGATATTTGCATTGTCTCTGTTTCTTATGTCTGCTTCATTATTTGTACTTTCTTCGTTGCTCAGTTCTTGGAAATGTTCTCTCCATCTCTTTAATTGATCCTCTAAGTTTGTGATGAGCGCACCATTTTTATCTTTAATTGGTTTGTTTTGTTGTTCCGACTGGTTAGTTAAGTTCTTGATTATGCGATGCAATTCTCTCAGGTTATGTTGCTGTGCTGCTTTTTCTGCTTCTCCGGCTAAATTTTGTAGAAATTTCCTTTTATCTCTTCTTGCTGCTCTTTTTACTGTTTTCGCTATTTCTTCATATTCTCTTCTTGATGCCATCCTGTTGTTTATCATTTTCTTCATTTCACCTCTTCTTTTAATCAAGGCCCATGTGTTATCGGTTATCCAGATTTTTCTTTGTGGTTGTGAAATTCCAAGATTTTGTTCGCTTGTTTGGTTGTAAATTTCCAGAATCTCTTCCCAAGTGTATTCTCTATTATTTCTAATATTTTCTCGTAACGCCGTAACTATGTCAGCTCTTACTTGCGGATTTTTTAAGTTGTTTATATTTATTTTCTTCTTTCTATATCTTCTGCCTCTTCCTTGTTGGCTTAGTTTCATTCTGAAGTCCCCAGTTAGTAATTCATGATCGCTGTGTATATCTGCTCCCCTTCTATTTCTCACATCTAACATTGATTGTTTCCACTTCTTGCTGATGCATATGTGATCTATCTGATTTCTTGAGATCCCGTTTGGTGTTGTCCATGTGTATTTGTGGATATCTTTGTGTGGAAATAGACTCCCTCCGATTGCTAGGTCGAAAGTCTGACACAACTCTATCAATCTTTCCCCGTTGTTGTTTCTTTCTCTTCCTAACCCGTGTTTGCCCATTATCTCCTCAAGTCCATTGTTGTTAGATCCTATTTTCGCATTCCAGTCACCCATTAATATTATGATATCTCCCCTATTTATGAGTGCTAGCGTTGTTTCTATTTGTTCGTAGAAGTCATCCTTAATATGGTCTTCAGCGACATCTGTTGGTGCATAGCATTGAATTATTGTTACATGTCTTGTCATATTTCGAAATCGCCCTATAACAATTCTATCCGAGACTGCCTTCCACGAAACCAATGTTTGTCTCAATTTCTTTGATATTAGTATTCCGACTCCACTTTCACCCCCTGTTTCCCTTCCACTGTAAATTACCATGTTTCCATTCTCCGTGTTGATTTCTCCGGTGTTGTTCCATCGCATTGCACTTATACCTAGGATGTCTATGTTGTAAGTAGCCATTTGAGCTTCCAATTGCGAGAGTCTTGAAGCTTCTCTAAGTGTTCTTACATTCCATTGTGCAATTCGGGTCCTTTTTTGAGTGCCAAAGGTCGTTATCAAGTAGTCATTCGTGTATCCGAGGCTTCTTCTTCTATTATTTCGAATCCATTGATTTACCGATTATGCGGGTGATTGGCCTACAGTAACAGTATACTTATGTAATTAAAACAAACAGTTAAAATAAACAATTAAAACAAGCAGTTAGTAGGCATAACAACATATTCAAATTTGTTCACAAAATTTAGTTAACTGTAGTTAGTTAACTTAAACTAATTGATTTTTACTTAAGTATAGTTACATCAAATTTAATGGATATTTCAGTTCTTTTACACTATTAAAATTAAATTTAAAACCAAGTTTAATTAAAGAACATTTTTTTTTTATTAATTTTTGTATTAAATTGTGCAACTGCAAAAGGAGAGATGATATCAAAGAATTTCTTAAAAATAAATTGACCCTAAGTTGATAATTATTTATTTTATTGCTTTACTTTATTTTCTTCTTCCAATTTTACATTTTTTTAATTTCAGTCACATAACTACATACTTACTTACTTACTTATTTAAAAAAGATTTTATTTACAAAAAAAAAAGTAAAAAATAATATTTTTTTTTTTTTATTTTTTATTTGATCTTTTTGGCCTTTAACAGACACCAAAATGTGAGATTACTTATTAAGAAACTCAAAACAATGAACCAAAACAAAGACCATAAAATAAAAAAGAATATTTTTTTTTTGTTTTAATAATTCTGTTTTGGTTTCGAAAAATATTCATTTTTTGTCCGTCAATTTAGCCACGTGATATAATTCTATTCGATTTAGCTTTCATTGGTATGTGATATCTTAAGTAGTTATTTGAATTTTAAGGCAGAAGTTGAATTTCTTTTTTTTTGTTTTGAAATTTTGATTTCCGCTTATTTAAAACAAAAAAAAAATTTGATCGTAAATAGTAACATACTTTTTATTAAATTTAATTAGTAACTAAGTAGGTGTTTTTAACTATTTTAGTGTTATAAAATCAAATATTAATTATGTAAATGAATATAAATGTTTTTGTATACTAAGTACATATACTATAAGTAGTAGTGGATAGTTATTTCGACTTAATCCCGATTGTTCAGGTTTAAAATGTACTGATGTAAAAAATATTTTCATTCAATATAAGTAAGTAACTCTTCATATTTTATTCATTTTTGATAGTTGATTAAATTAAACGCTGACACAAGTGACATTTATTCTACACTTTGGCAAATTAGTCCAACTGTAATAATAGTTATAACATGGAGTGATTTAATTTTTTTTTTCACGGAAATATTAGTTTTATACTTCGATAGAATGGATATAAAAGTAAAAATTCATCATCATTTTATTAAATTAAGTCTGTGTGAATAGTAAGTGCTATTCGTGCTGCGTGGTATAAGTGAAATTGTTTTATGAACTTAATAAAAAATATTAAATTTATATACTTATATCTTGAGATGTTATTATTATTATTTTTATTATTGTTATTATTATTATTTTTATTATTATTATTATTTTAAAATTTTACTTTACCGTACACTAGTATGACTAACTAAGTATATAAGTAGTAGTTAATTATTTTTATTTAAATAATTTAAAATTTTCAAGCTTAATTGATGCATATTACTTATTATTTTTTTATAAATTTATGATACTTAACTAAGTATAGTTAACTAGTTATTATTTTATTTTCTAATGTTAATTGTAATGTTAATATTGTTAACTGTTTGAGCTCCTTAAGTAGTAAAATTATTACCTAAATAATAAATATTTACTAAATAAATAAATAAATGTAGGAAATAAATAGGAATATACTTACATTGATTCTACTAGTCAAACATAAGTATAGGTATATAGTAAATATATATATATATATATATATATATATATATATAGTATAAAATGTTTTACGTATATTTTAAAACAAGTTTAATGCCTTTTTTTTTTAAACAAAAGACATTGATAAAAATTTAAAAAAAAAAGGTTATAACTGATTAGCCGTATTCTAAAAATTAATTAGTATGACAATTGTAATATTTCAAAATCCGTTTTATGATACTCGAGTACGTGAGTAGTCATATTCTCTGTTTCTTGATAACTCATATATAAGTCATTTTTTATATGAAAATATTTATGAATAATTAAATATGAATTTTTAAATTTAATTTTTTTGTTTTTTAATTATTCAATATCATAATAAATAACTATATAGTTAATGAGTTTAAGAAGGTAACTTAAATTTAATTTAGATTATCATCTTCTGATATTACAGTCGAAGATGAGTTTTTATTTTATTCACAATCTTTCATCATTAAATTATCAGTCCTGGAAAACTGCCAATATTCGTTAATTTCAATTATTCCATAGTTGTTCTCGACTTTGTCTAACTATTTAGCTCTTGATGATTTCAAACACATAACTTAAAGAGTTAGCCGCCTTTCAGTCAAAATTTGAAATTAACTTAACTATACGAATTTAGTGGTAACTACCTAATATTTCTGATACAAATCATTACAAATAATTAGGTGGAACATTAAATTAGTCACATATTTATTGCCAATTTTTATTACAAAAGTTAAGATATGGGTAAAAAAAATTAATAAGATAAAGGTTAGATTAGGTGTAGGTAAAACAAAAACAAAATTTAGATATAAAATAATTTTCTATTAAAAATTGCAAATGCGAGTAAAAACTAATTGTACATACATACAACTTATAATAACGGGAAATAACACCCCTAAATATTGAGACTGTCATTCTATTTCATATAAAATGTAGAAAGTTAACTTAGATTTAATTAGTTAAAATAAATAGTTACAACAGACAAATTAAAATTATTTAATTTAGTGAATAGAATCGCGTTTGTTAATGTTAATTATAAATTTGTAATAACGTAATTCATTATGTATTTTCCTTTATATCTACTATCCTAACTTATATTATATTCAAGCCTGAAGTTTAAAGAACACCATTGTCATTCTAGATTGTCTATATATGGAATGTAACATAGCAAGTCCAATGAATACAACATTTTAATTTTCTGAACAGTTCAAAAAAAACATTTTTAATTTAATGACTTAGAACTGTCAAAATGAAATTTCGCAGTGCACCAACGACAAATTTTGAATTTTGATTGGGCCGTACTATTTGATATGATGTCATTTAAATGCATATTTGTTCAAAATATACTTAATTTGACATATTTTGTTGATACTTACTTATACAATGTCGTGCTGTTTTTATTGAACTTCAGGCTTGAGAATTAAGGTAACCATTTGTCTGCTTAGTGTTCGGTCTCTTGAGTGGACTGATAATAACTAACTATGCACTATTAAATCATTAAGTGTCAATGTATGATTGATGACTTTCAATTTTTATGTAGGATGCACAATACTCTAGCTTGCAAGTTATAATATACAATCAAATACTTATTTTAATACTAGCATGATCGTTTCCTTGTCAGTTGACCTGACAGTAATTTGACATTTCATACAAAACAAATAGCTATGGGTGGAAATTAAAACAAAAAAATTAAACAAACAAATCTCTTGAATTGAGGTTTTATTATTTTTTTTTGTTTTTGTGATTTTTTGTTAGGTGAAATGAAATGCCAAAGTGATGAATGGATGTATCAATAAATATGAATGAATGTATAGATTTTTAATAAGTACTTAAGTAAGTATAGTTTTAAGAAATTTGTTTCAAAAATAAATTAAGTTTTGGAAATTAAGTTATAGAAAAAATATAAGTGCAATTCTGGAATTTCCACTTTTTTTTGTTTTTTTTGCTTTATCTAGATAGTAAGACAATTGATTTCAATAATTTCAAATAATATTATTTTTAGAGTTAGACTTCTTTAGGACTGAACACCTCGCAATATGTGAATGAATTTTATGATTTGGCATACAAAAATGCATACTTATAGCCAGCCACTTCAATCGATTTAAGTCATAAATCATTTTGAAATAAAAATTATTAAAAATACGAATTATATAAGTTATATATGTATACTTATATATATATATATATATATATATAAATATTCAATATTAAGTAATATTCAAAAATAAGTATAGTTATACATAAAATAAAATAATATTTACTACCTATTGGTTGGGCTTAGTATATTATGCAAAAAATCAATCATTTCGGTATTGAAGATATATATATATATATATATCTTATAATAAAATTTAGTATTTAATTTAGTATTACTTATATATAAGTATATAATATATATAATTACTTACTTATTGGTAATTCAGATAACGTTGAAATTTTTCTTATATTTTTTTGCATTTCATTTTTCTCATAAGCATTATAATTTAATGTTTTCATTAAAAAAAGGAAATACTATTTTATTATGTATAACCAAAGCACATATAAACTAACATATTATATTCTTTGGTACACTTATTTAAAAATTGACCACAATTTAAAATGTCAAAAACAGAGATTGCCAAAAGAATTTTATAAAAACAATTTTGTTTTTTATTTTTTTTTTTATTTTAATTCATAAAGAAAACAGATTTGATAACCTTATCATAATTATAAAAAAATAACAATACTTTACTATAGTAATAAATAAAATATTAAAATATATATATAAAGTAAGTATACAATATATTTTAAAATAAAATTGTGGGAGGTTCATTTTTATTTCGAGTAATTTAACTATAAATCGTATGTAAGTAATTCTTAAAATTTAATTATATAATTAAACTTAGTTTTGAAATGGTTGACTTCTGATTAGAATATTAAAAAGTCCAAGTTATCGTTAAAAATTATACTTTTACATGTTTTTAATGAATTATTTTTCAAAAACTGATAAAGAAATAAACCGTATAAAAAAAAAAATGTTTCATTACTTGTGGGGCTTGTAGAGATTATTACTTAGTTTTAATTTGAAATTTTTGTACAATTTTTTAAATTCACTTTCATTTTAAAGTACATAATTTTATACAAGTATAAAAATTGCAATTTAAAATTTTGTTGTTGAGTATTAATTATTTGATAATTCATATTTTTAGATAAAAAAAACAATGTTTTGATTGTTGGTCCTATCGTTATAAAATAATGTTGTTTGCTGCTAGAAAATAATCTTGTATGTTGGTGAATATGTATGTATATATATATATATATATATATAGTTATATGTATATTTATGTATCTAATGCGGTTCTGTAAATGTTGTTTCATTTATGACCATAGACTGTGCTTATTGTTTTTCAATTAAAGTTTTTTTTAATGCGAATATCAGATTCGACAAAAAGATGGAACATGCTTACTTGCAATGAAAGTACTTTTTAAAATGTGCATTCAATCCTGACATATACAGGACACAGAAAATTTTATTAAATTTTCAGGTGTAATTTTTTTTGATTTCAAGATTAGTCGGAGATATGAAACACCACATTCACGCCAAACCACATACAATTTTTTAAAAAGTTGATAAGCTTGCCAAAAATGTTACGAGCATAGATTCCTATCAATTGATGGTAACTAGTCGACGATTAATGAGGGTTGATTAAATAAAATGTTTCAGACGCACATGAAGCTAAATGGAATAACAAATTCACGATTAACAAATTAAAACAAATAAAAATGTCTACCGCAGTTTGGAAAAGCATTGATTCTGTAAGATGAAAGAATAGATGTATAATTACAGGACTGTATAGAATTCGTGATACAACATACTTTTTTATTGTTTTTTTTTTATACTCTTGACAGTAACTTAATTAAGAACGGTAGTTACTGCAAGTTTATACTACAATATCTACAATATTTCGACATTTATTCATCAAATTACTGGGGTGGCATTGTGTAATTTGAAACGTCGTTTTGTTTCGACTATTTTCAAAAAGTGGCATTGCATAATTTTGATTCGACCATTTTTATTTTGTTTCAATCTTTTCAAAATTACGACATATTTTGGTATTGCGTAAGGTTGAAACGCTACTTTTTTTACATTTGATACGACCAAATTTTGGCGATTGAAAAATAGTTGACGCTTTTAGGTAAATTTTAGAAAAATAATAAATTAATACATGATTTTTATTGGAATATTTATTTTAGAAACGCACAGAAATAAAAATTCCAATAAAATGAAAAATTAAGTAAATTTATAACGATTTTCTTTCAAGAAAAAAATTTTCAGCATAAAAAAAAAAAAAAATGTTGGTATTATTATTAGCTTCTGTTACTTGTATCTAGTTGCAATTTCTTTCAGTTCCATTTTTTTTTTTTTAATATTATTTTCTAGCAGTAATTGTTGAAATTTTAACGAAACAAATCAAAAATGGAATTATGTAAAATGTTTCATTGTTTTTTCGAGCGTTTCAAAATAAATTAACGTTTCAAATTACGGAATGTCATCCAAATTTTGTTTCCACAACATTTTGTTTCGACCGAAATGTTTGAAACAAAGTTACATAATGCCACCCCTGGCTTATCAACTCATTAAATATGGAAAACGACTGCTAATGTCAGGAATTAAGCCTTCTTAAATGGAATAGTCCCATTTTATTTAATTTGCTACCAGATTATACTCTCAAAAATTATTAACGACAAGAAATGTATCTGTAATAAAATTAAATGTTCCTGTAATAACCATCAGACGCCAATCATTGTTCAACACATTTTCGAGGCCTGTTCGCGGTACAGAAATGCAAATATCAATTAAATTCAACATTCTGGAAAAAGCAAACATATCTTAACTTTCTCTTACTCAACCAGCAAGTAGGCATGTAATCGAAAACGTAGATTTTTTTGAACATGTTACTCTTATGCAAATTCAATTTCAAAATTTGTTTTGACATTTGTAAGCATATAAAAAAAAATGGATTTAATAAGTAAATTAATTTTTGTTTTTAGATGTATATATATATATATACATATATACACTTACATATATGTATAATTTATATATATTTGAATGTATAATTATGTATATATATATACGAACACCCTTCTTCCTGAAATCCTAAAATGTCGGTTAAAAATAGAAGACAAACTGATAAATGAGTTGTTATCAAGAAATATTTTATAAAAAAAAAGTTTAAAAGTAAACAAAAAAGTTGATTTTAATTAAAGAACAATTTATGTTTTATTTAACTTTTAATTTCACTTTTCATATTTACATTTACAGCCACGTTTCAACAAAATAAACAAACTTTAGAAATCAAATAAGTAATAATAAGAAAATAAAAAAAATTAAACAATTAAATTTTAAAAAACAAATTAAAAGTTCAAACAATTGAAATTTGTGCTTTTTACACACTACCCAGACGCTAAAAAATGAATCCTTTACAAAATGATTGTAGGTTCAGGTAAAGAGAAAAGAATTTTGAAAGAATAAATAATAGAAGAAAATAAGTAAATTCTAGGAAGTCTTGAGATGAGATTAAGAGATTTGGTAAAAAGTTCGGCTAATTTGCTTTTTCCGTAATTACAATCATAACTTGCTATGAAAACATTATATCAAGCTGCGATTCTAAGGTTTATTTTTGTAGTTTTAGTACGCTTAAATTGAAGGCAAATATTTCTAAAAAAAAAGTTTTTTTTTCCTTATTTTATTTTCGACTTTTTAGTGAAAATATTTTTTTAATGAAAAATAATATATTTTCAAAGAACCACACATATAATCAAATGGCACTAAAATTCACTCTAACGCAATTTGGTTATTATTGCTCATACTTCAAATGTGTAATTATATTTTATATTACTGTAACAAATTTTATAAAAATATATATATTTTTAAAATTTTTTTGGAGATTTTTGATTAGATACCTTTGAATTTTTTAATTTACGTATTAAAAAATTTTCACCAATAAAAAATTATGCACTTTATAAAAAGTAACCCTGTTAAATACAAAAAATATTTGACGTAAAATCGTAGATTAAACCTGAGAAAAAGTCTGAAATGTAAACACTCATCCGACTTTATCTACGATAAAATTCGATTTTGTCCGACGTGTAAACGCTGCCTAAGCATAAATTGGCATATAAAAGTATAATATACACATGCATAAATCGAAATTGAACTTTTTTTACATGCGAGAAGAGTAATTTCTAACTGAGTGATAGATAACTGATAGGTTCAAATTTTGTTTTTTTCCATAAATAATGTTTGCATTTTATTTTCAATTAAACTAAGCCATATTATGTAGTTATGTAACAAATGCAAGCCCTATATGACACATGGATGTACATTTACATATACTTAGTCAGAGAAAGTGAAATAATAAAAGAAAGAGATTAATAAAAGAAACCAAATTAAAAACACAAAAAAAATGTAATGAAAATGATGATTGAAAATAATTGAAATTTAATAATAATAGAAAATGATTGAAATATAATGATAATGATTTGTATTGCACACATTTATTTTGTATTCCTTTTTTGTTTTTTTTTTTTTTGCTTCTTTACACCATAGAAATGTCAACAAATATAGTGAATTTAAAGAGAAACCAAATTTTAACTTTATCAAATATCCATATTCCATTATTAGTACACACACATATGTAAATTTCCCCTTAGTTGAATGCAAAGAATTTCTATAATCTATATTAACAAGAATATACACTCCCATTTTTAAGCAATATCAAACCTAATTTTTAAGAAATATCAAACCGAGCAAAATATCATTAGTTAAAAGAGTTAAAATTTACATTTAGTTATCGTATATCAAATTTATTATGAGAGAGAAAAGAATATGACAAAACAAAATGTTTGTCTTTTCCTTTATACTGTAAAATATTTTTGCGTTCTCATTATTCTCCTTTGGATTTGTTTACGTTCCCTCCCATTATTTATATGAGGCAAAGTGGCAAAAAATGTTAGTTCTAATTTAGTTTGTTCCCTTATACGAGGATTAACTCTGATCTTTTATTATTTTAATATTTTCGTTTTAAACATTATTATTTTCGTATATACCTATTAAAAATATTAAATTATAATTACATTACAATAATATAAGATATTATTAATATTTTTGTCAGTAATAATTTGGAGTCACAAACATTATTATTTTTTATTAATTATATTAGTAAACCTAAATATTTATTATATTGGTATAAAATAATACTGAGGACAACATCTATTTACAAATCACAGAATTTAGGGAATATGATAACGCTGTTTTAGTTAGGTCTCCTAAAAATTTTATGCATAGTTGATACAATTTAGAAAATAATATTGTTAAATATTTCAACGAAATTTTTGTCGAAAATTTTTTTCAAAATCAATATATTAATCAACAACTTTTTTTAAAAATTATAAACTTTTTTTTTATTTAATTTCAGCCAACTTTTTTTGTTACTCTCTTTTGTTTACTATATTTTTTCTTTTTCTTACACGTAAAATTCTTATTATCGTCTATTTCTGACAATGTTTATCAAATTTGCATATGAATGCATTGTTGTGTGCAAACAAATGAATACATACATTATACATGAGTTCTTACTCTTTTTATGGATATACTTTGGTTAAATGGTTATTGAAATGGGTATTTGGTTGAATTGAAGCAAATTGAAACAAACATATAAAGTCCAAGGCAAGTTAATTAAGGCAAATATAAAAACAAAAAATGAAATTAAAAAAAGGTTAAATTATCATTATTAGTTTGCATGACATTCGTAACAAAAATAACTAAGTAATGCACTCTTATTAAATAGTTACCAATAAGTACCTGTGATTCAAAAGAAGCGTTAAATGTTGTCTTTCAAATGTTGTATCACACATACAAATTTTGTATCACATATATAAGTAGTGTAACCAATTTTGTGAAATCGAAAATAATTTGTTTAGCTAAAATACAGCAAATAACTATTTAAGTCTTTTTTTGTTTGTTGCATTTAAACAAATTAAAATTTTTGAATAATAAATTTTGAATAAGAAATAACTACTTAACAAGTACAACATAAGTAAGTTCTTTCTACTGAGTTTTATAAAAAAAACAGGATCTTAGGAGCTAGTTAGGAGTTAGTTTCAGGAGCTAGTTAATCTTTTTAATCAATACTTCCATTTTTAGTCGTTATTTACACGCTGGGAGATTAAATAAAATTGAGCTATTCTATTTAAGAAGACTTAGTTCTTGAAAATAGCAGTAGTTTTCATTTAATGAGTAATAAGCCGGTAATTTGATAAATAAATGCTCGAAATATTGTATATATACATATTGTAGTATAAACTTGCAATAGTTACCGTACTTACTTAATTAAGCATGAGAAACTGATTCTATCTAAGTTATTGTCAAGAGTAAAAAAAACAAAAATGAAATTCGATATAAAAAATTTTTTTACCAGAATAGATTTCCTATATGAAGCAAATTCTAAACTTTAACCTTGTGATGAATCCGGATGATCATGCCCCGGAGTATATTTTCCATTCTTCTTGAAGTCCAGTATGTAAAATGTTATAAATTCAACTAACAAAACTTAAAATTACTAACTATAGTCACTTAGAGTGTGAGTCTAACCAAACACTACTTAATTCTAATTTTAATTAAATTTAATAAAAACTAGACATCAAATGGACAATATTCTATGACAATTTAAATTGATAATAAACAATACAAAATTTTATATTGAAAATATAATTATATACTTGATTAAAAAATATATATATATGTTCTAGTTATATATAATTAGTTATATTTATGTATCTTTGATTTGTATATTTTCAATTAGAATTGATCTATTATCAATTAGAAACATTACCAATTTTATCCACTTATTCCCAAGACACAAACCAAAGAAATTTCAATTTAATCAATTCTAATTTATATACCGTGTGTCCCCTCTTAAAAAGCTGATACATATGCTCTGAAACACCCGGTATATAGGTATGATACATATGTCACAATTAGAATTAGTCATCTTATTAAGCACACATCCTTAACCTCAGTCACAGTGCCACACTTCGTTATATATGCAAATATTTTACCATTTGTTTTTATCTCCATATAACTTTTATAGAAACATAAGACGAATAGTTATTGGGTATTTTATTTCAAATACTGTCAAATTTAATTTTTGCACCCTTTTCGTTCAAATTATATCCTTTCTAACTATTTATTAATTCATAAGTAAATAAAATCTATTCATATACTTAATGAGTATTTCGCTTATTAAGTATTTGTTTAATAGTTATACAAAAACAAAAAAAAATTTTGTAATTTTTTTCTAAATAATTGGATACCATATATTTACATTTTAATATTTATTTAACCGGTTGAATTTTAAAATGATTATTTGTTTATACTTGCGAACTAATTTTAAAAATGACTCATGAGATAACAAAACAATATTATATATTTTTTAGATTTGTATACTTATTTAACTATATTTGATATTTGTATTTCAAATCGTTGAACACAACATTCCTAAGATAGTTTATAATTTGTTTAAGTAATAGTTTTCATTACTTTTATTTTGGTTGTTGTTATTTTAGTGTTGCAACAACATACAATGTAAGTCCGTCTACTTTTTTCTATTATGATGAATAAAAAAAAATGTTATGGTTTGAAATCTAATGTTGTAGGTAAATTAAAAAAAAAAAACTGACTAAGTCTATATCTGTAGGTAATTGTTATTACAAAAGTCAATATATAACCTAAGTTTTGGCTATAATAGGTATAAATAGGTATATAAGTATGTCTATTCTAAAATAAGTTAAGCATGGTTAAACGTTAGGCCAAACAGAGCAACATTTTCTGACTTACTTATTTCTAAGTAAACTTTTTTCAACTACTTACATAAAGCTCTGAAAATATTTAAAAAAAAAAAACAATTTCCTAATGTGCTTCAGCACTGGTATTATGAATTAGAAGAGTTCAAAAGAGCAACTTTTTTTTTTGTTTTTTTTGTAGTATGTAATACGAACTAACGCTAATTTAGGTTGCAAGCAATTACTGTGCATTCTAATTGTTTTCTCTTCAAAAATTTGGTTTTTTAGAATTTTTTAAAGCTTTTTAATTAACTATACTTAATATTAATTTTAAAATTAATCTAATTAAAATTTAATTGCCAGGCCACACGAGACAGAACTGGTAGGCTATACCATCTATTGTTTCGTTAAAAAATTGCACCAAGTGTAACTATTACTTGATTTCAAAAATTTTTTTGACGTATTTCATTCGCTTCGTTTTTTGTTTGCGAACGAGTTGTTTTTTTAAGTTTTTGTTAAGTTTTTATCGAAATATTTTTGAAATGTAAAATTGTAAAATACGTGATTAATTCGTAAATTAAACAAAATATATATTATTTATGTCTATTATTTTTTAAAAATATTATTAAATACACGTACACACTATCACTAAAATATAATACTACAACTTAGTATAATCCATTTTTTTAATTACACTTTATTTCAACTTATTTTAACATTAAATCAAATATTAAACAGTTTCAACTTTCATAAAATTTCAAATTGTAAATCATGAAATAAATGTCACATTTGGAAAATATTCTTATGAAACACAGTTTGGCGATGCATTTTTGATAAATGGCACCAATTCACTGTTACGTATTGCAAGATCAAAAGCGTATATTTTTGCGATGCGTTTTTCTTACATGGTAGTGGTCAAGGGCCCTAAGGGGTAATTGTTCTTAAAAAAATTTCACTAAAATTCCTTTAAGGGTTTTTATACTACCTTTTGACTACTTTCTAGTCAATAATTTTGGATAGTAATTTGACATTTAGCTCAATTTCAAAAGCGTTTATGAAAATAATTGTAAAACCTATTGTTTTTCGGGTATAAAATATAAGAAAAAATATTGTTTTGATTTTTTGAAAAAAATGGGAAGTCTAAGGCAGCGTTTACACATCAATATTCTTCAATATTTATTGACGATTTTAGATTGAAGAGAGAGAGAGAGACATTTATGTTTACACATCAGTTTTTAAGCAATCAAACTATTTGTCAGTTTTTTCTTATATATTAACCAAAACTAATATAAAAATAAAAACTTTTTTAGTCAAGTACCCTGTGAATATAAAGTAAAAGTCAAATAAAAAAATTAACATATGAATATTGCTAAATTTTTCATTATTCGCCATATTTAATTTTGTCTCTCTCTCTAAGTATTGAAGAAAATGGGATAAATTCTATTTTTTTCTTCAATAGTTATAGATATATTGATATCAATATGTGTTTACACATCAGTATTTCTTCAATATTCTCTCTCATCAATAAATATTGTCAAATATATATATTCAAGTGTAAACGCTGCCTAACAGTTTTTGTATTCCAAAAAATAATAATAATAAATATACTTATAATATGCCGAAGATATTAAATATTCTAAACTGTCTTAACAATAAAAATGCTATCTACGTCAGACAGCCAGAAATTTGATGTTTCGTATTATACAAACAGTTAAGTCAGTGACGTAATACTAATATCTGCAATGTAATAATATTTTTGATATTTCGCTTCAATATAGAGTATGTGGAAACAAACACGTGCTCGAACAAACCAGCACGTGTAGTGTGTTAGTATTTTACTATAAAAACTTATTTTAAACGATTAGTAAAACTTGAACATTCATTCCATGATAAATTTTATAATTTAGTTTTTGACCATTTCAAAATCGATATTTACCAGTATGTAGTTGGGTCATTCTAAAAAAATGTATATATATATATTTTTGAAAATTAAAAATAAAAAATTTTATTTTCTGAATTGAGCCTTCAATTATAATCCATTTTAAAAAGGAAAATTTGTAATCAATTTCGTAGTGTAGGTAGCAGGATGAATTTTAAAAGGTTTTAACAGAAATTTTGGAAATTTCATCTTCGAAGTCGTTTAAAACTTCCACTGCGTTACTGAAATAAAATATCACAAATTAAACAATGTTTTTAATTTAATTTAAAATATTTATTACATTATAATAATAATAAACAACTAAAATTAGAGCTCAATGCTCAAAATAAAAAAATTAAAAATAAAAATACTTTAAATTCAAACTTAATTCACATAAAATCACATTAAAAAATTTTTTCAGAATGTTTTTTAATATAATTCGGCTAAAAGAAGGCTTAACTTCTTTATTCTTTTATTTCGCATTTGCAATGGAGCCAAACTTTAAAATAGTACTTTAAAAATATTTTATATAAAAATGGAAGCTTCTAAAATGTAATAAAAAGCGCAAAGTAACGCAGGAGAAATTGATAACGTAGGAGATAAATAGTAATGAAGGGGAATTTTATCTTTCTTTAATATCAATTGGCTGTTCAAATTGATAAAATATTTTATCATCCTGTATTTTAAGTACTGGATTTGGTAACGCTTGAAGGACTTGGTTATATTGGATGTACGATTCATCGTTTTTATCGATAAATGAATAATAAATTTCGTAGTGTAGCAACACAATCATTGCAACACAAATCATTTTGTACTAAATATGAATGAACAAGTATTTCAATTATTTACTTAAACAGCATAAAAAAAGTAACCGTAATTTAACGAATTTTTTTGAAAATAACACAAAATCGGTAACGCAGGGAAAAAAAGTTGGGACAGAAATGAATTTGCAAATTTTTGCTATAAAAGTAAATTTTAGAATTATTTAATAGATATAAACGGAAGGTTAAATATTTAGAGTTATATTTTCTGCAAAAAAGTAATATAGTTACTCCAGAGCAAAAATATTTGAAAAAATTGATGCAAATCTTGAAAAAGATGCCTAGGGACAGCGAGTTATTTTTGTTTTTCCACACATAAAGTGAATAAAATCAATCAAAATCAACCAAAAATGGATTTCTTACTTATTAATGTATAAGTAAATATAATAAACTATATTTAATTATAATTTATAAATATTTAAGATATTAAAAATTAGTTGAAAAATTAGTTTCTTTTACTGGGACAGAAAAACCTACATTTTTTTAGAATGACCCAGTTATATTAATATCCAAGGAAAAATAGAAATTTATATATTTTATCTGATTTAAGTATTTTTTAATATCTTAAGTATAAAATGTAATTTTGTTTTTTTGAAAATAAGTATAGGTACAAATAATTGCTTGTAGTTAGTTGTTTTAAACAATGTGTCTGAACTTAATCAATAATGCATCTTCTTTTGATATCAAGCCAAGACATTTCTGACTTTGAAATTATCAAAATTTAAATTATAAATTTAACACGCTATTTAAGAAAGCTTGAATAAAAAAAACGTGTTTTTTAATCAACTCATTTAATATGAAAAAACTGCATAAATTTGATAAATTTCGAAAAACATTAGATCTAAAATATTATGTAGTAAAAATGACTGTATCGTAACTGTTGATATACGAAAAGCTAATTTACTACCTATTTTACTACCTATTTTACTGTCAAGCACATAAAAAAAAGTGTACACGAACTATTCATATATTCAATTTATTAAATTTAGTTAAGATAATTTTCATAATTTATTGTATGTATTTTACATGTAGTTAGATTGCTTGAATTCCTAATTAGCTCATTTTTCAATATTTTAAATTACACATTGAAAGTTTGTCGGTGCATTTGTCATTTTCTCACATTATAGTTTATACTTAACTATGTTTGTACAAATGGATTTTCTTGTTCGTGTATTCTACGATGAACTAATTATTAACAATATCAAATTCAATAAATTAAAGAATTAAATTAACGCATACTAAATAATTTCTTTGGACACAAACCAAAGACAAAAAAAGCTTCCTTTGACTAGATATGTAATTTACCTTCAAAAAATAGCCTTGACTTAAAATTTATATTCTACTATTAACTTTAAAAGATATAATATATAAATATATATATATACTTAATTAACTAAGTATTATATTATTTTATTAACTGCTATAACTAACAAGCTTGTGCTTGTGCTAATATTAATGAACTCAAAAATTCAGTTTTGTTGTCATGAGTAAAAATTTTGTTTTAAAAATTTTGTGCTTTCAAAACCAGCTTTTTTTTGGGTTATTGTTGTTATTATTATTTTTATTTTTTTTTTTTGTTTTACTTTTTTTAACATCACATTAAAAAAAAAACCACATTCTGTAGTTTAGTTATAGATGAACAAATAAAAACAACTAAGTTATAAAAATTATGTAAATAATGTGCATAAAAAGTAACAGAATTTTATTTGAAATTTCTATAATGACAGTAATTTGGTGGTCGTTTAAAATGTATTTTATCAATATCTGGACAGTCCCATGTGTAACTAACTATATATTTATATTTCGTTATACATATATATATATAGATATTTTGAATTGTCAATTATTTTGTTTTGAAAATTTTTTTAAAAATATAATTTGGATAAGCTAAGATTGTTCCTCTTAAGTAATTTTAGAAAAAAAAAAATACATTCAGACTGATTAGTTACAATATTATCTTTCTAGTTCATTTAGATGGGCGGATTTTTTTTTTTGTTGTTTTTTCGTTTTAATTTTTTTTTTGTTTAGGTGTTTAGATAAGTATATAAAATAAAATTGGGTTAGTATGTAACGTTTGAAGTGCATACATATATCATTTTTACAGATATTGGTATTAATAACTAGAATTACTTAATTGATAACTGTAAAATGTATTTTTATCAAAATTTAGATATCCAGTGTATCTGTCTGTACAGTTATATTGAAATATAAAATCTTATAGATTTATTTTACATACCTACTTGATCGGTGTGTTATTTGTTTTATTATCGACTTTTCCATATCTGCTCATCTCGGGCGGCTTCTTTCGAATAAGATATCCAAAATTGTTTTGTTTTGTTTGTCTCTCTAACAAAAGTTTGATCGGTCTTAATGTCTTGTATCTTTGAATTTTGTTTTTAAGCTTTCTTGACTGAAATATTTTTTTCTATCCGCTCAAAGTGTCTGAGACACTAGAATTTTTTTTCACTTTAGCTTCCACAAATTCTATTTTTGTCATTACATCCACATCAATTCTGATGTACATTGCAAAATAAATATTTTAGTTAAAGCATTAACTTATTTGATATACATAGTTATTTAGATAATTCACTTGTTATAAGGGAACAACATAACTAAATTGGTTGTTCAGCTTCTGGTCAGAAAAATAATTACCATTAAATTGTGTCAGTTTTGATGCCACAACTCGAATAACATATTTGTTGTTAGATGTTTTAGGAAATTGAACTCGATACTAGAATCAAAATCAACCTTCGTAATTAGGGCATTCGTTTAGTTAATATGTACTAATTTTGCTGTCTAATATAAGTAACATTGTTTCGGAAGGTCTGACTTATAGCTCGGAATTTGGATCTAACTAAAACTAAAAATTCTAATAACAGAAAAATAAGTGTGTAATAAATTATTGTTCGTATGCATTGTTGCAACTGCAAAAATGGGACTTAAAGGGAATGTTTAAAAAAAATTAAAAGAGTGTGTCGTTCATCAACACTATTGGAACTCATCAAGAGATTTTTTTTGTTGTAATCAAACAGAGTAAGCAACAAAAATAAAATTATAAAGTAAACGAAAAGGAAGCTTAAAAAAAGCGTGTGTATTAACCGATAAGCTGAGGTAGACTGACTGACAGTGTTGGACTACGTATACAATGGGCCCTATTCTGAGAAGCGAATTTTTCGGTACGTATAATGAAAAATATGATAAATTTTATTTTTGGTATTCTGCAAAGCGAAATAGCGATACTGATCGGTTTTTATCGCAACGTTTCGATTTTTATGGTATTACGAGAATCGATTTTTTTTGTTCGCTGTCAGAAAAAACGACAAATATATCATTTTAGAAAAAGGTAGTGAAAGATGGCGAATGAAAAAAAGTAAATATAATTAACGTAAAATTCAAGTAAATTAATTTTATTTATATATATATATATATATTTATATTTAAAAATAATTATTAAATATTATTTTACATTTGCAATTATAGAAAAGTTACAAATAGGAGGCAGTTTGAATGTTTGTTGGTGCAATGATCTTTACACGTGTTCCATCAACATATGCAATAATTTCTGGGAATCCAAATTTATTACAAAATCTCAATTTGATGGATAATTTTTCTTCTTCGGTTTCAGGAAATTTTATATATTCTCGACACAATTCGGCTAATATTTTAGAAATAGTTGATGTAGCTGAACCTATCAAAAACTCGTCCCCCAAGCCTTTTTGATAACTTCCTTCAGCAAGGAAGCGCAATGTTCCAACCAATTTTATAATGAGTTTTACTGAATGTGGACCAATTGTAGGATTTAAATTATTGTCTAATTTATCTATAAACATTGCAAAGGCTTCTTTCGAAAGTCTGAAATACTTCATGAATTCAAAAAAACAAATATAATTGAACATATTTTTTTTATTATATTTTGTTTCGTAATATAAAGAAAAAACATTTTTTAATAGCTATAAAATTTTAATTTAACTTCACTTAATTTCACTTTTCAAACAAAAAATTAAAACACAAAATGTCAAAACATAAAAAAATTTGACAGTTTTGCAAAATATCGTATCATTCGCTTCTCAGAATACCAAATGTGATGCAATGTGATGCTCTACCGCTACGTAGCGAAAAAATGATTCGCTTCTCTGAATAAGGCCCAATTGCTAGTTTGAATTTGAAAAGTTTTAAAACTCATATACTTACTTATACAAATTTCATAGAAACCAATATGTGAGCTATAAAAATCGAAATCAAATTCCTACTATGTTGGTGGAATATTTAGCTTGACTGCGTCGTTTCCTATCGTACAGTGATTCGTGCTTACCACCATTGATGACATTTATTAAATATTTATTTATTTAAGCATTTTTTTACTTCTATTACAAAACATATCTTATTAATTTCAGAAATATTTAATTCTGATTCAAAATAAATTTAATTTGTTAAATCTTGAAATAAAATATTTTTCATCTTAGTTTTAAATATTTTCTCGTTAAAAATTTCAACGCAAAAAATTTCAACTGCACTGAATTTCATTTATTAAAAAAATTTTATTGAACGCAATTATAAAATGTCAAGGCCAAGAAAATTTAAAAATAAGATCAGTAAATTTCCTAATGCTAAATGATAAAATAAGAAAGAAAATTTCTTTAACTGTGTATGAATGATAAGTACAGAAATATTTTAGTATTGATAAAAAATTGTGGAAAAATTGAATTGAATTTAATTAAAACAAACTAACAAGGTGAAAATATATTACCACTTAAGTACATCAGATCTATTATAACCTATGCGACAGAATGTATTGCGGACAATTTACAAACCAAACACAAGCATTAAAATCATAGTGAAACGAAAGTATTAAGACAAAATGCTGGAAAAAATTCCAAACGTCAACAAACATATGCAACAATCAAGACGTATGGAATTTCTGTACAATATGGATAAAAAGTTGGAAAATACATAATTGTAATAATTGAAGCCGAATTGTTTGAGAAGTACTTTAATTAAGTTAAAATGGGGCAACTATCAGTACGACGGTACTACTACTACCAAAACAATGATTTGTGTTAAAAATCGGTATCAAGCACAATATTAGACAAGGTTAGACTTTAGGGCACAGATAAAAAAGCCAAAATAAAATAGATATTGCAGAATTTATCCCTAAACTATTTAACTGTAAAGTTTAAAGCCTAACTGTATAAATAACTTATAAATGTAATAATTAGTCCATCTTACAGATGTTATCCTTTTAATATTTCTGAAAATTTCGAATAGACTTATGAACATTTATAAAATGTTGATTTTCCGATAAGATATGTTTAGTTTTAAACGAAAAAATTAAAACTGTATATTGGCTAACAATTGCAAATTTATTTCCCTTTATAAATGCTACAATTATATATGTATGGATAAGTAGATACATATAGATATTTAATACTGATGAAAATCCAGAAAAAAAACCCAAAATCATTGAAATACAAAAAAAAAATTACAAGCTGTCAGGATTTAAAAAAATTTGTTTTTATTTATATTAATTTTTTTTTTTTTTTCAAAAATATTCTATGGACAATAAAACGTACATATATGTGTAAGTATATACATTTATAATTTGAAATTAAAACCAAACTGCATGTACGTATCATGTACACTTCGAAATAGAAAAAATATTTTTTGCTTCAAGTAAACGATTCTACTTTCTGTTGTTAAATGAAGCAAATAAGGCGCCAAGCTCTCAGAATTCAGAAATCGAATCAAATAACTTGTTTTTTTTTTTGTTTGCGGTTTTTTTTATTTTGGCACAATGCCCGACATTTTTTTTTTGTTTTTTATTAATTTTGCATGTTGTATCGTATCGTAGGTTAGATAAAATTCTGAGTCATTTGCAATGTGCAAGTACGTACAAATGTACAAAATATTATCCAAATTTATATGTACATATTGTACATACATAAACATATATATATATATATACATGTAAATTGAATAGAGTTGTGAAATAAAGAAACATAAAAATATATATTTGCGTACTTAGGTATATCGAAAAGTTATAAAAATTTAGTAAGTAGATATATGTACTTAGTTGGCTGTTGTATGTAATTAATATGGAGATGGAGCAGAAAATATTTAAATATAAATTTATAAACTTTTAAATCGTTCTTTGTATTGATAATTATAATTTTTTTCGTAGAATTTTTGATTAAATGTTGCATATTTGTTGTTGATTAATTATAAAATACCAAATCAGTACCTAAAAGTTGTTTGTAGATTGGAATTCAAAATCTTTTGTAAATATTTCATAATTTTCTTATTTTTTGTATAGCAAGAAATTTATTTAATAAAAAATATGTATAGTTAGTTAGTTTTTATTTTTATCTATACAAGAGAAAAATTTTTCAGGATAAAATAAATGTGCATGCATATATACTTATAATAGTACCTCTATAGACTATAATTACCACAGTGTGTTATATATTTTCATATATATACCTATATTTATAAATAAGTACAAGTAGGTATATATTTTGTAATATTTCTAAATATAAACACTTCTTGTTGGATGAGACTGAATAAATTTAAAATTAATTACACTGAGTTAAGAATAAAAAAATAAAGAAAACTGTACTAAAATTGAAGAGAAGTGTCATTTAACTATGTACTTAAGTAGTTATATAGTTATACTTTATGATGCACCAAGTATTTGTTATTTACTTATATATTAGTTTACCTTTCAGGCCCATTTGTCCTACACTAAATATTTTATACCAAAATTATAGGTATTTAATTAACTAGGTCGAAAAATCCCATAAAACATTTTGTTTGCATTAGAAATTGAATCTGAGAGTTTTCGACTGAAAGACGAATGATCGATGCACCGAGTAGAAGCTTGAATTTATAGAATATAAAATTTTAATGTCCTGATTATGAATTACAAAATAATGAATACTTAATTAAGTAAATACATAATAAAAAAAAAAGTATATCACTTCATACATTTTTTTGTCAATCGAATCAACAGATAAATTTTAGTGAACAGATAGTTATAGGATTTACCTTTGAATAAATTTGTGAACAGATTTCTAGATCTCAAATCTGTTTTAAGCTTTGAATTTTAATATTTTTTAGATGATTTCTCTGCGCAAATTGAAGATAAATCCGCAAACATTTTTTTTCATGTTTCACTTCTTTGGGAGCATAGGGCTTCCATAAAATTGTCAAATCTGACTCTGTTCTGCGCTACGTGTTTCAATTTCACTTCATGTTCTATTAGTATTATCTATTTACTTATGGACTGATCTGTGCCATGTTTCCAGATGTCTACTATTTTCTTTTACCAATCCAGATATCCGCAGAATATAATTGTATAAGTATAAACAAAATTAAAAAAAAAACATTTTTTTTTACTTATTTAAAAAAAAAAAAAAACATTTTTGAATTGCGAATGCGAAGATTTTTTTTCTGAAATTAAAAAAAAAAACAATTTTTTTTACTTACTTATTTTTAGTTAAAAAAAAAATAAAAAAAAAAAACATTTTTGTATTGCGAATGCATAGAGCCTTTCTTAACAAATTAATTTCTAAATATTAAATTACTTAATTATGTAGCTACATAGTTCCAAAATTTTATAAAGTTAATATTTCTGTTTAAAAAAAATTTGATCATTAAAATTAAATAGTTATTTGCTATTGCATAACTGTTATTACACAAAAACACATTTATCAAAATGTAAAGATATTAAGAAATTTTGAATATAACTAATTTTCAAAACAAAATTTTGATTATTTATATATATAATACACAGACTTTAGTATATAACTAGTTATAGTTTTAAACTTTCAAACCTGACTATAATTAATAGCTATAATTATTTATCATTGTTACCAATCATTGTAACTAAAAATATTAGACAAAATCAAGGAAAAATTAAAGTCAATAAAGTCAAAATCCAAAATTAAATACAGCACATTTCCAACAAATTCAAAAATGTTTTTTGTTTGCCATCATCTTGCACACTAATAAAAAAACTTGATCTAAAAGAAATTTTAAGCCTTTCTTTTAAGTTAATGACATTTTCAGTTAATGATCGACAGTTACATATATATATACATTTAATTGGATGTGTCTATTAAAGTGGAACTATTCTTTAACTATTTATCACAAATACTTTAACCAATATCCAAATTATCATTAGTTATCTTAAATAGTTTCTTTTAGCACATTTTTGAAAAACTGCCCCTAGAGTATTTCGGAACTATTTTCTAACATTATTGTTTTTTCCTAATTTAAACTGAATTCACGGACTAACTGAAATATATTATATTTTTCAGTTATGTTAATTGAAATATAAGTAATTCTAACTACAAAAATACTTATACGTAAATATCGGGTGTTCCAGAGCATGCATATCAGCTTTTTACGAGGGGAAGGAGCCGTTATTTTAAAATTTAAAAAAAATGTTATTGACTAAATCGAGGGTGCTCTATCGATTGGTGATATTTTCAACTTCTGGGAAAGACCAGAAAAGAGTTTTTTAAGCCCAAAAATTGGCGAAATTGGCCGAAATCGAGATTTTCTAATGAAAGGGGTATTTTTTTTGCAAATTCAGATTCTACGACAAAAAATCAGAAACTTATGTTAAATGATTTTTTTTTGGTTTTTTCAGTATTTCTCCCTAAAATTAATAAAAATAAAACAAAAATCAACCATATTTTCCTTCTATTTGTTTTTCATGTTATCATATTTTTTATCTCAGTTTTGGGTTCCTACAAAGTTTAAAATAAAACAAAAATAAAAAAAAATTTACTTCACAAAAGTTTCTTATTTTTTGATGTAGAATCCGAATTTGCATTAAAAAGTACCCCTTTCCATTTGAAATTCTCGATTTCGGCCAATTTCGGCGATTTTTGGGTTTAAAAAACTCTTTTCTGGTCTTTCACGGATTTTGAAAATATCACCAATCGATAGAGCACCATCGATTTAGTCAATAAATATTTCTTTTAATTCTAAAATAACCGCTCTTCCCCTTTTAAAAAGCTGATACGCATGCGCTGGAACACCCGGTATATGCATATTCTATATAGAGTCTATATAGTCTATATAGAAGTAAGTATGTTAATATATAGTTGAATATGGTTTGAATGATTAGCCAAATTTGAATTCTTGCGTCAAGAAATTGAATAGCCTTGTCATCGACTTGGACTTACAACTGGACATAAAACACAATGTCTTACGCTCAGAAATGTCTAACACAAAAATTTTAATTATTTTAAATAGTAGAAATTACCTACTAAATGTGCTTATGATACAATACATTTTCATCTACTACTTCTCAGTGTTTCGACCTAATTTTTCAATGTTTTATACTCGAATAAACATATTTAGTATAAAATTGAAAGAAAAATACTCGAATATTTTCAATAATTAAACAAATTTTACTCAAGTAATTTAACGAAAATTATTTTTGAAACAATTTGTTTATCAGAATTATACTTAAATACACAATGTATTTGATTTATTCTGTACAAAGTTGTTAATTTCATAAATTCTGTCATATGTTTACATTGCGTCGGGTCAATATCTTCTTTACGACATTTCCGATATTGCCGAATTCACGCATTTTATAACTAACCTACAGTAGTTCTACGATTTCCAAAATTTCCAATTTGTTAACTATTTACACTTTGATATCACAATTTCTATATTGACCCTGTTATATTGACAAACTGCTATAACTTAATCAAACTTAACTAACTATTTTATTATATCATACGATTTCATTTATTTTGAATAATTTTATTATCGAAAGTATTAAGTAATGTCCTTGTCGATTTCTCAAAAGAAGTGTAAAAGCTTCAAAATTTAATTAGTTATACATATAATATATATATACAATAATATAATATTGTAATTGAAATTTATAACAAAAAATAAAAAAAAATTATATTATTTACTACATAGTTAGTTACTCACACATAATTATACAATGATGAAAGAAAACACTACTATTCCCACCCATCAAGTTGACAAGTAATAATTCAATTTAAATATTTATTTATCAATTCTTATGTGTATGGCCAATACATTGTAATTCATAAACTATATATTTTTATGTATAGTATGCATATCTAAATTATATATAATAATGTCCTACATATCACACTAAGTAGTATAATATATGTATGTACTAATTTAATTTTTATTCGTAAACAAATTAATTATGCTTCTCAAAGCTTGTGTGTACCTATTTTACTTACATGCTCTTAATCCAAAGCATGTACATTTGTTTGTGTACTTATGTTTATATATCACTATACCAGTTTTATTGATTCTATACCGAAGATGTAAATTGCACAAAAAGAGGGAGACAGAGAAATATAGAAAGAAAAAAATAGAGTATCTCATTGCATTTATTCAATTTTAAGGTATCATAATTCAGGTTTACACTATTACCATCTGGTATATAAAAAAATATGTATTTTGTATTTTATTAACTATTTTAAGTTAACTATGGAAGTATATATATATATAGATATTATATTATGTGCACGTAGACACATTATTTCAAAGTCAATAGGTTTAATCAACTTAATGGATGATCTTAAAAGCTTTTTTTTTTTTTATATTATTTAGTTATGTAGAAAAATATTAGGTGTGAATAACACTCAAGATAGTTAAATTTTTTATTATGAAAAGTGAAAAAGGATATTTAATAGATTGTGAATGAACAGAATATAACAAATAAAAAAAGTTGTTTATTATCTCGATTAGAATAAGGATGGTCAAAGTTCTGATCAGGAATGGTAATTTTTCAATGGAAAATAATTAGTTAATTTAATTGTATTTTTTCTTTTATGATTTTATTTCTTTTAATTTATTTATGTACCTAGTTATATACTTTTTGTTCTAGCATATATAGTTTAGCCGAATTGGGACTAATCAATTATGTACGTATATATATTATGTGCCTATACATTTTGTAATTAGTTATTTAAGAATGAGATGTTAATTAAAAAATATTTAATAATTAAGTAAGTAAGTAAGTATAACAAATGACTGTATATGTATATATTATATACTATATTCTTACATATGTATAATGTATATATATATATATATATATATATAGTCATTGATACAATATGAACAAAATTGTTAACAATTGTAATTACAATTGTAAAAAATATTTCAATTAACTATCATTTATTTTACTAAACTGAAATATGTGTAACTATAGTTATGATTATTATGGGTTCGACCATTGTTTGTGTTTTTACTTGACTTATGTAGTTATCTGATGTGGTTAAATTTTTTTTTTATATTCGAAATGTTGTGTTCTATTTAACAGTCAGCGTATGCTGTAATTAAATATATTGTAGAGTTATTTTGGAAAAAGTTGTGTTTTTTTATTATGTTCTATTTACAAGTTTTTGTATTAAAACCAACAATGAATAAGTAGTTGACAATTGGTTACCAATGAAAAATCGCATAAGTAGTTGTCAAATTAATATTTTCGATAAATTGTTCATATAATAATGAGAATGCAGATGGCGTTTATTTTGTTTTTGAAATATACAAAATTTGTATACATATATTTTTGTTTTGACATAATTTATATTTTATGTGATTCCAACTTAATGTATATAAGCATAAAATTAAATATTCTTAAAAAATCTTTACACCACTTTTATACGATTTTTTGAGCAGTTTGATTCGACCTATCACGCATCGCACTGTTAAACATTGTGGGTCTGTTAAACACTGTGAGTCTGTTCACCCATGTGGGTCTGTAAAACAATAAAACTGACTTACTCTGTATACTTGACAGTATAATTTCTTGAATACTCTCATTAAAAGCAGACGTCAAAAACCACCGTCATTATGATCCCAATAATTAAAATGGTGTAAAGAAATTTTAATTTTACAATTATCTAGACTATAACTATAGGATGGAAATCAATCTGCTTTTGCATAATTTTGATGTGATACTAACAATTACACAATAAGTTAACTTTTAAATTTTTATTTAAAAGTAACACCATGCCTTAATAAGAACTTCAACCTGATATAGGTATAATGTAAAAAATAAACTGGCAACATTGTGTAATGATAGGTTTCTGAGATGTTCAAGCTGAAGTTCAGAAAGCTTTTATTAACACTGTACAACATTGGGCTTTTAAAAATATTTGTACAGCCAAATATCTGCCAAACCGGTTGTGGAGACATAGTCAACAACAATTGTGATCATAGAGTTAATGTATCAAGCATTTAAGATTTGTAGACATTTAAGATCATCTGGAGGTCCTATTTAACTTTGTGTTGAAACTTTTACTATGTCAAGGTAATTTTGATTTCATAATAATATATCGTGACTTCCAAAATGCATTCAAACCATAAAATTTGCAATGTATCATCTACAAAAATGTATATCAAAAGTTCTTGACTTTGTATACTATTCCAAAATGTTTAAAATACGTAATGGAAACGTAAAATAAGAGCAGAGTGTGTAGCGAAAAAATTTGGACTACGTTTTGTATACATATCATTATCATATAATTAAAATTACCGGATATATTTTCGAAGGAAAAATAAGTTTATTGCCAAATTGTCAGCTGACCTAAGTATTAAGATCTGACAATTTTAATTTTCATATAGCGAAAGATAAAAGACAAGTCAGATTATTACCAATTTATATTACAAAAACACATAATTATAATTTAAACGTCAAAATGTATGCATTTACATTGTCTAAATAGTATTCCAAAATGTAGCAAAGGCATATTTTACGATGAAGTGATTATAATAGCTTTAAACGGTAGTAAAACTATATTTAAGCTGTTATACTGCATTTTAGAAGTCAACCATAGTTTTACTTTAATTTAGTGAATAAATATTGGAATTGTTAAATTATTTATTCAAGAAATAATTAGTTAAAAAAAAATATTTTTTACAACAGTTATGCTACACACAGGATTCGAAATCACTAACTTCGTCTTATTAGTCAGATGATATAGCTGTACAATACCAAACCAAATTGTGATGGTGTGAAAAGAAAATTGGTTAATTTGAAATTATAGTTTATTCAAAATTCTGGCTGAAGTACTTATTTTCGTTGATATTTGATATGCAGGGGTGTACAAAATCATAAGATGTAATAAATCGAAAATAACTTGAAAAATAAATATTTACACATCCTTGAAAAATGCAAAACAGAAAATATTTATTTAGGCAAATTTCATAAGTAAGTAACTAGTTAATACGATTTTGAGCGTTGTATGAGATTAATATAGTAATGTAGATTGGATCTATATAATAATTGTTATTTTATCTTTACATCAGCACACACTCTCTTCTTAAACATAATTTATTTTATACTTTTTCTTGTATCCCAATTGAATATTTAAGATAAATAAAAAAAAAAAACAAAAAAAAAATAATGAATAAATCACCTTTGTACCTTTTTTTTTTACTTATATCTTGTATGACGTCATATAAACTAATTTGTAAACGATTAGCTTAGATGAATGAAGAAGAAAAAAAATCAATTTGAACAGCTTGAACATAAATTTTGATTTAATCAATTAATTTTCATTTATAATTTTATTATCAAAAATTTTATTTATCTTTATTAAAAAAAAAAAAAAATCTCTTACAGTTGAAAAAATACTCAAAACTAAAATATTTTTTTAATCATTAATTCTTGAGATAGACAAGTTAGCTTGTAACTTTTAAATAAGTTCTCTAAACTTTTTTTTCATTTTGTATATTTTTTGTAAGACGTGTATTTACGGAATACATACGAAATTGAATCGTGTATATGAACTAAACTGGTTTGAAACATTTGGAATTTTTTACGTATTTTTTTTTTTTTTGTTTTTTATTATTTTTTTATTTTATTCAACTTTACATTTTTTCGAACTTTATGACTTTTTGGCCCAAAAAAAAAAAACAAACACACATCCACGAAATATTCTTACATTTTGAAAGATGTGAGATGATAAATATTAAAATAAGTATATAGTTATACGTACGTACGTTCGTATTATTTACTAATGTTACATAAATACTTAATATATACCTAAATACTTACTTAATATAAGTATGTACAAATAAAATTTAATATGTTATGTCAGTCATCATTTTACTTATATGAACTTTTAAACTTTATTTTATATATATAAGTGTGTTATATCAAATATTATGTATATTATTATGTACTTAAGTATATATATGAAATTACATTGTGTGTGAATTAAAATCAGGGGCGAAAAATTAATGTTTTCTAAAATTACTACCTTAGTTATATCGATTCAGGAGTTGGAATTCCACTAACTCGATGTGATCCAGTACAACTAAGATGTAATAAAATTCTGCTCCTTCTATTTTTTTTTTTTTTGTTATAATTAAATATGATTAGATAGTATTAGATACGATACTGAAATTTATTTGGAAAATTGAAGAAAGTAGTGAAATATGGTTATATAAATAGTTGTTAAATATGGTTATCTTAACTTTTGTGTTTTTTTAATAATATCCAAAATAATTGGATAAATACTTTTAATTGCCTGCACATAATTTTAGTACAATTAGTATAGGTTAGAATAGGTTTTCAATTCAACTTTTATCATAAACTGGAACTTTTTCAATGTATGGGTTATCAATTTTCATTTTTATTTTTGGTACCCAATTGTTTCAAATAGTAGTTGTCAAATAATTTATATGAAATAATAACGATAGAAATATTTTTAATTAAAACATTCATGTCGGGTGCAAAATTCGAATCCATGAGCTTTGTTTAGTTACAAATGTAATAACATAATGTCAAAAAATGTCGTAACATAATATCAAAAAATGCAATAACATAATGTCATAAGTGTACCATAATGTCATAATATAATATATGATAAGTTGTATGTATGTATATCATTATTTATGTTTGTATATAATGTCAAAAAATGTCATAAAATAATGTCAAAAAATGTGATAACATAATGTCAAAAAATGTGATACCATAATGTCAAAAAATGTGATACCATAACGTCAAAAAATGTCACAACATATTGTCAAAAAATGTAATAATATAATGTCAAAAAATGTAATAACATAATAGTTGTGTTCAGTAGATTTAGAACCGAATTGGACATAACAGTTTTGGACAATAACAGTTAACTGCCAAACACTTCAGAACCACTTATAATACAAAAATCTACTGAAGAACTTTTTTAATCTTTTTTGAACTTTTTTGTTCTAACTTTTGTTTACTCTCAAATTTCTTTGTTTAACTGTCAAAATTTAACGAAAAAACAACAAAAAAAATTGTCCAAAATTGTTCAAAATAAAATTCAGAATAAAAAAGATCAATTTAGAACAGTTTCGCACAATCTAATGAACACAGAACAGAACACTTTCAAACAAAAAAGAACAAGTAACGGAAACTAATGAACACAAAAACGTATTCTTTTTTACTCTCTTTACTCGTTTTAGAACGTCCTAGAACAGTTTACTGAACACAACAAATGCCATAATTACCATGATGTCATAATATAATATAATATATGATAAGTTTTATGTATGTATATCAATTTGTAATGAATCTTCACAAACATCCCTAACTAAATTATATATATATGTATATATATATATATAATCATTATGACTAAAATATAAGTAATAACTCAGAAATCATTATGTAATAAATAGTTAAAACTAAATTGAGTAGTTAATCATTTTGTGTAAGAAAATAAAAACGGGGAGGATCTCTTTCTTGTTTTTAGAACACTGATCAGATAAATCGTGCAGTACATAGAACGTCGTTGAATCTAGATCAAAATTATGTTAAACACATATATAATTTTTGTTATGAACAAAAAAAATAGCAAAAAAAACATTACTCCATTCTGAAAGGCAAAAGACCCTGTAAGTTGGTCTGCAAATTTATCTGCAAATCTATTATTGTATTAATAAATAAATAAAAACATTATGTACTTACGTACTATAATTATAATTTCCAATATATACCACCATATCCATTTAAAAAACCTTCTTATAAATTTTTTCATAGTTATGGAAAACATTTTACGTATTCTAAGTGTGGAAAAAAAATTGTTCATTACTGAAGACATAGGGTAAATTAAATGTATATAGGTAAAAGTATGTCCTTTAGATATTTTTCTATCATTTGGAACAATTTTGTAACTAGCAATTTTTCTTTTTGATTTGTTAACTTTTTTAGAAATTTAAATTTGTTATCCACTTTTTTAATATTTGCTGTCAAATCAGCTGTCAAGTACTACATTTGAACGAATACAATTTTTTGTATACCAATAACTGAAATACTCACCTAATTTATATTTAATGCGCATAACAAACACTTTTGATAAGTAGATAGGTACGAGTGGCTACCTAGGTCCATTGGTACTACACAGAATACATCCGATTTGCCAAAACCATTATATTGAAGATATGATTTTGTTGACATTTATGTGTATATGCACATATATACACATTGAAGCTAAGACTTTGTAGCACTAACTAGTTATATGCAATTTTGAAGTCACAATACCTTTTCACTTCTACAATACTTCAACACTGGCAACTATTTATTTATTTAACTATTGTATCATTACTTATGTATTTAATCATAAATAGTTAGTGTCATTTCTTTATTGTCCCTTTTAAAGGGCGTTTATATTATGTATAATAAAAAAAAAAACTTTTCTATGACTATGTAGGTACATATTTTTTTACAACTAGAAATAAATAATAGAAAAAAATAAATCCAATAATAATAAAAAAAAAAAAAAAAATAACAAGTGAATGATGTTATGTGATGATGACGTAGATTTGTTTCTAGTTTTCTGTTCAAGTAAATGGAATTATTTAATATAACTTCATACAAGTCTATAAGAATATTTAACACGTACTTATGTATATAATAAGAAATATCTTCTTTATTTTGTTTGTACAAATTTTCTAACAAAAAAAAAAAAAAAAGATTCTCAATTGTTCAAACTTTTTTTTGTTTTTTTTATTATTCTTTTTATAAAGTTTCATATGATTGTCATTGATTGTAAAAAAAAACTCGACCATGATCATTTTATACTTATACTATTTTGTGCAAAAATTTTAAATTAATCTTGACATTTAAAAATTAAATTTTTCTATTTACTTATTATTCTTAATACTATTATCATTCTAAATTTTATGAAAACAAATTTTTTGATTTCAACTTTTAGTTCAGTAGCAAGTTTTCTAAATATTTTTTTTTTTTATATTTTTTCTTTTTTTTTTATCATTTTCTTTGATATGTAAATGTTGTTATTGTAATCAAATTGAATAAGAAAATATGTCTGATTTTTGTTGTAAATTAAACTGATATAAAATGTAGCTGTAGGTTCGTGTATAATATCTTTAATTACATACATATATATATATATATAATGTGAACAGGGTGCTGTAATTGAAGAAAAATTAGTTATTTTGGTGTTCAGAATCGATAGTTCAACCCAATGCTTTTGATTTATATAACTAAGTAATAAAGAGTTTCTATTTATTAAATTTAATTAATTATTGAATGAGTTATATATAGTGTAATTTATAATTATAATTGACAAGCATTTAGGGACCTGCGCAGTAGACACCTTTTCATTTAATTCGATTCTCCTACTCCTTAATGAACTTCTGATATAATATAAGATGTATATATATAAAACAAAAATGCGTACTCAGTTGAAAATTTTGTACTCATATGATTTTATTATTCAGCAAATACATTATGCATAAGTGAGATCTTATGAAAATAATAAACAAAAGCAAACAAATCAGTTATTATAATTTACATTATGTACTTGCAAATGAATCTATATGTACATATGCCAAATAAAAACAAAGAAACAAATTCATCTAAAATAAAAAATATAAAAACAACAAAAAAACAAATCACTTGAATTCTTCATTTTTATCTTTTTAAGTAACTGTTTCTAAATTTTGGTTATTTGTAGTAATAATATAGTTTTTATTAAAATTATGTATTATGTAGATATATATATACCTCTTTAATGACAAAATTTTTTATTTTTAGTAATTTTATCACTAAATGCCACTTGCTATAGGGAATATATCGGAAACGAGGCAGTATATGAGGGACGTGTATTTATGTGTCCTAAATAAAACTTACTAACCACAAAACTTTTTATTAAACACGAGTGGTTTCTGCTATATCGTGCGAAGTCTATGTCAGTACGTAAATTACTGTTTTTTTAAAAACTTTAAATTTGACTTCAACTTGAAATATAATTACTCAACAGGGGCCCCTAGTGACATTATAATACAGTATGATATTAGATCAAAATAGATTTATTTTTGAATGAAATCTGATTTAAAATAAATTTTAAATTAAGACTTAAGTAAATTGTAATTTTATGAATAACTTGGTGAGTAATTCTATATTATCTATTTTTTGTATATTAATTGATACCTAGAGTATCTAGTTTTTATTATGAATAATAAACTATATGAAAAAACTAAATTAACGTAATAAACTCAACTTTTTACTCTGCCTATAGTTAGTATTTATATTTTAGATTTCACTACCTACGTATTTAAATAAAGTTCATAACTGAAAAACCTGGAGTGGCATTTTGTAAGGTGATAGTGACAAAAAAATAATCACAAATTATTTGTTGGCATTTTGTAAGGTTTTTATCACCGTTATAAAGACAATTTTTGTTAAATTGAGAGTGACAACAAATATCGTTATCACCACCATACAATATGTTATTTTTTCTCTTACACAACTAAGTGTAATTTCATATATGTGTCAAAAAAATATTTGTGTTTTTGTTTTGTTATAATACTAGATACATACCCCTATTTATCAATTATAATTCAAATTAAAGCCAAATTTAACGTTTTTAACAGAACAGGGATTTAAATTACTGATATTTTTCACTATCAATAAATAAGTATAAAAAAAAACAATAATAGTTTTGTCTACAACTTACTACGATACACATCACATTGTCTATACCCAAGTACCTATACCTACATTTAATGATGAAAATAAAATTCATATGCTAACTACCTATGCTATGCACTCTCTTGAAATTTGTATAAATAAGATTATTTTCTCTCATTTTTGGTGAATAGATTGAATAATTTTGTGATGAAATGTTGACAACTAACTCTATTATAATATATGATTTTATGTTTTGCTTTTAATATACATTTTTAGATGTTGCTTAATGTTGCTAGTTTTAAAAATGATTACCAAAATAACGAAAATATTTTCAGCAACATTTCTGATCGATTTTACTTTTTGTCACAGTCACTATTAATTATCACATTACAAAATTGCACTCCTCGCATATCAAAACAATGATTAAAATTAATGTAGTATAATCGTAACACCCTGTGTACACATACACAAATTTTGAAATGTTTATTGAGTTTTTATTTATTTTATTAAAGTTTAAAAAAAAAAATTATTGAGTTATTCACAATTTATTCATGAATCGACATTCAAGATTTGTCATTTGATCGATATAGTCGAAAAGCGTTAACTATTATTATAAAAAAAAAATATTTTTGATAGCTTGTAAACGTGTGCAGTTCTATTTTTTTTTTTTCTTGTTATACTTGATATCTATATGTATATATTTTTTTTATGACAATTAAATTTAATTATCATGTTAGTTATTTGAATTTTATTTTGAAGAGTTGTTTCGATTGAAAGGTATTTTGATAAAATGAAATTTCTAAAAATGTAAATGCAAAGATATGATGAAAATGTATTGATTAATATTTCAAACTATATAGGAAAATAAGAATAATGAAAAAATTCAACTTAAATAAAAAATAATAACATAGAGTTATAAATTTTATTTTCTAAACAAATTTTATGGTTGCTTTAATAAAATATATTTCGTTTAAATTTGAATATTGAATAAGAGAAAATATTCTGTATAAAATAGTCTGGTTGGTTCAATTTTAAAATTCACAATATTTTGTCAACCTTATTTGTTTGGAATATGTTTTTTAATTGTTTTTTTTTTTTAAATTCAATATTTAGTACAAATATAATAAGTTAATATTTAGTTTTATTATAATAGTTATTCTGAACAATAATTAAATAATATGGAGTAGTTAATCATAAAAAAAAAAGAATGACTGATGTGTGGAAATTTCGTTAAAATTTTATTTCCTTATGTTAAAAGTAAGTCAGGAAATGATTTACTTACTTATTACAAGAATTGAAACAATCAATTTTAACAATTTAATGTTTTAATTTCTAAAATTGTGTTAATCCTTGTTAAGTGCTCATTTTTGTTTTAAATGTTCATATTGAACTGAGTACGGTGTAAATATAATATTATTTCTATAAATCGTTAAAAATTGGCATAAGTCGTATGGAGTTTGTCTGTTCCCTTTGAAATAGTTATATGATGTTTTCATAAATGTAAAAATGCGGTTAATCTGCATATTCTGAACTTATGAAAACACTTGTCAGATTTTATAAACGCTGTTCATAAATATTAAATTCAAAGTCTACTGATGAGCATCGACTTGACAGAATAAATTTTTAGTATGCGCAAATGAATATCGGTAATTAATGTATATATATATGTATAGGTAAAATATAGGTATATGTAGAGTTGGTTTTCATTATTACAAAGTACGCCAATTGGTGGCAAACTTGTTGTCAATTTGCAGCAAAATACCAATATCTACTCTGTACAGTTGTGCAGAGTATTTGTGTTTTCATATATCTCTCTTATTCAGGTTAATTTAGTATAATTTGAAACTAAAAAGCATTGTGTATTTGCTTTGGCGAAAAAAGCAGTATTCTGGTCACCGTTTCGGAATATTAATATTTTGTTTCACCTATATAATCAAACTACATCTAACTATTTATGTGTAAGTAAATTACTAATTTTTTTAAATTTACAAACAGTATGAATGGGACCCGTTAGTAGTTACAGCTATAATTTTACTCAACTTCAATTTCTATTTTAATCATATATACTTATGTATATATTTTTTTTTGCTTCACTATTACAAATTGGCAATAATATTTTTAATAGGATTCACCCTAACACTCAATAAAAATAAAATAATTTTAAATTTATGAAAGTAAGTATATTTCAGACAAAAAATATTTCCATTAAAAAATCTATTGATTTATTGGTTGGCACTTGATGAAGCATTGTTTAATTTTGACTGGTTATATTTTGATAATAAAAAATATTTTGTTTTTTGGCAAAAAATTATTAAACATTATTTAAATCCTTAACACTGATTCATCCTAAAGTTCAATGAACGCAACTACACTGTTTCAACACAAAATTATTATCATCCTAAAAATTTTGAAATTAAATTTTATTTCTTTGATAGATTTTTTAAAATTTTTTTCTGATTCCTATTTCAATATGTTATAAGCTTAAAACAATAAATTTCCTATAATTAAGTACATATATATATATGATACATTAGACTGAACATATGCCAATAAATGCATCCAAGTACAATAATAATAAATATACAAGTATTTCAATATTTACAGCATTAATATAATTTATTCATGTACTCAATCCAACCACCCAACAACCCAATAATCTTTTTGATATATATATGTTTTTTTCTATTAACTATTGTAATATCACGAATATTATTTATATGTTAGCATGTATGGATACGTATGTATAAATGTATATGAGAAATTCAAAATAAATGACACATGAATAAATGCATGGCTTTTTCACGACCTATATTATTGTATCTTATAATTAAAATTATGAAATTTTTTTTTTTTTTTTTTTTTGTTTTGAGAATTTACTTATAAATTTTTAATTTTGTTTTAAATACTATGTCTGTGCTTGAATGACATATAATACAAAAATAATGTAGGTACATATCTATTTAAACAATTTTAATCTTTCGAAATGAGATACTTGTAGATAATATATATATATATGTAGAAAGTATGATTCATTAAAAAAAATTTTTTTTTTCTTTTGTTTTTTAATTTTTATAACTTTATACCTAATACTTGGTCTAAGTACGAAAACCTAATTTTAATATATGTGTATGTACTAAACGAGATCATGTCACAAATAATTCGTATTGAAAACTTAGAGTAAGTTTAAAAAGTAATTAAATTAGGATTCAACAGTGTTGTACTAGTGTTAAGTTTATTATTTTTGGCCAACCCAAGATTATAATATTATGGTACACTGGTATTTCTGATTTACTTACTTGTTGTTGGAATCATAGTATCAGTTCAGTTGATTAATAGTAATTATTGTTCGTTAATTCAAAATATTAATTTAGTTTCTAAAAATACTTATGTTATTGAAATTAAAAGAAATAAATGATTTGGTTGATGAAATGCGCTTATGTCAATTGAATCTTATATTATTAAATATCTTTAAAATATATCTTTAATAATATTTAAAAACTAATTGCAATTACGAAAAAAGAGAATAATTAGTTAAGTAGTTAATGTTTTATTTTTTAAATATTAATAATTATTTTACATATTAGATAACAAATTGTGTCTAAAACAAATGCTTATATAAGTATACAACACTTATAGAGCCTAATCGTCTCATGCATATTGAAATTTGAATAGATTGAAATTAATATAAATTGAAATAATATTTAGAAAATCTAATTTATAAACACAATATTTGAAAAAAAAAAAGATATTCTCTCTAACTATTCACCTTTCACTATATTTTGTTTACTTAAGTAGTTATGATAAAATTTAAAACAAGTACAACGTGTAAGGCATAAGAATAATTACAAAACATCAGAATAAACATCAATTTTGATGATGACAATGTTAATTTGACATTTAGTCGTGATGTTATCGATGTGGTGAAAAAATTAAAATATTACTTAAAAGTTCTTCCATTGCACTATTAAAGCTCGTCAAGAGCCTTACCCTTTTTTATTATTTTTCTCCAGATCCCAATCTCTCATCTTCAATAGTTATTTACATACATCTTTAGATATTAATTCTGACATTATTCAGTTATCTTATTTCCAGTCTACTTAACACTTGTCATCCTACTGTTGACCATTACAAATCTTACACAAACGTTTTTTCCTGTCTGTTTTGACATATGTTCCATCTATTAAAATTTCAGTTGTATATCATCGTACACATGTTATTTAAATTATGGTTACTTTTTGAACGTTTTACTTTTGGGTTGCGTCAGTATTGTAATAACTAATAATGTTGTTTTTTTTTCAACTCAACCTTATAAATATACATATAATACATTTTATGACTCAAATTACAAATTTAAATTTACAATACAATATGTTTATGATAATAAAGAGTCACCTTTGACTTTTTCCATTTAAACTTTGTCCTGACTTTGTTGCTTGCACCATTCGGGTTTTAATCAAAAGCCATTCTAGTCAAAACAACTTAAAATGTTAGGCGTAATCAGAAACGTCAAACTAAGATCAAATGCATTTGCAGTCTAATGGACTAAGCAGTTTGATTTGAGTCATGTAATTTGTAATGTCAATCAGATGACTACTTTTGCAGTGTCATCGATTATACGAAACAAAAATCTGAGATTTGAACTTGCAATTTCGTCAAAACATTTTCGTCCATTTGTGTATTAAAACAATGAATGAAACAGACTATATATTACGTATTTATCTAAAGAAACAGTTTTAGATGGGGAGCACATCGAAATCCATAAAAATAAAATCCGTAATGAGTACACAAAATCCATACTTTAAAAAAATTTAAAAATCCATACTTAAATATTTAAATCCGTAATAACAAAATCCGTAAAAATCAAAATCCATAATTTCAAAAACTAAAAATCACACATGCAGTAAAATGAGCCAACAGATGGCAGTGAGTATTTAATATTAATTAATTTTAATATTAATTTCACATAATTTGTATATTGTTATGCCTGTTTCTGACATATTTCGGGATTTTCCCGCTTCTAAGGGCAAAAATATGTGTCATTTATATCATTGAAAACGAAATATAGTGTTGTTACTTATTGTTATTTGGAAGTTTTAAAGAAGTTTTACTTGGAAAAATATAAAAGGTAGTGGGTAGTGGGTATAAAAGGTAGTTCTTGAGGGCAGCAGCCACCAACTTTAAAAATAAATTTTGGTTTATTTTTTTATATTTTTTACTAAAAGCTTGCCGTCTGCGAAAACAGGATTTCAATAAATAGGTAGCGGATGTTTGGGGGTAGCAGCCCCGATTTTTGAAAGAAATTTTGATTTTTTTTTTTTTAATTTTTTTACTAAAAGCTTGGCGTCTGCGAAAACAGGGTTTCAATAAATAATTAGCTGGTGTTTGAAATAAATTTGTTTTTTTTTATAAGTTTTTACTAACCTTGCTATTTTACTAAAATTTGGGTTTTGTCGCATTTTGATATTGTTGCATTTGGATTTTGTCGCATTTAGACTTTAAAAAATGATATTTTTTTGTTTTTGGATTTTGGAATTTTGAATTTTGTCGTTTGGATTTAGTTCATTTGGTTTTTCACATTAGGGAGGACTTCGGAGCTATTCCACAAGCTATTTTTGGGAATTTCCCATAAATTTTTTCTGAAGTTCTGACAACCTTATGTTATTTTAACTGTTCTTGAAAGTTTAAAGTGCTTTAGTAGTTTTTCGCGCAGATTTTTTACAAACTTTGTATGGATTTTAATTTTTACGGAATTTGATTTTTACAGATTTTGTTTTTACGGATTGTGAATTAACATTGGCATCATCAAAGTTTATATTTATTCTGATGTTTTGTAATTATTCTAATGTCTTATACGTTGTGCTTGTTTTTACGGACTTTTGTTTTTATGTATTTCAATACCAACCCTGTGCTTAGGTGCTGTAACAATGTTATTGAAGTTTTTTTATTTTAATTTTTTAAATTAATCAGCGTTTGGGTATCAAAATATTTTTTATATTTTATAGATTGCATATGCAATTTGAGTATTTTAATTCTTTTATTTCTATTTGTTTTCTATTGTTTTTTTGTCCGTAATTTGTAAAAATTTCTTGGTAAACAGATGTACATATATATAAGCGTTTTCATTTTATTAAATTAAATTTCTGAAGTTTGTTTGCTAAAAAAATTTCTACAAATATCAAATGTCAAAAGTCAAACTGCAAAAATCACATTCAATGCAATTGAAACAAAAGCATTTTCATAAACATTGTCAAACTTTTGTTGTTTGATTGGAAATGTTTTTTCATTTGATTTTAGTTTGACATTTCTGATTACACCTCTTACATCAAGTATCCAAACCATAGATATATAAAATATAGATTGGCAGCTTGGTTTTGCTTTCTCTTTCTCTCTAATACATTATCGTATTAATTATTAAATGTCAGATTCCACCAAAATGAGAATATGTTTTTCAATATTTCAACTCAGCTGATTTGATTATATAAATTTAACAGCCATTTCTTAATATTTTGATGGTTTTGCAGAATAGACTCTTTTCAATTTTTTCTTATTGAATTTAAAATTAGTTTTGTTTTTTAACATTTTTATCTACATATATTTACTAACTACTTACTTTTTATAGTTTTTCTGTTTTAAATATATTATTTACGCTAATACGATAATTTGAAAATCATTTTATTTCATTTTATTAATTGCAATTTTAGAGCATTGGAAAACGTTTTCAAAGAAAAATAGAGGGGAAAACTTTAAATTTGATAGGAATGATATATATTATATACATACATATAATATAAGTGATTAGAGATATAGTTATATTGATTATTAAATAATAATAAGAATAATACTTATGAATAATATAAATTTGTATACATATCATCTAATATGTTTTAATATTATTAATATATATGTAGACATAAAATTTCACGGGAATGTATAAATAATAGAATCTATGTGAATTTAGTTTTGTAAAATATTATATAATGTATACTTACGATAAAGTAAAAGAATTTTTTCCCACTCTTGGTCATTTTATTTAGTTTAACATCAAACTGTATCAATCCATGTATCAATTTAATTAATTTTGTTTATATAATTCTGATCAAGAACATAAATATTATATATTTTTAACTTTACTTTTTGATTTGTTAATTATATATTATTGTGAATTTTTATTCTAATTGCCAATCTATATTTTATATATCTATGATCCAGACAGTGTCTAGTCAAAAATTCAATTTTAAAATTTCCACTACAACAACAACAACAGCAACACCAATAATTTTATCAATCGACTCTTATAAATTCGTAATTTTAGAATTATCACTTTTTACTTGTTTTACACTGAGTAACAATTACTTTAAATATCTACTAATAATAATTATTAATCATTTTTTCTTGTTGTTTTTTTTATTGTACATTTTAAATTCAATTAATTGACTTGTTGATAGAATACAAAAGAATATGAAATAAAAAATCATGAATGAATTTTCTCCACCTCTATTTTGTTAACTTATAATATTTCATTCTGTAGTAGACTGTTGCTTCATTTTGTAGTGTGTTCAATTCTAATAAAGTTTTCTTGATATTTGATACCAGGTTCCTTACTTTTTATTCTTTTGTAATTAATATCGTTAATGCTTAATGGTTAGTTTTATTTTTTTTTTATTTTGGAGGGTTCACTTATAAATTTTTTTTCATTTTATAATTTAAAAAAAAAAAAAAAAATTTTTTTTCTTGTAATGACATGCGATATTTTTGCCAGGTAATTTACCTCAATTTTCATTGTAACTGTTGCGACGTGACAATTGATTTTTGAGTTGTGACTGGCATGTAGGTATGTAATGTATGTATGCAATTTTTTTATAAAATATATGTGTATATTTTATGTGTATATATGTATATATATATTAATTACAAAAGAAGACCTTGTCACTTGTCAAATTTTTGTTAACATACTAATAGAATTGATTATTTTGATTTTGTATGGTACCTAAAATATTAAGTAAGTACATTCATACATTGGTAAATCAGTTATTGACTTTTTGATTTATAACAATTTATTGATAATAATCAAAAAAATTTTAATAACATTAAATTATTTATAGAAACGGTTAGTTATACATAAATAAAAAATTCAGATTTTGATACTGACTTTACTTTAACGAAATGTGATTTTAATTATAATTTGTGCAAGATACAGTTTCAATTGAAATTACAGCATATAACACAAGGTGTTGATCTGATGAGTGCACTGCTCAGCAATATACCACTGCTAAGAGTTTTGTTCGAAAGTAAACTCTTTGTATGATAGAACAGAAGCCTAATTCACCCTAAAATAATTAATTAATAAAAATTTAATTTAAAACTTTAATAAAATTTTAAAATTTTGGATAAATTGAGATTAAAACATATTTTAATAACTTGATTTTTTTTCTAACAAAAATAACTCCTATTTTTAGTTACAAAAAAGTTATAAACTTCATTTTAATTCTATTAGAGATGAGGGCTTTCAAAGAAATACTCGGTTAGCTCGAATAGGGCTCTCTTTTGGTTTTGAGATATATATACTTAGCCTGTCAAAATCAGAAGTTTTATAGTTAATAAAATAACGGTTTTTTTCTCTTTGAAACTTTGAGTTCTCTCCTCTTTGATTTGAGTATTTTATTGACTCTTACCATTTCGGAGACAATTTTTTTTAAATACTCCATACTTTATTGTAAACTTGTATTAATATCAAGCAAATTAGTAATTAATAGCAAGCATATCAGGAATCCCTAGAATCTTCCGTGAAGTAAATTCTAATTCTAGTTCTTTTGATCGACAACTAAATGTTTTAACTGTAAAAAAAAAACGATTACGTTTTAATGTACTTACAAGTGAGCCTAACTAACAACAATTGTTTTTTTTACCTTTTATACTTACTAGTTCGGTTTAACTTTTGCAAGTATTTTTAATTATTGTTAAATAACAGCTCAGTTTCGTTCGCGAAAAAACAATTTATATTAACTATCTATTATTAAAAAGCACATTTCCTATATAGTTATCTCTTTCTATACTTTTATCTGGAAGGTACCGGTACATAAGAATATTAATTAACATAGCTTAGAATGGTTACTTCAAATAATAATAATACATATATCGATAACTCTGGGACCCTAAATTTGCTCCGGAGTTCTAACTCTGTTTAGGAATTTTAGCTGTGTTCTGAAACCCTAACTTTATTCTGCAACTGAACCGATGATTTAGGGACTTGAGCAACAACAAATTATTTAAAAATAAATGTCAGCAGATATTCAAAATCGGTATTCTGATTATCAATTGTCACCAAACTACTGGTAAATTGTGAATATTGACAAAAATTTGTATTGTGAATGTCAGTAATAATCAATTTTTGTGACATTTTAATGCATTTTTTTGCCGTTGTAAATTTTAGCGTGACAAAATAGATTGCTTTAAAGAAAATTTTTTTTTACTTAAAATTTTTTTTTTTATTTAAATTTTAATTTTGTGGGGTATTAAAAGGTATTAAAAATATATATGTATATATGTACTTTTTTTAGTACAATGGCGAAAACTTACAACATTAAAATTAAATTAAAACGATTATATATAGTTGAATTAATGAACAATAGACAAACTATAATGCCCAGGACTTACATGATCTGTTGGCCCCCTAAAGTATTAAGTAAGACAAATTATAATTAGAAAAAAAAAATCGGTTGACGATATATTTGTATTTTAATAATAAAACACTTTAATTTAAATAATTGTTTCTTATTTAAAAAACTTTAAAACAAACTACAAATTTAAAATTTTAACTGTCAAAAAAACGTCAATATTCTTAGTAGTTGTTCACAATAGAATAAAATTTTGTCATTATCACTTCACAATACCAAATAAAATTCACCTGACAAAATTTTGACTCGACTGAAAACTGAATATCGCAATAGGGATCTGTGTTATCATTTATGATCTCCCACAGTTGCCTATCATGTTTTTGTCAATAATTTCATACGACGAGTTCCCTGAGGGCTCTATTCAAAGTTTAATCGTTGTAATATCTGATGGTGTGTATGATTTGTTCCTCATGAACCATTTACATTTTCATTTTCTCTTACAGCATCTTGATTTGTTCATTACCACAAATGGCAATTATTGAATATCGTATGAGTTCAACGCTTTTTTTTAAAATATGGTAGAGACAACGGTTAATATACGTTTGTAGTTTTTTTGATGATATTCGCTATGACTTGCCATTTTTCACAGATTTTAAATTGGGGTTACAATATAAACAAAACATTCTTAATAATTTACATTGATTTGAACAATTTCGGATTCAGTTATATTTTCACACTACTTATGGATAGTGTAATTAATTGTGCTACAAAAAATTTAAATGTTGCTAAACCTAAATTAAGCTTTGATCATTTTATAATAATTGATTTTATTTAAAAACTTTAAAAATTTTATGGAACATTATTTCAAAAATATCTTAAGAAATTTTTGTAATCATTCTCGTATCTATCTTCAAATAAATACTCAGATTTAGTTACATGTGTTCATTACCATAAATTGCAAAAATTAAAAAAATTAAATTTAAAACAAAAAAAATGTTTGTTTTCTTTTTTATGATGATTTTTACTTATTTTTTAGTTTTTTTTTATCTTTAATTGAGACGCGGCGTCTGAGCTAAAGAAACAAAAACATAAGTCAACTGTTTTTTTAACTATTTGTAATTCACCGGTAAAAATATGAATGTGTGTGTAAGTTTCACTACTTTAAATAAATAGTTAGTTAGTTGTAGCAGCGGTGATTTTATTTTATATAATTTAAAAATTTTCATACCTGTAGGCTGTCATTCGTTAGTGCGATATGAGTGGAATATAAAATTGAGGAAATTTTATTTTAATTGAATGTGTGTGTGTGCCTGATTTTATAATTTGTTTACACTTGTGTTTTTTACATATTATAATATTCAAATTTAACCTTTCCGTTCTAGGTTTAAATTTGTTGTTTGTATTTTTGTTTTTATTATTTTAATAAAAATTCGTGATCAGTTAATTTCTAAAATATGCAAAGTTTTTATTTATTTTGTTTTTAATTTTTTATGAACAATACTTATTTGTTCAACGCTCATTTAAACTATTTATTTATAAGCATATTTCTATGTTCGTACATTTAGAATGATGGATGAAATACAGAAAATACAAAAATACCTGTAATTAAAGAATAACAAAAGAAAAATAATAAATAAAAATTATGATATTAAAAAACTCTACATAGAATCTATAAATAATAGTGTAAATCTCAGGTTATTCACCTCTATTTTTATTATTATTTTTTTTTTTTTTTTAATATACTTACTTACAAAGTGTATGCATATCCATCAGAAATTAATAAAATATACATAAGTATTCTAGTATGTATCGTATACGTATATTGTAAATTGTTTATGCTATAATATGTTAAATGGTTTCTCTTAGATGTTTTATTTTTGTTGAAATCTCAATAAAAAAGCTTTTATTCAAAATTGTTTTTGAATGAAATTTTAATAAAAAAAAAATAAAAATAAAAAAATAACATAAAATAAAAACTGTTGTTTTTTTCTATTTTAAAAAGAATAATTTATAAATGGAATAATACAGGTATAATGGGAAGGAGGGCTTTTATTAGATTTAAAGAAAATATGTTTGTACCTATATGTTTTTTTTTTTGAATTTTAATCTAGGTTATGTATTTAATAGTTTTTATACTTAGATAAGTTTTTATTATTTTTGTTTTAACAATTTTTCCAGATTACAAGGGTCTTATGCTATAGAATTTATTCAATTTTTTTTTTAAATCTATTTTGCAAAAGTTTGTTATAACTAGAGTTAATTCCTTTATTTTTTAACAATAAGTTTTAAATAATAAATTAGAAAAATATTTATATATCTATCTTTATAACTGTACGTACCTATAAATCTATAATTTATTATTAATAATTGATTGTAGGTACATATTTACTTAGAAATTTTGTAATATTAGATTTAGTTTTTATTTTCTATATATAAAATCAATTTAAGTGGATTTGATTAAGTATAAAACGATTAGAATAAATTTGATTATGCTTGAGTATAAAAACAATTAATTTAATTTACATTTATGTAGTTACATATTTGTTTACTGAATTTGTTAATTGGAATTGATTTATCTGATCGTAGCACTTCACAAAGTACGGAAAACAAACAAACATTTAGTTATTTGGTCAAAATTCAGTTATAAGTCAAAAAATTTATTTGGTTAAAATTCAAAGTACTTAGCAATTTTGTCACTTACAACACAATTTAAATTCACCTTTTATTAAGTTTTATTTTTGTTTTTAAAATTTTTTTTGTAAAAGTTAATAACTAGTTTTAGTTTAAATTAAATCAGTTTTTAAAGCATCTTAAAGTCAAAGTTTCAAATACTAAAGCCAAAAATATGTATAGACGTATAGATAAAGTGAGTTTTCCAGTTGGTTCTGAAAAACCAATTTGCTTTTGTGTTTTTTTTAATACGATTCAATTTACTCATTCGTTGTTTTTTTAAGGGAAATTTTTTAACGAACTCAGTACAAGAGCTATCCGGTGTGATTGAAGAAATCAGTTGAATATTTTCCAAAGTTAGTTTTTTAAAAATAACTTTTGACAAAGGGGTCAATCATAAAAGTCTACTGGGTTTTGAATTTTTCAATTGTAGAAAAAAGTAAATTTTTGCTATCATGAAAGTCCATTGGGTTGACAATTTTCAGTCAACCACGATTTTGCTGTTGACTTTGAAGAATAATTTTTTTTTTTTTTTAACTTGTCTTTAGTACAATGGCTTGTTATGATGTCTTTAGTACAATGGCTTTAGTACAATGGCTTTGTTACAATGGCAATTAGCGCAATGCAAACAAGAGATCCGGCGTCCTAAGTGTCGGGACCGAAGACCTTGGAATTTTTTTTTTTTTTTGTGATTAGTACAACGTCTATTAAATGTGATGAAAACAATAGGTCCGGAATCCGGGAATGGGGGTCGAAACTCTATATCATGGGTTGAAATTGTGTTTTTCTGCGAAAATGTTATTAATAATTATTCTAAATAATTTTTGAAAAGTTTTCGGATAGATCACGGTTCAGAAGTCGGGACCGAGGACCTTGAACAAAAAAATTGTCCAAAAACCAAAATGTCAATAATGTTCATTACGTATCAAGATAAGTATAAAAAACTTTTCTTTTTTCTAAGTCCTTGGTCCCTAGTTCTGAACCGTGGATGTACCCGAATGAACCGTGGTATGTAAATTTTCAAAAATGATATATATAATAATTATTAATAACCTTTTTCCAGAAAAACACAATTTAAACAAATGATATAGAGTATAACTACCTACGTATTGAACACACAATTTATAATATTGAAATTGAAAGAAAAACTATTTCTTTTATAAATAAAATATCAAATCAACATTTAAAATATTAAAATATGCCTACCTCAACCAAACTTATAGGCAACATTTTTATAGTCAAGTCAATTTTATTCAGTAGACTTTCATGATTGCGTGACTTATTTTTGTTGATTTTTTTATTAGAAAAAAGTCTAAAATCATTAGACTTTCATGATTAAGCCCAAAAACTATATTTTGAAATTATGTGTACATATACATATAAGAATTTTCTAAACGTTTTTTTTTTTAAACTGAGATTTTGACATTTAAATTTTTCTGAATTATTTGAAATGTCAAAACTGTTCGCAAAATTTTTATTAAATTATAAATTTTAAGAAACAAATATTTTTTACAATGTTTAGGAGTAACTAAGTAGCTATAGTTATGTCTTTAGATTCTAAAAAAAAAATATCTTCATATAATAAAATGTTATTTTAATTTATCTAATTTATTTTGTTCGTGTAATGATCGTGTTTTGATTACAAATTATTTTCCATTGAAGATACCCATGCGAATTAATTTGTTTTATTTTGTTTTTTTATTTTGATTTAAACATAAAATACACCAAATAATTTCTTGAATTCTGTTTTTTACTTAGTATTTATTTCCAATTTCCTTTAATTTAAGTAATCCAATTCCTATAATTGGAATCTATTGACCAAAGGTTAGACTGATTTAGTTTTTTTGGATAGCTTAAAAAATATTTTCTGTATATCTCTGTATTTTCTTTTTTATAATAAATTATTCTAATAAATTAAATTTAATTGTTTTGTATTTAATAACCTACGAAAGAAGAATATTTTTAATAAATACTGACCCAACACCGCACCGATGAATGAAATAGATAAATATTATTTCTGAAAAACTTACTGATATTTGCAATCAAATCAAATTACGTATTATTTAGTAATTTAAACTTACCCGTTTGTTATTTCATTTAAAAACAAAATATCTACCTATAGATTTAAACATTCAAGGATCTAATTAACTAACTAATGTTTAAAATTTGTATTACCATACATACTTCGTATAGATTTAACTGCTATATTTGATAATTAAGTTTTATAGATTTGATAGTTGGTCAATATGACTGATACGTACATGTACTTTGCTTCTGAAATGCTGATCTACATTGTGTAGTGGTTATGTTATTTGATTACAAATCAGATCATCCAAGCATAAAATATTAAAATACCCACATTATTGAGAATAAAACATAAAATTGAATAGAAAAACACTATTTAAGAAGACATGTTTAATAAGTTAATTAGCAAATAAGTTATTAAATTCTCGTAATAAATTTCAGTACCTTACATAATCTATCAAATGGTACACCATTTAGGTTACTGACTTGAAGATAAAAAAAAATATATCCATACATTCAAAATCAATTAAAAAAAATTTAAAAAGTAGAAAACACCCTGCTTTCCTTCTAAACTATGTACATTTCCTTCTAAACTGTGTTATTTATTATTTATATTAATGACAAAACCAACGTTGCCATTAATATAAATAATAAATAACATTTTTTTAATATATTTTCTGGGTTAACATATCTGGCAATTGTTAAGCAAAAATTGGAATGCCAATATGCTCTCTCAAGAAAATTAAAATTCACAACAAATGCACATCATGACAGAGATAGTAACGGGCCGTTGCCTAGTAAAGAAGCATCTTTATTAAATCGAATAATTGAAAAAAAAAAACCTATGCAGAATATGTGAAGAAGAATTTATTGAACCTCTGTTATGTGAACACGAAGGTCTTATCCATAATAGAGCTAACCAATTAGGAATTTGTTACCCAAACAATGGAAGCTACCCATCATATCACTTAGAAATGCCCTATATCACTAAACCAGGTATTCTTAAGGATACGGACTGTAGTGATAGTGGAGTAGTATACCCTACCTTATATCTAATCTGACATAACTACTTGTCGAAAATTATTATTGTTATTATTTACCATATATAGTTGTATACATATATAATTAAAGTTATAATAAAAGTGAGCACTAACCGTCAGGGTTATTTGTTAATTGCTGGAGTGATATTTGGTTTATTACTATTTGGTTTAGACCCATAAACTCTTCACGAAAAAAATATATTAAGATAACACAATTACTTAACTTATTATTTTTGATAAGCAGCTGATTTTTCATTTCGATCATTTATAAAACTGTGTAGGAGAATCAGAGAATTGTCGAAACATTATAACTACACTTAGCTCTACTTCCAGTCCAACAAATGCTAAATAAGTAATAAAATTATTAAATTATTTTAAAATTAATACACCTCAGGACTATCTAATTGTCATATAACTCAATTAAAGTTCATTGAGTGATTAATTTTTATCTGGTGAAGAGACCTAATAGTTAATTCCTATAATAAATGAAATAATATTTTATATTATGACTATATTTCATCAAATAAAATATAAATAGATTCTTTATTTTGAACAAAAAATTGAATTTCTACGAATTTTGTAAAATTGCAATTTTATTTTAAAAATAAATTTCAAAACGTTAAATTTTATATAAATTTGTCTCTCTCTATCTCTTATAATAAAAAAAAAATGATTCCAATTATTTATATGTAGGTACTGTACATATATTTTCTAGAAAATGGATCTTAAAATGTTCGAACATATTCAAGTTCTCTCCATGAGATCATGTTCTTATGTATTCTACGAGTCTATAATGAATTGCTATAGCTACCCCTAATTAATTTAATGTTAAAACAAAATGTTTACAAGGACTTACTTTTACACCATGTAGAATTTTAAAAATACAATTCTAAATAAAAATTGTAATTGTTTTACGAAATGAAATTAGCAATATAAACAATTTTGCTTTGAAGAGATATTCTTAATAAACGATGGTGGATTCATGCTTTGAAATAAAATATTTTTTTTTTTGAAATTTCACTCGAAATGAATTTTATAAACAATTTTCTTTAGTTTTTTTAGAACTAAAAATAGATTAATAAGTGGATTTGTATAATAACAATTTTGCAAAACTCATTTTTTTTTAATATTTAAAAAAATTTGAATGGAATTTTTTTTTTAATATCTTCAAATTCTATTTTTATTGTAACTATGGTGTTGAATGGAAATTTTTATTACTTTAATCATTTCTTTACAATCCTTAGTAAAGAAATGATTAAAGTAATAAAAATTTCCATCCTTAGTACAATCAAAAAGTGGACATTAGTATTTTACTAGGTCAAATATAAATTTTGATTTGAAAAGTACACCACATTGAGTCCGTAGAGTTATAAAGAAGTATAAAACGGAAAGGTAACCAGGTTCAAGCGGACTGAGAGAAACATCAGAACCTAATGTAGTGAAAAGAGGTCAAAAGGAGGTACAATCAGAAACCCAGTGTATGTCGATACTGGAATAATAACAGAAACAGTTGACACGTTTGCATCAAATGTTCTAAAATAATAAAAAAATGTGGCCTAACAAATATACCTCATAAAATTTTATATTGAAAAAATGCAGAAGCAAAAGAAAATTATTTTGAAATCTTGTTTCGAAACATGAAATTAAACATAACAAAAAACTCTAAATTTAACTGATTTCAGATAGCTATATGCGGTTGAAAAATTTTATATACTTAGTCGGCAAAAGCAAAGATCTTCCTGAGACATGTAAAACACAATCTGTCACACATCAAAAATGCATTGAAATTTACAATGTACTATTATCAAAAATGTTTAAAAAAAAAAGTTGACAAGACATCATAAATTTTTGACATCGTTTTTAATACCGCATGAAACAGCAAAGTGCGTAGCCAAATCGGTGTTTCAAATATAGCGATATTCAAAAACAATGTCAAAAAGGGTTTATTTAAGTAAATTTTACATAATTTTTAGCCAACATTTTGGTAAAAAAATTGTTTTTATTTAGTTTTGATAACAATTTAATATGTCAATAAAATTCAGTATAGGTAAACATAATTCAAAAGAAAGTAAACAAAGTAAACAAACTAGTGAACAAAAGGAAAGTAAACAAAAATAAATTAAAAAATTTAGGTATTCATTATTTTATATCATATATCATATACTTATATCATCAAAAGATGAACTTTGCAGATCAATTATATTATTTAAAATAATAATACGAAAAATATTTAAATTCCTTTTTTAATTCACACAACCTTTTTCATCACAAAACATATAAAATAGCTGTTTCAACTACAATACGTTAATGCAGTCAAAATCATGATAAAAAATTATGCTTTGTATTTTTTTTTTTTTTTTTACATTGCAGTGGTTATGTATCTAAACAATGTTTCAATACAGTATTAAAAAATTTTCACTGCATTTTCGATGTCACGGGATATAAAGTTAAAAATCTCAAAGAATATCTTGTTCGATCTATCGAATATCAATTTGTTTCTGTGATAGAAGAAGCCCCCTATTTATGAATTAACCGTTAAATTTATACAGAATTGTATTTAAATATACGATTAAAGCTTGTCATATTGCATAGTTTGATATAGTAAACGTCATATTATGTTAAAATTGATAGGGTAAATGGTAAAACGCCGTTGAATTAGTACCGAGAATGTTGTCCAAATTACGATGTACGTAATACAAGCTTCGATTAATTATGCATTACTGGTCATTAATAAAATCGGGGATTATCTTACATCTTTCGAAAAAATAAATTAATCAAAGCAGAAGTGAAAACCAAGAAGACATTATTTGTCTTTAAGCAAAATATGAGTAGGAACTACTGAAAAATTTCTTGGTACATGCCTTATTAAATATTTTTCTCTTATACATATATAGGTTACACATAGTATAGCCCTGGCATATTATACTATGTAGTATAATAGTCACATTTTTAGTTTTTTTTATAATCTTTAGATTGTTAAAATATTTTTGCCTAACCATCTGGTCTTATTCCGTCTGGATATACGGAAATACTAGCGATCAATTAATTCTGTATCTCAACTGATCCAATTTGAGGCTATTATTTGAATTTCAGTCCGAAATTTATTGATTTTGAAGCTGCATTCATACATAGGATAATCTTTTTTCAGGTATGATGTGGGCTATACTGTAGTGTTACTTACTATACCTTGTGGTATTAAGATCACCTCTCTTACAACTTTTCTGATTTTTTTTTCTTATTTTAATTTACAACTCGAAATCAAAAGCTTACAAAATTAATCTTCATTCTAATATGACTTATGATGAATAAAAAAACCTTAAAACTATATTTCAATTATTTTAGTTTACGCCTGGTGAAGTCTGTACTTGTATTTTATTGTGATTTTTATTAATTACAAATTATAATATAATTTTACTGGTTTTATTTTTATGTTGGTAAATTATCATTTTTTTTTAATCATTTCTTATTTAGTTAACTTGAAACAGTTTTCCACCCACCCTATAAAAAATTATATTTATATTTTATATATGCTAAAACACCCTGCACAATATCTTATTTTACGCATTTTCAATTTTATGGTTGTAGATACATTTTTAATATAAATAAAGTATATGTTAGATAGTATATAGGTTGATAACTGTAATATGTATTATGTAATGTACATATATGCAAATGTGTATGTAGGTTAAGTAAGGATTTTTGTATTTTCCTTTTTTATATTCAAAAATTAATCTAATTTTAAAATAGGTTTCTATTCTGCTTAGGTATGTTAAGTAGAATATTTTAAAAATATTTTAAATTATTTAGGTTAAAATGGATATCATCTGTTGATGAAATCCATAGTTAAATCCTTTGCAATTTATTTATTTTGAATGTTTTTGACTTATTTCACAAAATTTGTGAATGAAAGTGAAGTTGAATTAAAAAAAAAAAACTAAAAAATACAAAAAAACGCAATATTTAGGTTGTACAAAAAAATATAAAGCTTTAAAAAAATATTCGGTGAAAAAAATGTCAATTTTCCTGCTCGTTGCTTTTTTTTTATTGTTTTTGTTTTATTTTTTAAAGGAAAATTCGTTTCGGTTGTAAAAAACTGAGTAATTTTACTGTCAGCAAAATATTTTTTTTTTTTGTTATGGCAGTAAAAATTTATTTCGAAAAGTATTATAGAAATGTTTTTACGTTTTGATGTGTATTAAATTTTTAATGAACAATTTTAAGTAGATTTATACATATTCTATACACTCACTTTGTACAATACAAATTGTATCGACTAATCGTGTCATTGTGTATCGAATACAATAAAATAAATTAATAAATATTCCATTGAAATAACATTTAGTTGAGCAGGTTATTCGAGGGGCTATATTGATGAGAGATAGCCATGATAATTTTTAAGGTTGAGCAGGTAAAACTGGTGGGTAAAACTTTGTTGTCACAAAATCTTCAACAAATTTTAACTAAATTCGATCTTTTAAACAAACGTTCTTAAAAATGTTATTTAAAATGTGGTTGTAATTTATATTATTTATTTTATATAATTCTAAATCTATGCGATGAACACTCTAACTGTTTTTACACAGAAATTTGGCATACACAATTACATAAGTAGTTTTCTTTAGAATTTTTACGATATACATATACGTATATATTATTTACTAATTTTAAATGTTAAAAGCTATATCTATTGATAGGGTGTGCAGATTTATAATGGAGTGGAGTGGGACATGAAAAAAAGTATATAAAAAAAATATTTTGATAATTTCTAACAATTTTGTTATTTCTTCAATCGATTATCCTCATCCGTTCATTGAATTTCTATCAAAGAAAAATTTAATTATCAGTTAAAAGTGGGACTCTTGGGTGTCCCACTTAACTTTTTTACAAAATGAGAGAATCACAAACAAAACTGTGACATTTTTAGCTTAAATTAGATGAATGGATACCCTATATATTGAAGAAAATTGATCACAGATCAATGTTCAGTATTTTGGAACATAAAATATATCAAGTATATTTAGTATTGGGATCATATACCTCTTTGAAATATATTCAAGTTATTCAAAATTCTCATCATGAGAGTCTTATTCATCTCACAATACATCAGTGACTGACTATAGTTGGTATTAAAAGTTTAAATATTCGATTCTCATCATAATAAATTGAACAGAATATTTTACTGGCATGATGTAAAATCGATCTATCAATTTCAAATAAAATTCCATACTTTTGGTTAAAGTTAAAATGTTAGTAATGTGAACCAAGCCGAGTCGTTTACAGCATACCAAATTTATACAAATTAAACAACCAAAATATTATTCTATTTTCTCGTTTTTTCGTAACCAAACTTACCACCTCTAATGTACGACTACATGTAGTTTTTTGTGGTCATCACAAGATTGTATATTGTTTTTGATAATCAGATTTGTTTTTAGTGATATGTTTAGATTTATGGAATAAAAGTCGAGTTTTCTTTCACTAATCATTTGTATTTATTTTGCAAATATCGCAAAATCTCAAGGTCGCAAAGCACTGATGAAGGAAGTAAGTTGCTTCCGAAATATCGATATTTGCAAAATAAATACAAATGATTAGTGAAAGGAAACTCGACTTTTATTCCATAAATCTAAGATTGTATATCTTATCGAAATTGATGATATACAATAGGCGACTTCTAGACTATGTGTACTAAAAATTCAATGTTCATTATTTTTAATTTTCGTAAATAGTATTTGCCAGCATTAATATATCCTTGAAGTGCTCATCCCAACTGTATAGTTATGTTTATGTTTCCTGTTGTATATTTTTTCTTCTATGTGTTTTCAACGAATTTGTTTACGTTGAATAGGAAATAATTTGGGTTATGTTTTAACTGTTTTCATTGTGTGTGTGGTTATGTACGTTTTTTTTTTTAGAAGATAATTTATTGATTTTCATTTTTATTGTTTTTTTTTTATTTTTTTTTTCTATCTTGTTTCTCTCTTCTTTTTGTCGTCTTACATCAATGATTTTGATGTAAGCATAAAACCTATGGATATTTATAAAAAAAAAAAACTAACCGGCAGGGGAAGAAATGAAAAGACTACAAGGTTGTTGTATAGTGATTTTGTGGAAAGTTTTTTTTTTTTTTGTTTTATTATAATTAATGTGGATAGGCTTGATAGATTTCATCATCGTAGTTAGGCTAGAGATGTATCATATTTATCTTCATTTTATATATATATATATATATTTTTTTTTTAATTCTATCTTTTAGTATATTACAAGAAAGTAATAAACTACATGATTTTTAGTAAAATTCAACATTGGGTATCTATTTCAATTTCCTAATATAAATTCAGTTGCGTAGGAGAGATTAAAAGAATCTAAAATTATAGTTATGGGTAAAAAATAAAGAGAAGAGAAAATTATGAAATTTAAATTATTTTATTTGAATATTTTAGAAAATTGTCCCTTCATTAATGAAATTCTAAATTGTGTGATTTTTTTGTATAAAAAAATATACATAATCCTTTTTCAGAATTTAGCTTTCAATCAAACTGGAATTTAGTCTTTTTATGGTCTATTTTAATATCAAAATCTGCTTTTGTTGTTCAATTTTCTATTTTATTATTTTTTTTTTCTATTTGTATTGTTTTTTCAGCTTATTTCTGGTATAATGGTTAGCATAAATTAACATTTTTATGAATTTGACGTAGTTGTATATTTTTTTATGTACATATTCGTCTAAAAATGCTGGAAGTGGATGTTTTTATTTTTTTGATAAGAATCTGTATTTTATTTCGGTTGAATATGAGCTGTAGTATTTCAATATGAATGTTTTAAGTGTTTTGTAATTTGTTATGATCTAATAATTGGTCATAATTGGAAGTTTTTACGATTCAGTACACAAATTTTTTGTGTGTGTATATTTTGTACACTTTGGAATCCATCACTTCATTGAAAACAAATTAAAATTTAGTATAAATTTATTGTAAATTTATTTATTTAATTAAAGTTTGAATGTAAAAAAAGTGATTGATTTGAAAGCGTTCCATAATTAGAACCAAAAAAAAAAAATTATTGAATGAAAGTTTATTAGAAAAAGAAAACTTAATTTTGATAGTTACAACAATAACTAAAAATGTGATTTATGACATAATTTATATCGGTGAAGCTTTTGTTTTATTCAGAATATTAATATTCATATTTAATAATAAATATTTAAATACAAGCACTAACCGCTAACAATTGGTTAAGACGTGTTATTGTAAATTTTTTTTTTCAAAATTTTTTTTGAAATATTCATACTATAAATAGTAAAATTATTGTGTGGCTTTCAATGGACCTTATTATCCCATATATATATATATATAGATTTGAAGTAAAAGAAACCCCCTAATAATCGTATCGAATGTAATATAATCTACTCTGTATTTCTAGGTCTATGTAAACTGTATTGTATTTACATTTGTATCACATTCCATATATATTCTCTATCAAATTACCGTTGTATCACATTCCAGTGAATTAACTTTTGTTTACGAATGTTAATATTGATTTAATGTAGAATATCACAAGTTTGGTTATGTTCAAGATTTAATTTGTTCGCTATGTAGGTCATGAACGTCCAAATATTTTACTTTTATTGTTATAACTGTTAAAATGCTTCATTTACATTGATATAGTACCCATGTAACAATTTTATTGCTACAAGACTCTTATAACATACTCTTATAACACTATTATAAACACTATTATAGAATTGTTAGTGTAAAAAAATTTACCCTATTTGTAGAAAATAATGGCCGTCGCAAAATATTTATTCGAAATATTTATTCAAAAGTAAGTTTATTAGTAACCTTATAGGAATAAGACAGTAAAATTGTAACAGTGCTACTGCTATTCTAGCCAATCTATTCTTATAACAATATTTTAACTCTCATTAAGTGTTAAATGTTGCTGTAGTGCTTGCTGAAAATCCCATTATAACAACTTCTACAATTACATCTTGGTATTCCCATAAAAGCATCATTTTAACACCTTTAGTGCTTGTCGGGAGTTATATAGGAGTCTTATAGCACTAATTTTGTTTTATAACAATAAAATGTTACGTAGGTAGTCTAACAAGCAATGATACATTTCGTGAGTCTATTTATCATATCTATTTCAATTGTTCTTGTTCTCTTTATTTTGTTTCATTCAATATAGTTAGTTATATTTGATTTTCCACATTTAAATGAGTTATATAAAAAAAATTAAAAAACATATTAACTAACTATATTTGTTATTATTATTGTTAAGTACTTACGTTAATTATTCTACCTTTATTTTAGTCATATACAATTTTATATATTTTTGTTAATTTTATTATAATTCCTAATATACTTAATACTTATTATTTCAATTATATATATATATTTTATTATACCTTTCAATTTAATTCTATTGACAACATCTATTGCATTTTATGTCTCTGAGCCGACTACCACACACGAGCCATCCTTTGTATGTACACTTCGCTTCCGTGTTTTTTCCATGTACGAGTATTGCACTACTGCGTGGTACTAGATTTTATCATTTATGTGCGAATTTAATAAATGACAATTGTGGCAGTAAAACTGTATGTATATAGTAACTATAGACACTTAGAGCCCATTCCCGTACAAATTCTATACTTCTAACGCCAATTAAAGTTTTTAATAAATTGATATAGGCTTTCAATGTTATACACAAGATCATTCATTGAGTTCAGAAAGTAGAATTCTAAGATGTGTTTTCATTTACATTATAAAGTAATGCATTTGCGCAGAAAATGTGGGATAGTTTTACCTTCTTTCTTGTCTATATAGGTTCTACAAAAATTGTTTTGAGGAAGTTGAAGTCATCTGGTATGATTGCTAATAGTAATAATCTCTAAAATCGTGCATTATTTTTACATCGTCTAGTATTTTTAACGATAGTAGTGTATCTATATATTTGTTTATAAATCAGTGTACCTACCTATGTTAGTACATTCAAACTCTCATGCTCTAATCTCTTTTTCGGGATGTTTGCCTGTTATTTTTCTTTTTTGTTGTTTTTTTTATTTCAATAACAAGATGTACTAGGTCGGAAAGCTTATAAAACATTGTGTTTTCATCGATAATCGAATTTTTTCGTGGATGAAAGATCCCTATTGCACCACTCAGTGTGTTACGGCAGCAATTTATGAGAACATCTAAAATTAAAGCGTCGTTTAAATAAGCACCGAATATATCTGTTTACATTGCACACAACATTTTACTTACCAATATTTCTGATTTTTGGAATGTCACTGAAAGAAAATATGGCACAGAAATTAACGTATATTCGGAATGTATATTGCAAGGTTATCAGTTTGAGCTTAGCTTACACAAAAGTTAATTAAAATAGAAAATTAAAAAAAATGCCACAATTTGTTTGCATATTCATTTTTTTAATTTATTTTGTTGTGTAAACAAAACCAAACATTAGTGGTGAGGGTTGTATATATACATAATATCTATGTATTATGCATAATATGTATACAATAGTTCCATAAATAATATTTTACCTTAAATGACTTTTTATGTGGCATTGTAGTTTGTTTTGAAATGAAAATTTCTGTGAAAATTGGTTTAACTTTCAGTCTTGTGTGTGGTAACATACATAGAAGTTAGAAAAAAAATTTACAAGCCTAGTAATAATGTATGAAAAATGTAAATAGTTACATGTTATATTTTTTTAGTTACTGTATATTATAGAATAAACGTGGAATCATGTAATCGGTCACTAGAGAATTTCCCATATAACATACACTGATACATAAAACAATGAAATAGCTAGTAACTAAATATATATCTATATATATATATATATATATATATACAACATGCCCATTTACTTGAATCCATTTGCTATTTATAATGTTAATACTTTGTAAGATATTTTGTAAATTTATTACAATCATTATCGAAAATAGCACACACACAACATTATAAGAAAATTGTGAAAAAAAAACAAAAGGATCAGATGTTCTTAGTTATAGAAATTGTGTTTTATTTTTTTTTTTTTCAAAGAGATTCCATGAAAATTTTAATGAAAGACACATGGAAAAGCTTATCAAAATGCGTTGAAATTTGTTATTTTTTTATTTTCATATTCTTTTGTTTATTTTTTTTATTGTTATTTTTATGATTTGAAACAATGTATATATATATGCGTATTTAAATATAAAATGATGGTACTTAAGGTATATTATTTTCATAATTTAAATTTAGATATATATGTGTACCTTATTGTATTACACGTGTGCATGAATTGATTTGAAATAATTTACGAAAAAAAAAAATATTTTGTTTCATTAAAATTTTTTTTTGTGAGGTTATGTTTTTATTATTTCATATGTACTTAGTTATAATGGAAAATATTTTATTCTAATTATTAATTATTTAATTTATGTGGAACAGGTATAGAATTTTAATATATAGAACATAAACATTTTGTCATTATTGTGGTAATGATTGTTTTTGTTTTTATTTACTTCTTGTTTTTTTTTGTTTTTTAATAAAGTGGGTACATATTATTATGTGCTATTTCATACAAAATTAATTTGAGTTTTTAGAGCACGAAAATAATAATTAAGGATTGTACTTACAAAGAAAAAATTGACATGAAATGAGTAAAAATAAAACCACTTTACAATTCAAATTGACAAAAAATAAAAAAACACATTCAAATTGAAATACAAACATTAGTTATTCATGAATTATTTCATTAAAGTCTGATAATGATAATTTCTGTAGATCCGATATAATAGGGCTTTGAATAAATACATACTGCAAAAACAAAATACCACAGACATTTTTTTTCTGCCAGAGTTTTTAAAATTTGAATTTTCAATATTTGCAGCTTTGTGTTATAAAAAAAAGCATCACAACTGATTGTAATGCGCTATTTACTATAATTTTTCAGTTTTTCTGCTAAATTAGAAATGTTTGTAAACAAACTTCATTTGCCACATTTTGTTTATGAACAAAATATTTGTCAATATAGGCAATATTTCTTGTTTATGAAAACCACTAATGTCTGCTCGTTTGTATTGCTTTTCAGTTCTGCTTTTATTAATACTCAATAATTCTCAATTGATCGAAATTCGTAACATAGTTTGGTGGATTAAAGCCTCGGTATAAAATCCACAATTTTTTCTTCGTAAGATTTTCTATGTCCATTCTTTTATAATGTTAAGAACGATAAGAAGCCAAAAACAAGCACAACACACTATGATTGAGTATAAACAGCTTTAGCGCTTATTCAAATACTATTTTATTATAAATTTCTATTAAGTGAGGCATTTGTTTTACTGCACGAACAAATGGCTTGTCAAACAAGATGATTTTTCACTACAACTTGTGAGGAAGAATTTTCAGGAAAATTTTTATTTTTATCGGTTGTTGAAAATTTTTACCAATCAGTTAACAGCTAAAATTATATATAAGTAGTACGTTTTACTTGTAAGATTTCGGGCCACATTTTTCTTTATTCTTGAAATATTTGATACTGATGTGCAAACTTTTTCTGCTATTTTTCGTATTTATATAGTTACATTATGTATTGAGTTCTGCTTCAACCTTCTTGTAACCTCTTTTAATAGTTTTGGGTCTGTCATTTCTCCTGATCCGTCTAAATTTTTTCAATTCTTGATTACCTTTCCGTTTTGTATTTCCTTGTAGCTAACTTTGTCAACTCAACATCATGATTAGTAAATTTGTCTTATTTGGTGCAATTCTTAATAAATATTTTATAATTTTTTTTAAATTAGTCGTAAATCGTCTAAAGATTACAATTATAGATCAGAAATTAGTTTTAATGGTTCGATCCCGATTTTGTGATTGTATGATTCTAATATTCATGTAATAACTAAGTAATTATATTATAAAAGTAAATTTTCAACAACGTAAGATTGTAGTGGTACGTAAAAAATTAATACGTCAAAAGTTTTGTTTTCAATTTTACTCCAGCCAGCAGCTTAGACACAATATTTTATTATGAAGTTGTAGGAATGTTAAAAAATTTTCTAAAAATTAATTTTGTCCCAAATTTATATAAAATAGTTGTATATATATCACTAATTAACATTCAATTCTAGTCAATACTACTCAATTTGCAGTTCTAATTAATTTTTGCGTAGTTCTTTTTTAACCAAGATTAATTTTGATTAGAAATAAATCTGTTTTGATAATCCTATGTTGAAGAAATAATAAAACTTCCAACAATCAAAATATTTATTTTCTTGTTTGATTGTTGTTAAACGTTTCACAAAATTATTGTGCAATATCTTCTAGCATGAAATTAAGTATAATTATAGTACCTACTATTGAAAATGGCGTTTCAATCGCGGTTCTGATATTCATTCGATTTTGTAAAATTGGTATTATTGGAAAAGCGCGTTTCGAAAATGAATCGGGAAAGTTTATTAGTATTTTATAAAACGATGTAGAAATGAGGTTCATACAAATTGTAGCATTTCATACCTGCCATTAATTTACCGCGTTTTATAAAATGGATATAACAAAAACTAAGTTAAATATATTAAATATTTGTTTATTTAATTTTAATTTATATCAAAATTGTTTAGAAAAATCGAATGTCTGTTTTTTAATTTATTTAAAGTAAAGCTTTATATTTTTTATTACATTTTTAAATGATTTCCGAGTAATGGTGGAGGATTTTATGAAAATCAAATTCCATTTCTTTTAAAACATATTTAAACGAATTTTTGTTTCGTCAAAAAATATTTATATAAACCTAAAATTTAAATAATTTTTAATCATATTATACTTATTTCGTTAGTACATCTTTTATAAAATAAATTTTAAATATTTTGGTCAAACAATTGTTTTTACTACTCTTCATTAACTAAATTGAAAATATCCTTTGCAATGTTCTTGTACCATTTCTTCTTCAACTTATTCATGTATTATAGTAATAAAATCCAGTTTTGAAATGCTTTATTCTTACTAAATAGTAAGTATTTTGTTTGCGTACAACAAAATATTTACCGCTTACTTGAGTAACCGACGTTTTTAAAAATATCAATTTATCATTCGATCGAATCGAACACGGTTTTACTCAATACGAGAAGCGATTGAAACGATGTTTCCAATAATATGCACTTATGTCTATATACAAATTGGATTAAGTTAGATTAAAGTAGAACTAGATTATATTAAGTAAGTATATTAAATTTGATTAAATTATACTCAAGGCCGTTTAATCATTTTTGGTTTCTTCAGCCACAAACGAGTATTACATATTATTATATAAGTATGTAGATTGTGTAATTTTGGGAAGGGATCTGTCCGCAATAGGGATTATTGTGATCAATCGCAGCCGCAAATGGTATTATTATGATTGCCCGTGTTTGTTAATCCTAGTTAGTCCTCTGAGTCCTTTAGAATACCTGATTTTGTGATCACTCAGAATATTCTTCCATGGTATCCTGGATATCTCCCATTGTTCGGGAACACCGTTTCCAAGTCGCAAAGTCTGCTACCTTATTATATATGCAATTAACTTAACCAAATAATTAATTATAGATTGGAAGATAATATACAAAGAGAAAGTCTTTTTCATAAATAAACATTTAGGACATACTTACTTAATCAGTAACTATAAATATTATTGAGTTATTTACACTGATTGTCTTTACTAGTATCCTTGTAACTATCTTACATACATTTTTTTCTTTTTGCATAATTAATTCAGACAAAACAATACTAACTAATAAAAAAGTGCATAATACAACATACAAAATAATTTAATACTATTTTTTTTTTTAATTTAAAGATTTTAAAAAACATAAGTAAGCAAAAAATATATAAAAAAATAATTTTTTTTTAAGTGGTAGACCGTAGAATTCCAATTATTTGAATAACCTTCAGTATATATTTCCTCAATGCATATAAGTATTTGTTTATAAAATAATTAAAGGATTCTTTGACCTAATATTGATTTTTTGATATTAATCTTTATTTATATATATATATATATATATACCTATCTTTTTCTTAATAATAAAAACACTCAAAAAACAAAAGAAAAATAAATTTAAAAATATATATTTATAGTATGAGTATGTCCTTGGCTGTGTGTATTTTTCAAGGGAAATTTTTTTTACATACATGTTTTTATATAAGTGCATGTAGAGTTTTATTAATCCAGAGATCAATTATTTTAACTGAGGTTAATCCGAATTGAAGAATCCTTTATTTTTATATTAAAAATTTAATAAAGGTAAAATAATTCATTGTAGATATTTTACACATTATACACATTTTGTGTATATGAACTTAAATTCGGCAAGGACTTTTAATTTTACGTAGTTAAAATAAAGTTCATCAAAATATACGTAAAATTTAAATTTTAAACTATTTTATAAGAAAAAAAAATTGAATAAATCAAATTGAATAAAGATAATCCTCAATGACCACCAGGTCAACAATAATTATTATACAGACTCCATAATGTGAGTAAGGGTTGATCCTAATTGCGTAATAAATTCGCATAACTTAATGTTTGCTGAATTGAGATATGGAACGAAAATGAAAAAAAAAAATATGTATACAAAAATTACTCGAAAGTATAGTAATTCGTAATTCCGAAAATACGAAAGCTCCATAATATGAGTTACGATTCTATAGTCGCGTAAAAAATTTGTATCGCTTCTTTGTTTCGTTCTTGGCTGGTAGTAGAACATTGACATATCATATCAGACATATGGGGAACAAAAGTTGTATAACAGTAAAAATAATTAATATAATTTGATAAAAAGGCCCACATTTCGAAAGGGAAAAGGACCTATAAAGTTAGCCTACAGATTTATGTGTAGGATCAATTGTTAAAATAAATAAATAAATAAATAAGTAGAGGTCGCCTACCAAACGTCTTATGCTAGATTGTTGAAATTAGTTAATAGTATTATTAAATTATATATAGGTTTGAATTAAATATACATATATACCTACTACATAGACTTACTTCCGAATCACTACTCCTATAAACAATAAATTTATTTATTTAAATTTTTTGTAATATATTAAAAAATATGTAGTACTTACATTTTTAAAATAAAATTTTTTTTTTAAAATAAGGAAACAAAAATTAAAATACTCAAAACAACAAAGAAACCTACTTCAAAAAAATGTATGCATACTCAAAATTTATTCTGTCAAGCCCTGTAGACTTTCATTTTGCATTTATTAACAGCATTCAGATATAAATTCAGAATATGCAGATTGACTGCAGGTTTGCATTTATGAAAACAACCCTTATGTAATCGATTGTGAATAATTCGAACTTAAGAAATTGATGTACCTCACATATTTATTTACTACAATATAGATTTTTAATTTAACTGTATTCTATCTTACTTAATGCATTGTATATATAATTGATCGAGATAGTTATTTAGTAATTGTAGTTCTGACACGTACTTACTTGTATATTGATTCATATAGTCTTGACTAATGTTAATCAAAACTGATTTTTAATCAGTCACATTGCAGAAAATATTATTATGTATATAAAATCACTTGCTTCCGAACGTTCTGAATCTGAATAATTTATTAGATTATTCTTTAATATTCTAGAAAATATTTCAGAATATGTTATTTAAAATTGCTATAACAAAAATATTAAAATCAGCAGTAGCGATGAATTCGATTCGATATGAAATTATTCGAATTTTCACGATTCGATTCGATAAGAATTTCTTAACGGCGAATTCGGTAGAAAGACTAATTTTGTACTCATTTTAAAAAATGTAATCAAAAATAAAAAATATAACGAAATGTAATGACTTTTATGACAAATAAGTTCAAATTTCAAATTTAAAAAATTAATTTTGACTGCTGTTTATTTGGAAATAAATTATTAATATATGTACATACATACGTACATGTAGTATTATTTTAATAAAATTAAAACTGAACAAAAAATATAATATTCATATTTTTGGTTAAATCGAATTAGCCGTGTGAAAATTTACGAACGAGTGTTCGATTTTGATTCGATCAAATTCATCGGTACGGTACGGCTGAATGAAGTGTTCAATTTTGCTTTCCTTAAAATAAATAATAATGCACAGATATATATATATACATTTGTAAAAACAAATTGTAAATATTAAATCTATGGAACTAGGATTTAAAAAAATGAGATTACATTATGTATAAAACCAAAACTAGAGAAAATTATAATATACTCAGATGATTACAGAACAAAGCTATTATAATTATTATTATGGACAATCTAAATAAACAAATAAATGTTAATAAAAAAAAATTTATTTGTAATTTATAATCTATTATTTTTATAATATAATTAATTAATTTTCTTTGTTTTTGTTTTTTTTTTTAATTATTTCAGATTTAGTCCATTGTACAAATGAACCAAATGTATCCATTCCACACTTGGCTAATTTACTTATTGAACGTTCACAGAATACAAATTGGATAGTGGTTTATAAAGCGCTTTTAACAACACATCACTTATTAGCATATGGAAATGAGGTAAGTTTTTATAATAAAAAAAAAATCATAAGTCTACTTACATACATATAGGTTATGCATAATATTTTACTTTTGAAATATAAATAATATAATATTTGCAAAATTTAAAAAAAAAAAATTAAATAATTTTTCATTATTATATGGCGCTAAAATTCGCATAGAAATCATTATATTTTATATGTATTAATATTTTAAATGGCTTGATGTTTTTAGTAAAATTGTCAAATAAAAATTTAAAAACAGAGGAGGAAATAATTTTTTTTTTCATAACAAACGATATTTCGACCGAATACCGATATTCCGATATTAATATGTTGCCGTTTTGAGTTCAATATTTGATTTCTTTTATTTTTCCTCCATTATACTTATTAGTAAAAAAAAAACTCAAATTCTGCTATTCCAAAATAATGGTGGTATCGTCTGACACCAGTTAAACTGAGTTGGAGCAAAAAAAAATAATTTGCATGTTATAAGAGGATAAAAATTTAGTTCTAATAAACTTGTGTTATTTTATCAATTTAGTAGTTATTTAGCTATTTCATTAGTTTAATTTTTTGTTAACATGAGAATTTACAAAAATCTATTGTGCATTTTATAACTTGTATTTCAAAGATATCTGTTTAGTTACTGCTTCATTTTTAATGTGTGTGACAAAACCCGTCACCTCCCTTTGTTTTATATGATCATTAGAAATATTGTAATGATTTTTGATCCCAAAGCCCAATCCCAATCTCTAGTAGATTTTAATTTATATTTAAATTTCATTTATTTATCCATTTCAAATGAGCCCAATTATGGATCGAACAGAGTGTAATTTAATTTTTTTTTTTAAACTACTACATAAATTTAAAAAGTATACTTGAAGCTAATTAAAAAAATAATATAAAAAATTTAATAACAATTTTAAAAAATTTAAAAAAAAAAAACCTTAAAAATAAAACTAAAAAAAAACAGATTAAACAATTATCACAAAACTCAGTAATAAAAAAAAGCGAAAAATTCTACAATTATTATTATTTATATCTGGTTTCAGTAATAAATTTTTAATTTATTTTTAAATGCATCTTAACTGAATATTTTTTAGTTCTTCTGTTAGTCTTATTGTAGTTTATTATAATTTTTATATGCTACATTGTATAAAGTATTACCGTTGTTTAATCTTACTATTATTGATGAGATAATTCTTAGCCCTGCAGCATTCTTTGAATTATACTGATGCATCTCATTGTTTATTGTTGGATTTATTATTGTATTGTTGTTGTATAAAATAGAAAAATTACAGAGCAAGTGCTCGACTGTATATTAATTTTCAATTCACAGAATATACAGTTTTTATCACTGATGAATCCTTTGTAGGTGAAACCGTATATATCATATGGTCTGTACTGAACAATTTTTACCGGTTTTCTGCTGAGACTTCGATTAGAGAGAAATAATTTTGGAAATAATTTGTTCTAGGAATTTTTTGGTCTGCCTTACGCTTTATAATTTTAGATTTAGGGTTAAGGTTAGGTATATTTAAATATAATTCAATTTAAAATTCATAATAATTAGTTAACAATATGGCTCAAAATGTATAGTTATATAAAAAAGTAAATAATAATTTTGTTATATTAAGGAAGAAGATAAATCCGATATTGAAAATATTATAACAATCTTTATTGTCAGTGTCTAGTCTTAAATAATGATCTGAAAGGTATTTAAGCAAGTAATTTATTAGATTATAATTCAAGTTCAAAAGCCACATTCATACAAATTTCAAAGGGATTTCCATCTAAGAATAGGTCTTAATGAGATTGATAGTTTATTAACTAAACATATTAGAGGCCACAATATTACACATTTTTTGGGTTTGTGAGCATATCCTTAAAAGGAAATCCAGAAATAAAAATCAATAAGTTCAAAATCCATTAAATTGTGGAAAGATTAATCCTGAAAAGAGGAGATATTCTCTTTTTTTTCTATCCAACAGCGGCTACGCATGAAAATGATTTAGGTAAATATTCTGCCAACAATTAAATGAATACCTTAAGAATTATATTTTACTGAAAGTATTAAAAAGTTGGTAAGATTTCGATACGCTCGAAAATAATTATTGTAGTAAATTTATGTAGTAAAAACTTGCAGTACCGTACATGATAAAGTGAAATGGAATAAAAGCTATAATAAGGATCATTTTTTGTGGCAATATTCATTATGGTTTTTGTTTTTTTATGGATTTGGGGACTAACCAATTTTTTTTTTTTATATAATTTGGTATTATATGAAGGAACAATTACTGAAAAATTACTGTCACCTCTTAATTTATAATCACCTTATTTTAGCTTGGTAAAAACCACATCCATGCATTAATACTTTTAGTATCTAGTATAGTATCTTATTAAAACCTATGTATCTATTAGGAAGGATATTTAGTTCTTTTAAAGGATAAAGACTACAATTATATTACTTTTTATTTGCTACAGCATGTCCCAAAATTAAATTAAAAAAAATGTCATTCGACAAACTTATTTTTTTTTTTACTTGCCTTTACATTTAATTTATCATACCAGAAAAAAAACTTAAAATAAATGATCTTATATTAATACTAGGGGCCCCTGTTGAGTAATTATAATTCAAATTGAAGCCAAATTTAAAGTTTTCAAAAGAACAGTAATTTACGTACTGACATAGATTTATAGACTGAGATAGATTTCTCACGTAGTAGAAAGCACTCATGTTCTCATAAAAATTTGGAGATTAGTAAGTTTTGTTTAGGAAACATAAATACTGTTCTCTCATATACTTTTTCGTTTCGACATATTTCCTACAGTAAGTGACATTTAATTGATAAAATTACTAAAAATAAAATATTTTTGTAGATTATATATATACATATTTTAACCAAAACTCTACTACAAATGACCAAAATATAGAAAATAATAATTTGAGACAGTTATACTTAAAAAAATTAATTGAGTAAATTTCCTTTAATTATATATGTATAAAAATAATAAGATGTTGAATGACACAAAATGGATATATTTTATTTAAAAGTTTGAATATTATAAAAACAAATAGAAATTTTTTCAACTCGTATGCGTATTTCTGTTGTATTGTTATACATATAACTTAGTTATATATTAAGAATTCATTAAGGAAAAGAGAGATAAAACGAAAAGGTGCTTACTGCGCAGGTCCTTAAATGCTTGTCTATTATAATTTTAGATTAAGCTAAATCTAATGTTCCACTTTGGGATCTCGAAATTTTTCTATTATAAAGTTTTAATGTTTTGAACATTTCTGTTATATTTATTTATTGTATTATATTGGATTGAATTCTATTGAAAAATCTTATATATAAAAAATTTTTTTGTGGGTGGCTCGTCTTTGAGAGTTATCCGGGGTATGAATATAACCATTTTTATCCAGATAAAGGAATGCTTCAGACGGTATAAACCCTGTACGAAGTGTTTCTTCAATATATTGATCATTTGTGAATAACCAGGGTATTTTCTGTATTTTTTGATGATCTAGCATAGTGTCTTCTGATAACATGTTTATATATTATATTATAAATTCTTATTACTTTGGCTTTATTATGTATTTATGTAATATGAAATTGGCTTTATAATGTATTTATTTGATAAATAGTGGTTTGGATTAGTTGTTTTTTTTATATTCACTAAGGCATTATCTAAGACATTTTCTTTTGAATAATCTTAGTTTCTGACATATCGATGCGCTAATATAGAACCATATCGAACAACCTTAGCTGAGTACTGGTTTAATTAGAGTTTGAAACGCTATAATTTTGACTTTTTTGGTGTTAAGTATTTTGAGTAGAACAAAGTTTTTGCTATAGAAAAATCCTTAATTGACTTTTCGATTTTGATTTTTATATGTGCAGAGTAATTTAAGCTTTGTTGCAACCAGATTCCAAGATATCTTACGATTTTCTTAGGTTTGATTATTGATCCATCTTTAGCTCTGTCAAAAATTTTTTTCAAATTTTTCCGAACTGAGACTTGGCATTTGGATAACACATTTGTGAAGAGAGCTAATTCACATATACTATAGTTAATCTTCAAGCGCCATGAAAAGAGATAGTTTTGAGTGATTTCAAACATCTCTTGGAAGCTATCTTGGATATCATTCAAGATGTCTTGGATGTCACTGAAGTTATTTCGTTATTCGTATTTAAGATGTTAAGCAGTTCATTTATATAAATAATAAATAGAATCGGTGATGTCACAGTGCCAATTGCATGAGGTGATTTCGAAGCTTCTTTGTGTCATTTTGCCGTTCGATTCTATCACGAAGCGTCTACTTTGTATGATACTTTTGATTATCTTGATTGATTGACATACTTTTGATTTTATCTTGATCAATAAGTTTTTTTATTAGCCCATCATACCACACTGTTGTAAAAGCGTCATTCAAATCTACTGGTAGTGTACCAACACAATTTTTATTATTGATATTCCAACATAATACAGAAACTACTAGTTTGCCTGTAGCATGGACGTTAGAGTGTTTTTCTCTAACTCCAAATTGATAATTACATAGAAACGATTTTTCATTTAGGTTGTTTATGATGTTGTTTTTTAAAAATTTTTCAAACACTTTACTTATGCTAGATAACAAAGTTATTGGTCTGTAGGAGTTTGGTTTAGTTGGGTCCATTTGCTTTTAAGTTATTTGAGAACTGTAGTTTGCTAAAAACCACTTCTTTGCATAAATAATTTTAGTAAGTATTTTACAAAAATAGATGTATCTAATAAGAAAAATATTTAGTTCTTTTAAAAGATAAAGAGTACAATTATATTTGTTTTTATTTGCTGCAGCATACAACAAACTTAATTCCATTTTATATCTAAGATAAAAAATTGTTTATTTAATTTTTTATATTTCTTAAAACTCAAAATTGTCAAGAGGTCTCTTTTTTACTTCATATAAGCATGCCAATTAGAAAATAATTTATTTGAATAAGCAAAACATCAGTTAATATAGATGCAAATGCAACTAAAGCATAAAGTAAAATGTTTAATTTGAAAAGAATACATAAATAGTTAATAAGGTGTTTTAAAATGATAGAATTAAAATAAAACAACATAAAATACTTAACATAATAAACTTTTATACAATTCCTTTTTCAAAATACTGCTTTTTTTTATTTATTTATTTCCTTGTCCCGCGGAATAAGAAAACATAAGCATAAGAACAAAACCCTATTATGTTGGGATGTTAGACTGCAATTCATATTATTCAAATTTCTTTTGTAATTCTATAATTCTTAAACCGTTAACTTTATTCGGAATTAAAAACTTCATTTAATTACCCGCCCGATTGCGTTTTGGTATACAGTAAAATTTCAAAACCGGAAAAAATACTTAAAATCTTAAACACACTGATGATTCCATTTTATTGTATACAACTAATTCTATAGTTAGTGTCACGATTTCTGAATTTAAATTCAAATTAAATATTACATTTTAATTTCAAAGTACGTTAATTGTATGCAAATTTTATAAAGACCAGAGAAAAAAAAAACTGCACGAGTCCTTTAAGCTTCTTTCCAAATTCTTAAATCACTAGTAAATGGTTTCCTTTTAATTTCAAACAAAAGACAGATTCATATTATTTATTCTCTTTATTTTTGTTGTTTTTTTTTTTCTTTAATATGAAGCAAATATTAAAAGTGGTACCACATTCCCTAAGGCATATAAAAAAAAAAAAAAGTAAAGTGTAATAAAGTAATAGTGAAAATATTCTCTTAAGACTCTCTATTGTTGTTAAATAAACTTTTTTTTTTCTATTTAGTTTTTATATACAATCATTATATCCTTTTAACTTCGAAATTACGTGTTAATTGTTGTATACATATATTATGTATATATATATATATATAGAACAGTTTTTTATATGAATATTCAAATTTAAGAAAGGAGTTCAAAAAGATTCTCTTAAATAGAGTCATTGTTAAAGTCATTCTATTATGCAATATAAGTAATAATAGTTGATATTTTATAGAAAGTATAGAAAAAAAAAAATTGCTTTGACTTCATAAAAGGCACAATTCATCATATACAATAACTTCGTAATATAAATCCTTATGTATATAGTACACATATAATAGAGAGTATAGGAATAAGGAAAAATAAATGTAGTTTAAAAGAAAAAAAAATGGGATCTGGAAGGAAAGATATAATTTAAAAGTATGTCGAGACTATCATTATTTAAGGAACTAAATCTTCTGTGGTTGAACTATATATCTTGAGAATGGATTAAGAGTCATCTATATATATATAAAGAAAATATTGGTGACATCACCCTAGGGAATGCGCAGAAAAGATAAGTTTTTACAATCATAAATTGCAGAATATCCCTCTATATTAATTGTATATATATATATATAGAAAAGTAGTTATTTTTTTATATTTTTAAGTGGTTTGGTTTACCTTGGGCGATTTTATGGTTGTTTTTTTTTTTATTCTATCTAGTTTTTATAATTATCATTTATTGTGATAATTTTAAAACTAAGTTCTGAATAACCATGTAAAGATCATTGATAGTTATTTATTTATTTTTCGATTTATATTTGAATAGCCTAGGAAAGTAGGATCTCCTTTAAGGATATTTACATTATCGATAGTTTTTTTAAGCTGAGTAATATCTTATTCACACTACGAGCGTATACATGTATACGAATGTATAGATGTATCGTATCCAGATATCATGTTATGATGGAAATTGGTATTCATACTACGGATAACTAGTTTTCATATGACGTAAAAATCGATGTATAATTAATTATTGTTTATTTTTTTATTTTAGCAGTTGATCCTACAGATAAATCTGGCCAACTTTATAGGTCCTTTTCCCTTTCGAAATGTGGGCCTTTTTATTAAATTATATTAATTATTTGGTATATATTTTTGTATATTATATATTTATATTATTTTTTTATTGGTTATGTTATATTTTTATTAATTATTAAATTATATTTGAACCGATGTTGTATTTTCAGTAATTTTCACCATTTGAAAAAATTTTCTGTTCTCACGGGGTTTGAACTCGTGCTCCTTCGGTCGTTATATTACTACACTCGAGTGCTTTAACACTCGGCTACCGTGGCCACTTAATTATTATTTTTAAAAAATATTTTTTTGTGTTTTCTTTATGATAGAAAAATTAAAATTGAAAATTTTATCTTTATCCTTTTTTGTTCATAAAAGCAAAATAGGCAAATTTTTGTTCAATAACTAAAATTTTTAAAATAATACCTTCTATAGCCCCATACAGATTGATAAACCCATACAGATTGTATTAAAAATTTGTGATATAAAATTTTAATAGCTATATATATATATAAAAATTTGTAATATTTAAAACGTAAAACGTGTGGGGTACTAGATAGACTAGATAAGCAATAGATAAAATGAAGAAAAAAAAAACTGCTGTATTAGTTTTTTATTCCAGTACCCTTTGTCATTGGGATAAAATAAATGAGAGTCTAATCTGGTAACAATTTAAAAGAAAATTGGTAACTACTCGAACGGCTTATTTGATAACAATAAGTAGTAGTAGTTTTCCACATTTAATAAGTTGATATGCAAAAAAATTGATAAATAATAACTCGAGAAACATAACATATTATTATTTTTGATTATTTTTGATTATTTTTGACAGATTTGTTTGTAGTGATATATGTCTAATTTATGAATGAAAATTGAAATTTTCTTTCACTAAATAATCATTTATTCTTATTGGTTAAATATTTTGGAAGCAACTTCCTGCATCAATGCAACCCGGTCTACAATTTTTTCTTAAATTTAAACTACTCTACTTATAATTAATTACGTAATAACCCTTCAAAGCTAGTATTTATAGTATTTATTATCTTATGTCTACCTGAACATAATTTTAATTTTAAATTAATCCCAATATTGGTGAGAACTCATTACCTAAATTATTATTAAATCTGTTGTTAACATGTTCTCTGGATATCGCCAAATTTTCATAGATTTTTAATTTGAAATTATTCTTGTTTATATGATGTTGTTCTTCATGTAGTGAAATTTGCAGTACCGTACCTAGTGCATGAAAAAGTAAGTTACTGTTACTAGCTACCTAAATTACTGTCAAGATAAAAACGAATAGGCCTTCTAAAAAAAGTTATTACCAAATTAAAAAAAATAACAATTAAACTCTCATGCTCTAAACTTCATTTAAACCCAGAATTTTCTGATTAGTTGGCAGGTAAAATAACCACCACACCATGTACAGGTCAGTAATCTATAAATTAAACTTTCAACTTCAACATACCATTTATTAAATTTTTAAAAAATGTACTACAAATGTACTTACATTAATAAAAAAAAAGATTTTAGGTGTTTATAATAATTACTTAAATGCTTATAATATTATATATATGTATGTATTTCCTATTACATAAACATGTTTGATTACACAATATTAATTAAATAGTTATAACTAACTATTTAATTAATATTGAGTAATTTTGAAAATTTAATTGCATTTTTTTTATATTAAATTAATTTAATCTTAGAAATATTTTTTTCTTTTCTTTAAATATTAGTTAATTATAATTTTGTTTTTTTTAATTATTTTCAGAGATTTATACAGTACCTAGCATCTAGCAATTCATCATTTAATTTAAGCAATTTTCTCGATAAAGGAGGAGTACAAGGTATGTGGATATACATATTATACAAAAATATATACATATATAAAAATATTATAATTATATATATACATAACTACTATATGAAGATACATACAAACACAAAAAATATACTTAATGTACCAAAATTGCAAAAAATAATTGAACAATTTAAAATGAATAAAATTTCTATGAATTAGAAAAAATACAGTAACTATAACTATAGATAATATTTTGAATTCAAAAAGTAATTTTAAGAAATTTAAGTACAATAATTAATTAAAAATTTAACAGGAATTAAATGAAATTTATAATATTTTTGTTATCACACATTTGCAGAATATGCAATTATAATTAATTCTACATTTTATTATATTTACAGTGTTAATATTAAAGAACGTTGTTAATATTAAAGAACGTTGATTTCTTTTGTTTTATTTAATTAAATTAAAAATATTTAATAATATTTTTTATTTAATTTAATTAATAATATTTAAAGTTTTCTGGATATTTTCTATGTAGATATCATTTTTTTCCATATAGCTACATGATTGTGTCAAGCATCTCTAATGATCGATTATTATATAACTCTGTAAAAGTACTAAAATTAACTATCTAAAGCAGTTTGAATTATATTATAATTATTTAATAATTATCGGATAATAGTATAACATATATATTACTATTATCCGATTGAAAACTTTTTCCCTATAACAAAACTTCCGTATACATTTTCTAAGTTCAAAGATCTCTAAATAAATAATTTGTAATTATAAAAAAAAATGTATACATTTTTTATTATGTATACTTATTTTGTAGTAGTAATACATTGTATTAAAAATTAATTTTCTACACAAGGAGAACTATGCTATTTTAAAATTATTGCAATTATTTAAAAACGTGCAATTATATATCTTAAAATTATGTCATGTTTGCTTGATAAATCCTAAGGTGGTTATAAACCATTTGAAAAAAATTTATAAACATGTTACAAAAAATAAAAATGGCATTATAGGAGACGTAGCGAAATCGTGGCTTTTTGTCAATAAACAATCTTGTTTTTTAATTGTTTTATAAAAGGGGTTCAGCTATACAAATCATAATCTTTTTTCAGAATAAACATAAACAACGAAATGGGATTTTCAAAAGCAAGATTGTTTTTAAAACTAATAATTTGTGTTTTAATACTTTTATCTTAAGTCTAATTAATATAACATAAAATTTATACAAATAAAATTAAAATAGATTTTGCTATTTATAAAATCAAAATATGTAATTCACTGTTGTTTTTTAATATAATTAAGTACAATTATAGTCATATTTATTAAATTAACTAATCTATATTTTTAAAAACTTAAAATTACTTTTTGAAACACATTAAATTACTTAATATACGCATATTATGTAATTCATAATACATAGAAGATATATTATGTAGTTTACTTTCAATATTACATTTATAATATATAACATACTTTATACTATACATAACATAGTTATTCTATAGTCTTCTTCACAACTGCCATATAACATGCAAACACTTGTTGAATACATTTCATATTATAAAAACATATACAATTTTATTTTTATTTCTTTAAAATAATTTAAATTGGTTAAAAAAAAGTTTTTTTTTATTATAAATTCTTAATTTATTATACCATTATGATTCAAAAAAACCCGAATTCCCATCATTGGTTAAAAACAATTATAATTAATTACAATTTTATAAAAAATAGTTTAACTTATTGTCTAACGATTCAGTTCCATATTATCTGGACGTTAATGTGTCCTTGGGTGGATGAAAAAATTCTGGTGTAAACATGCCTGTTTTCATAAAATTTTAATTTTTCGGTCTATCTTTATTTCAATTACAATAAGTGTCCTGGGGATCTAAAGCGTAATCATCATTTACCAATTTTATCTCATTTTTAATAAAATTGTTAATAGATTTAGTTATTAATGATGAAAATTCATTTAATAATGATACCAAAGAGGTGATTAATATTTACACGATTAGTTCATGCTTCTCTCTGCCGATATTTAGATTTTATTAAAAGCCTAAAATATTTCAATACAATTCAATATACTTAGTATGTTTATACGTATACCATTGGTAGCCCACGGTGTTAATGTTATCATGTGTATAATACACATAAATGGATGCTTAACATTTGGAAAAACTCAAATGGCAAACATTTATTTCGCCTAAATGAACAGTCAGTGCAAAACAGTCAAAAACAGTGTTCCATACATGAATATATAACTGAGGTTTACAGCGGCATTTTTATACAATGTGTACAAAAAAATAAATATCTATAGGTTATCCAGTATTAGGAAAAAATATTTTATTTACTGTGGAATTGGATTATCCAGAGTTAGGACCCGCTTATTTATGTATACGACAGATTACGAATTTGAAGAAATTTTAGAGTTAGTTACAAAGTAAAATTTATATTTCAAAATATCTATATAACTATGTATTATATGTACTACACATATATTTTATTTATGTTTTGCAAAGTAAAAATTCGACATAAGTGATACGCTTTTTTGACAAATGCGTTTTTGCTAAACGAGTTTTTTGCGAAGTGATTTTTTGTAATGTGATGTTTGCAATGTGTGTTTAGAGATCAACTGCGCTATACCCCAGATATATACCGTATACATTTTATAGGTTCATGCAGTTTTATTGCACTTTCTTCCTGGTCCAAAATATACATTTTTATGTGAAGTTAACTTTTTAGTATTTATATACAACAACAACAACAAAAATGACTCGATTACAGTTTTTTCATTTCAAAATTAATTTAAAGTTTCCTTGATAAATTAAAATAAAAAATTTTTTTTTTTTAATCAATTAAAATATGTTTCTTACTTATATTTACAACGAAATCACACAAATAATAATCAATTATTGTAAATTTCACTGAAACTTTCTATTACGTTTTTATTATTGAAGCTGTCATGAAATTGAATAAATGTTAAAGTAATTGTTATATACATATATTTTTAATATTCAATATCTATTTAATATAATGAAAATTGATGTTTCTAAATTAATAAAATTTTAAAATTACGGTACTCACTTACTTAAATGACGTTACAGAATTCAGATCACAACGAAACAACTAGAAGTCATTTGTAAGCACTGATTAAAAACATCAAAACACTTGAAGGGATACTCCGTAATATGGTTTGTGATAATTATACTTAAAATTTCACTATGCCATAATTACCAGTTATACACAAATATATACGAGAGTACAATATATCACTAGAGATATTCCCAATATACCATGATAACCAGTAATATTTACTATATTGAATTTGTACCTAATAGAAGAAAAATTAATTTATCACTGGTAATAACGGTATTTAAAAACTAAGAATGGGATGTTCACTGGTGATACATTGTTAGCCAACGTGTTAATGTTATCATGTGTATAAATAATATGAATTGATAACTATCAATATTGTACTATATATTCTCAAAAGACGTTCATTATATGAATCATCTTGCGATGATATAACTTTAAAAATATTAATGATAACGGTTATAATAATGTACGTATAACCTTAAACGAAAATTTTGTCTCTTAGGCATTTTTAACAAATTATAGAAGAATAAATCAAGGACAATAATTTTGATTCGTTCGTGATGGGATTTATATATTTTGTGATTTTGTTGTAATATATAGAGAATATTTATTTAAATTAAATTATATATACACATCTTTTTATTGGTGGATTTGTTTCAGATGTACACACTTCTATACATGCATATATAACATTTATATAATTATATAATAAATAATTTAACTAACAAAATGCTTTTTTTTCTCTTCTTTTCTTGTCATATGGTTTGTGTCTAAATTATATATATATATACATATATGTATATATTTTTATGTATATATATCTATATATTTAACAACTATTAACAATTTATATATAAAAAACATATATATATATATATATAGGTGCTCCAAATTCAAGATTGGGTAAGTACATAATATTTTTTTGTTTTATAGTTTTAAAAAGTACATTATTTTCATATTTGTATTTACTATTTATATAATTAATTATTTTATGCTTTGACTATTTATAATCTAGATATATTATTTTTCATAATTTTATAAATATATTATTTATTTACTTACAATACAATTACTTATTTATTAATATTTAATTTATGTAGTACCTACATTATATTTTTAATATAAATTTTGATTTTTTTTTTAATTTGATTTAATTAATTTAATTTGGTTTAGTAATAGTTTTTTGGTCAAATTTCGGCAGTATAAAATATCAAATTTTGACATAAAGTATTACCTAACAATTTTGGTTTTTATATTTGTTAAGATAATTTTTTTTTACATAAAATTTTGTACTTATTTAATTGGTTTGAATAATAAATATACTAAAAGTTCAATTTGATCAAATGAAGTTGGTATCGATTGTGGCGGGCGGAATTAATACTTTGAGGCGGTTATTACAATTAAGTGAGAAATTCCGGTTTAAAAAAAAGCTTTAGAGCTTTCAAGCTTGTTTTTTTTAAATTAATTTTTCGTAGTGTGTTCTTTATATGCGTTCGAGTTTTCAGATGTTAAAATTTTTTGGTTTGACTGGAGTAGTTCGAATTTTCGTATATTAGTTAACTATTCATTGATTTTATTTCAGTAAATAGAATTCAACTTTTTATTTTTTAAATTATTAATATTTTCAAAATGTTGATGGACTCTTTTCTTTAGAAAATATGGCTGACCCACTCATATATCGTTTACTAATTATTTTGGCAAATAAAATGTCAGAGACTTCTTTGAATATTGTAGTTTGAAGTTACTTTTAATTTAGAGAAACTAAAAAGTACCTCTTTATTCCGTTATATACCTTTTTTTACTTTAAAAAAGGATTTCCACTTTATTTGATTTTGTTTTTGAAATGCAAATATTAAATTTTCAAATGCCTATTTTGCCTATGTTATTAATATTAATTCGTAATATGAGAGCTCTTTACTATTTTGTACATTACTTTTGGATCAATGAACAACTAATATTAAACTCGTAAATGTTCAAAATTATATGCATATTAATTATTGCACAACAATTTCATAAAAAATTTATTTTTTTTTATTTCAAACATTATGATACGCAAATATAACGGTAATTTGCGCTTATTCGTGAATAACCATATAATTTCAACTGTTAAACATTTAATTTTAGTGTTTTTTTAAATTGGTTTCTAATAAGACTTTTTCAAAACTTTTTATCGTTTGATTCTATTGATTTTTTGAATATTTTTAAATAATCAAATTGAACCAAAGCTGTGAACCCCTTCATCTCTTTATACAAAAAGAATGGTTCACACCTCTTTGGAAAAGTCAATCGTTACACCATTTAGGGTAGGTTTCTTTAATTTGTCCCTAATTATTCTGTTTGTGAAGGCAACAATAGTGCTTTTATTTGTATTTATTGAGAATTTAACCATTCGACACCATTTGAATGCCATGTTTAGTGCCAGTTGAGTTAATTCACCCACTCTAGACCCAAATTTGCCTCTGATAAGAATAGCTACATTATCAGCGTAGCCTTGGGTGTATATTAATGCAGTTCTGTGACTCGGACCGATAATAATAGTGTTGGTTTTGACCTAGAGTATTTACTAACTTTTATTTAGTTCCAAAAGAAGGTAATTTAAACCTACTTAAAAACTATTCATATGTAGATACACTTTAATAGTATATGAACGGGTTGATCTAGGTATTATTTACACAAATTTTACAATTACTCATATAATAATGACTGATACCATACCAATAGCACCATAAATTTATTCTTTCGTTAAAATCCAATTCTTGTTAAATTTTAATCATTAAACCGTATAACCTGCAAAATTATGTTCACGTTCGTGGTCGATTTCTATAAACGTGATTTAAATTTCTTTAATACGTTCAATAAATATTTAAATTCACAAGGACTATAATTGTTACGTGAAGCTTTTCTAAAAATTTATAATTTTTTATCAACTTATTATATTTTGTTTTTAATTAATTTTGTTTTTCTAATTTATTTTTCTTCTTTTTAAATACACAAATTCAAAAATAAATTTTTTTTTTAGGTTATGATATGTCACCATTTATCAGACGATATGCGAAATATTTAAATGAAAAAGCTCTCTCATATCGTACCGTTGCTTTTGATTTTTGTAAAGTAAAAAGAGGGTAAGTTTTAATTTTTATATTATTTAGATTTCTACCATTTCTTGATTTATTAGGTTTGGGGGCAAAAAAAAATCTGTCCTATCCTATGCCTATTAAATCAAGAAAAAGGAAATTTCCATACAAATTTTGTTAAATTGTATTTTTTTTATCTATTATAAAATTGTAGAAAAGAAGAAGGATCCCTCCGAACAATGAATGCTGATAAATTATTGAAAACTTTACCAGTTTTACAAGGACAACTGGATGCATTATTAGAATTTGATTGTCAAGCAAATGATTTAATAAATGGTAAATTTTTGTAATAAAAGAATTAATTTTAATTATGTTGTTGAATAAACATAGATATTAATTAATTAGGGTTTCGATTAATATTGGTTTTTTTTTTATATAAATTAATAAATTAAAATTATAATATTTGAATGAAATTATTAAAATAAAATCAGTTTAACGTGAATATCCTATGCAAAAATTAAGAAAGCAAAAAATTATACTTTAATTTAATAATAACTTTTTTTGCTTTTGTTATTTTGAATGTTAGGAAATATTTAAATATTTCAGTATTTAATAATAATTATTTAATTATATTGTTAAATTTGTTAAAATTTAATTGAATACCGTTTATACATTATTAAAAATAATAATTATTTCTATGGTTACAATAATTTAGAAATATAAGTTAGTTATTTAAATATATATAATTACGTATATTCATATAATTATATATATATATACATTATATATTATACATGTATTTTAATTAAAACTTCCCCTTTTATATTTGTTTTTATACCATATACATACATATATGTTCTATTTATAAGATAATAAGTTTTATTGTTTCGCTTAATAGTTTTTAATTTAAACTAAAATATTATTTAAAACAAAAAAAATAAACTCTAAAACATAATACTTCATCAACACAATTAACAAAACAAATGATACTTACTTACATATTTTTTTTTTTTGTTTTTATAAATTATAAAAAAAAAATTCTCTTTTAAAAAAGCTGAACCAAAATGTTCTATACTAAAAAGGCATCAATTTTTGGTACCTTTTGCAATTGCATTACTCGTATACAATTATTACCATCCATATCTTGGAAGAAAACGATTAGGTAAAAATTAAAATTAAATAAAATAATAAATTATAAATATTTATGTAATATTTTATTGAAGAATTACAAAAAAAAAAAAAAAAAACTTTACAGTAAATTCAAGAGATTTTCTATTAGTGAAATAAATTTAATCTGCCCAATCGTAATTTTAAAACTTTAATTAATAAATTTGACATTGTCAAAATCACAGAAATCCTAAATATTTTCTAAGATTATAAATGCAAAGAGTACAGTGCCATTTTAACCAGCAAGTAATATAACGTTCAAGATATTATGACAATTAAGATTCAGTAGTGGAAAGACAGGGAAGGGAAATATAACTTATCAAAATAAATATATCCGATAAGAGTGTTTTGGCCCAGAAAAAAGTGATAATTTAAAGAATAATGAGCCCTATTACAAAAAATATAACAGTGAGTGAATCGTCAAACGTCCAGAATTGGTATTGTACAGAAAAACTACCGTGAAAAATCACTGTGCTCGTATTGTTTGAGCGTGATGATGTTTTTGAGCTAATTTTTTCGTTTATTGAGAACGCACGGTAGTGATTTTGTACTAGTAGTTTCACAACAAGCTTTATATCAATATTTTATTTTTTTTAAAGTGATTGTATTTGAAATCTAAGTGTATGTTTTTCTTAAGTTGATTTCTATTTCAAATAGGTGGTTGTTTTAGAAAGTAATTCGATTTGTTAAAAATTAATGGAATAAATTAGAATAATAATATATTTGAATTTAATAATTTATTTTCAAATAGCTGTGTTTTTTGGTCACATATAATATATAGATGTGTGAGAAATTTTTACATTAAAACCAAAAACATGTAGTTACCAATGAAGCTGTCATCGCCGACAAAATGATTTTTTATTTCAATAAAATTCAGTTTATTTAGATATAGGTACGAACGAACTGCTTAAGTCAGCATAATTAGATCAAATTGATCCATTGGGATACAACAAAATTTCATTTTTCTGTTTGAAAATTGATTCCTAGATGGGTTATGGTATGATATGATAAAAAAGAAAAATGAATCTAATGAATCTAAATTATTTGGGTTCGACAAAAAACTACAATAATAATTCAATTCTGACACAGATAATAATTTTGTGCTGTCCTATGTTTTGTACTACACATTTTTTGTATTACATAGTTTGTGTTGCGTATTTGTTACGCGGTACGACTATGCGTATTTGAATTGCTTACGCCATTAGTCCACAGAAAATCTATGTTATGTTTCAGTTTCACTACTAGGCTTAGTGTAATCTAAAATGTCCTCCATCTATAATTATTATTAATATGTATATTCTCTTGAATTCTACTGTTTAGTTTGCACTGATATTACATATTAAAATATTATGTCCATCTTTTTTGCTTCTACATATTATATATCAAAAAATATTATTTATAATATCGCTATTTATTGCAGCTAACTTTTGTAATTGAAAAATTAAAATTATTTTTGTTTTTTTTTTTTTACCATAATTTTATATTTAGTGTCTACATTGTGCACTATTTAAGCACAAATATACAATATACAATAGTTAATATTTGCTATTTTTAAATTTATTTATAATAAAATATTTATTATTAATATTAGCAAAATATAAAATATAATAATCTTGCAATAAATTTCATTCCATTAAAAAATTATATACCGGGTAAGAAATAAAATAGATAAAAATAGATAAATCATATAGAAATCATTTAATACATTTATTGTTTTATTGTATTTTTATGGTTCAATATGTATCGCGATAAATAAATACATATATATATATATCGATTATACACGTTAGTTAGATGGGTTATGGTATGATATGATAAAAAAGAAAAATGAATCTAATGAATCTAAATTATTTGGGTTCGACAAAAAACTACAATAATAATTCAATTCTGACACAGATAATAATTTTGTGCTGTCCTATGTTTTGTACTACACATTTTTTGTATTACATAGTTTGTGTTGCGTATTTGTTACGCGGTACGACTATGCGTATTTGAATTGCTTACGCCATTAGTCCACAGAAAATCTATGTTATGTTTCAGTTTCACTACTAGGCTTAGTGTAATCTAAAATGTCCTCCATCTATAATTATTATTAATATGTATATTCTCTTGAATTCTACTGTTTAGTTTGCACTGATATTACATATTAAAATATTATGTCCATCTTTTTTGCTTCTACATATTATATATCAAAAAATATTATTTATAATATCGCTATTTATTGCAGCTAACTTTTGTAATTGAAAAATTAAAATTATTTTTGTTTTTTTTTTTTTACCATAATTTTATATTTAGTGTCTACATTGTGCACTATTTAAGCACAAATATACAATATACAATAGTTAATATTTGCTATTTTTAAATTTATTTATAATAAAATATTTATTATTAATATTAGCAAAATATAAAATATAATAATCTTGCAATAAATTTCATTCCATTAAAAAATTATATACCGGGTAAGAAATAAAATAGATAAAAATAGATAAATCATATAGAAATCATTTAATACATTTATTGTTTTATTGTATTTTTATGGTTCAATATGTATCGCGATAAATAAATACATATATATATATATCGATTATACACGTTAGTGTTATAAAATTAGTTGAAATGTTGAAACTGTTGTCTAATAACCCTAAATGCTTATTATTTAGATGTGGGGAAATTTAGATAATTTTAATTTAAATTGTTAAATATATCAAATATACAAGAACCATAAAAATCTGAACACTTATATTTCAATATTCAGCTTCAGGAAGCTTTCTTTTTAAATTATTTGTTTTTAACTTTTTTGTAAATAATTTGTAAATCTACTTTTTTATTTTGATAATTTTAATTTAAATTTTAATTTGATTTAGAATATCAATTGAACAAATATTTTAGAAATTAGCTTTATATATAGACTACCTCAAATTATATTTTTGATTTAATATGAAATTGAATATGAAATTAATTTTCTAATTTAATTTTTTAATTCAAAAATTTTGTTTTTAAGATTCAAATAGCATTATTTTATTTTTCGCGATTTAACATGGTTAACAAATTTATATTGTTTTCAGCAAAAGGTGGTAAATAAATTGTTTTTTTGGCATATAAATATTTAAATCTATTTTCAAATCCTAAAATATAATATCAGTTATCAAAACTTACCTTATGTGATATCTGCACATAATTAAGTCTGCTAAATTTTAAAGTATCGTGTCGATTATGATTAAATTATGTTACTTCTCTGTTTGATTAAATTTACTCATTGGTCATTTTTGTAGTTATTTCATTTTGATTATAAATATATTTATTATTTATTTATTTAAATAAATTGTACAGAAGACGATTATTCTTTTTATTATACAATTACAATATTCAATATTATATAAATATATTATTTATATTTGTTTTTATTTAATTATTTATTTATAACACAGAATCTACAGATAGATTTGTAGACCAATTACAGACCTATTTCCCCTTTTATTTTTATATTTAATTTAGTTTCGTTGCGGTTTTACATTACCAACGGAATCAAATAATTTTGAAATGATATTAATATTAATTTAAATATTGTTTGAAAATTTTTAATAATCGTAGAAATTTATAAAATTAAATTTTAAATTACTGTAATGCATATTCCTTACTACATTTAATAATTTTTGCATAGGATATAAAATTGAAAACATAAAATTTCATAATATTATTTTTAATATAAATAAATTTGTAAAAAAAAATTAATTTGAGGTGGTCTATTGCTTTAATTCCTCCAATAATTAAAAACTATTTACATAAAAATATAATATTAAAAACATGTTAATATAATATAATATAAATTTTAAATGTATTTTACAGGTGTTATAAATATGTGTTTCATGCTATTATTTAGAGATCTCATCCGTTTATTTGCATGTTATAATGACGGTATAATTAATTTATTGGAGAAATATTTCGATATGAATAAAAAACAAGCGAGAGATGCACTTGATTTATATAAAAGATTTTTAGTTCGAATGGATAAAGTTGGAGAATTCTTAAAAGTTGCAGAGGTTAGTTTACAATTTAAATAATATATGTATACAATTTAAATAATTGCTTAAAAATAAATTTTAATATTTAATTGTAGAATGTTGGCATTGATAAAGGTGATATTCCAGATTTAACAAAAGCTCCTAGTTCGTTATTGGATGCTTTAGAACAGCATTTAGCTCAATTAGAAGGTAGAAAATTATCTGCAGCAAATACCCCTACACAATCAGCAAGGTTAGTTTTTATAATTCAAAAACAAGAAAACATCATTCTGTTATACTTATTATTTGTTTTTTGCTTTAAAAAGTATGAATAGGCAAAATAAAAAGTATGAATAGGCAAAATAAAAAGTAAAAATAAAACATTTTTTTTTAATAATGCTTGAAGTTAGGAATTAGATTCCTATCGCAGGAGTCATTTTTAAGTCACTTTTTTCCACATGAAAAACAAAGGGAGTGACTCAAAAATTTTACTGCTGGGATAGGTACTTCAGTTAATTATTTTGAGAGTCACAATGAACAATCAACCAAATCGATCTTCATTATACATATACATATATGTATATCAAATGATATTTATTGTATTTAGTAATATTGTAAAACTAATTTCATTGTATGATTAATTTTAACAATATTTTGGAATTAAATTTAAATTTAAAAAATTATATAATATTATGTAAATATGATATAATCGTATATAAATATATAAATTTTGACTCTTAAAATTATTAAAGTTTTGAAATATCAAGTTTATACATATACATAGTTATCATAACTCAAAAAAATCATTATACATATTTGTTTAATTATTGAAAAAAATTGTAAAAATTTTAGAACTTATTGACTAAATTAATTTAAAAAAAACTGTTACTTTTATTTATTTTAATTTAGTAATTAATGCTCACAAGTCTTACTCAACTTGCTCTTAATTTTAATTTGCTAATTTTTTTTTTTGTATGAGTTATGTATTATTTACCTATTTATGATTGTGTTATATTTTATTTTTATTTTTAACTTTAGATTAGCTATTATTAGTATTATTATATTTCTAATGTATCTAGTAATTACTTATTATAAATTTTTATTTTATTTTTCTTTTTTTTTATCACTCCTTTCAACTTTAAAACCTGTAAACACTGCTCCTCTTCCAACGCATTTTATTTATTACGTTCTTAAAATTACCACTATATACATTATTGGTATTTTGTAATGTCGTAAAAAAAACAATAATTTATTTTTTTTTCAAATTTGTGCAATAAATTCAATTTTTTAATTTGATTTTTTTATTTATTATTGTAATATCGTAATACCGTAAATATTTAAAAAAAAATATTTGATTTTCATTTCAAAAACAATAATTTTCGTATTATTTTAAAATTAATTAAAATGATTGCTAATAAAATATCGTAAAAATCAATTTGATTTTATTTTTTATTTTATTTATTTCTAAATTAAAAATCTACTACACACATAATTACACATTTTGTAATGAAACATATTATATACGATTAAATTTTTCAACATTTATGTTACAATTTTTTTTTGCACATATTTTCATTTTTTCAAAATTAAAATGAACAATAAATGAAAAAAAAAAAAAAAACTAAAATATATAGTAATCAAAAGAACGTAAAAAGTGCTGTAACTGCCCTATCTTCCACTAGCTCTTCATTTGGAACAGCAGTAGCTTCGAATAAATTCGATTCGGGAGCAAATGGTATCGATGAAAGTGTTAAGGCACAAGCATTAGCAGAAGAAGAAGCTGCCATGAATCAATATAAAGTAAAAAAAACAAAAAATAAAAAAATAAATGTTGTTTATATAAATAATATATAATTAAATTAATTATTTTTTTATTTTTATTTTAGTCTAAAATAGCTTCACCAACAAATCAGTTAACTAATCCATTTTTGGCATCACCACCCGCTTCAGCTGCAAATACAAATATCGTTGATTTGTTTGGTGGCGATGGTGGAGCTCCACCATCTCAAACAAAAACATCAGATGATTTATTACAATTAAGTAATCCATTTGCTGATATGTTTGGTGCTCCAGGTGGTCCAACACCTGCAGGAACAACACAAGGTGCTACTACAACAAATAACCTTAATAGTAACGTTTGGATGAGTAATGGTAGAGTTGATGTTATTGTTTTGTATTATAGCTTTATTTTTAATTTAATATAATTCAATTGATTTCAATTTAATTATTAAGATCTTCTTTCAATATGGTTTAATTGCAAAATTAAATTATATAATAGAGTTTAATTAATTTAAAGGTCTTGTATAACTCATAATTTATTTTGTCGTTTCAATACAAAATTTATCTAGATAAATTTTAAGTAATTTCGAGTTTTTTTAATTTAGATTTTTATAAAAAAAAAATGTATGTTAAAATATTTTGTATTAAAGTTGTAGAAGTTTTTAGTTTCTTATTGTTTTGTAGCATGATAATAAGAAAAAAGTTTTAAAAAAAACTTCTAATTTTATTAGTTTTGTTTTAAAAAGTTATGTTAAAGTTACAAAATGAGATGCACTTTATTTCTAATACAATTTTTTATTAATTTGTTTTTTTTTTTTAAATATTTGTCATCGCATAAAAGTTTATCAAGTCCGATTTTATTGATAAACTTGTGTTAAGTTATGAGATAATTTTGTAAATTATTATTATTAACAAAAATTTCAATGTAGTATTTTAAATGAACCAGAAATTAAACTGAATTAAAAATATATACAGTAGAAACAGTTTAAAAAACGACTTTTAGGGAACTTATGAATTTAGATCATTGATATTTGAAAACAAATACTAGTGGATCCCCTTTGCCATTTTACAGAATGTTTTAATAACACATTTTATCATTTAAATACTTTCGCAGAAGATAGCTTAACAGATGAGTAATTTCGCCAAAAAATGACTTTTTTCGTTACTGTAGATGAAAATGCAGACACGATTTTATATGAAATTAATATTTGATTTGATATTGTTGTTGCTTTCTGAATAATAGCATTTGATATAAGATTCAAAATACTATTTTTTTTATAATCAAGATTTGAAAAAAAAAAAAACAGTAGTACAAAATTTATAATTAAATTTCAACGTAATATGTTTTGTATCAAAACGCAGGAACTACGTCCATATTTTTGGCTTGTATAACAAATATTGTACATAAATATCCATGACTATATTCAGTTTGACGTAATAAGCAAATTTCCTTATAAACTGTTTCAACAGTATTTAAATTTAATTTATATTTTAATTCTAATGGTAGAAATTAAAACAAGTTTAAATTCCAAATTTAATAAAATTGTTTAGAATGTTTTTGTTTTTTTGTAAAATACATATTTTTAAAATATTAATTTATAATAATTTTAGTTTGTTGTTAATTTAGTATTCAAAACAACTTTATTGCAATACTATATTATTTACAATCGTTGTAATAGTTATGTTGTTTGTTACTGCATATTTAGAATTTATGTTTAGAATGCATTTTTTCTGTTTATTAATTTTTTTTTTTTTTAATTATGTATTACTAATAAATTACTTTTGCTTTTGATTTTTAATTTTTAGGTTTCAATGGAACCCAACAAACAACAACGAATTCATTTGTTTCAGATAGTAATTTTTCCTCTGTATTTGGTAATACAGAACCCACTGGTAAGTTTTAGTAACAAAAAAAAAATTATTTCTTTCAAATATTTTCTTTTAAATTCGCTTCTAAATTTACAAAAATTATTTTGTTTTTTATTTAAAAAAAATTTTTTAAATTATTTTAAAAAAAATTTAGAAAGCGAAATCTTTTAAATGCATGCAATAATATATAATTGAATTATTTTTCTTTAATTTATTTTTATATAATAATTATTTTGTTTTTAGTTTTTATATATATATTATCTTTTATGTGTATATACATATACATATATATATGTTATACCAAAATAATTTGCTTATTAAAAAAGCAAGCTTCTTATTTGAATTAACCCTAATCCTATTTAAAAATAAATATTATATAGAAAAATTATTCGAAAATTGTAATTTTAATACTAATATTTAATGTTTATTTACCCAAGCAACAAAAAAAAAAAAAAATACTAATAATAATATAAGAAAAAAATTAATTGATTAAAATGTAAATTAATTATAAATAATTGCACGTGTGTGGGACAAAGCATTTAAAATCTATATAACAAAAAAAACATCCTGTGGTAATTTGCTTCTAAAATGCTGTAGAAGAAATTAGATTTAATATAATATTTTCCAAAGTTAGGCTTAGCATATGTGTGACTTATATTAACTCAATATTCAATTCAGTTTTTATTATTCAACAAAAACAAGTTTTAGCAGACAGTAGTTATGAATTATAAAATTTTCCAAATTGTTTTCAAAAACGTTTTTACTAAAATATTTCAATAAAACAAAATTTGCTGAATTGAATAGGAATTTGTGAATTATTATACTTTTAATTTTGTTTTTGTATTTTTTTTTTTTTAATAATTTGATTTTACCATTACATAATCTCATTAAGAGTTAGTTTCATTTTATTTTCGTAAATAAATATTAAATAATAAAATTTACGCCCAATTTTCCAAATACATTTTTGTGTATTAACCAAAAAAAATAAAAAATATTTATATATATTTTATGTGTGCAATTTTCCTAATTAAAGATTTGCTCTAATAATTTTTTTTTATCTAAAATATATATGTATATATATACATATTTATAAACATAATAGTAAAATGCCTTATATTTATTATCTTATTATATTCAATATTTGAATTTCGAAATTCAAATTATTGATATATAATATTCATTCATACTGAAAGCTTTAATAATTTATTATAAGCAGTTGTCAAAGTTTTGGATATATCAGCTGTTGATGCTCCATTACCGAATCCATTTTATGATCCATCTGAAGATCTTTCAATTGGAACAATTGGGCAACAGCATCATTCACAACAATTACAATTTGACCAACAACAAACTTCACAATTTCAACAAAATCAATCTCAACTATTGTTATCAGGTGAAAATGGTTAATTCATTTTTTCAATAATTATTATTTATGAAAACATGAAATTTTTTCCGTCTTAACTAAAAAAAAAAAAAAAAAAAAAAAAAGTAAAAAAAAAAATTTGTGTTTGTAATTGTTAAAACAAAAAAAAAAAAAATATGAAAAAAATAATGCATAAACTATTTTTTTCCTACATTTCTAATTTCAAATCTCAGATGGTAGCACTGAAGCTGAATCTCAACCATTAGCAGTAACTGTTGTAGATAATACTGCTGTTATTGCTAGTCGTAAAACAAGTTTAAGTAATAGTATACCAAAAAATTCAATTCGTCGTCCATCTGCGGTGGATGACTTAAATGAAACAATACGATGTATTATGGGTACACCTAGAAAAATGTCATTAGCTGAATTAAGGACTGAATCAATGGACAAAAGTAATCACATAATGATATCTATCTTATTTTGTTGTTTCTCTAATTTACAACAAATCTATAAAATAGTAGATGTGTAGTAATTCATGTTATATATTTTATTTGAGAGTAGTTAAAAATATAGAAAATTTGAAAACAAAAAAATATAATAATTAAAAAGCAGTTATTTAAGAGATTATCAGTTGCAGCAACAAGTGCTAACATCTGGATTAGAAAATTAGTAATACATACAAAATTTTTTTATGCTGAATTTCAATTTTAAATGTTGGTGGTTTGTTTTTTTTTTTTTTTTTTTTCTTTTGTGCATTGATATAAAAACATTTGATTCTGTTTGATTTGATTAAAATGAATAAAAACAAAAACAAGCTTAAATTGAAGAACAATTAAAATTATTTCAACAAAATTATTAATACAACATCAACAACAGTTACAACAGTAATAAATAAAATACTACATTTACAAATTAAAAAAAAAGAAAAGAAAGCACCAGTTAACAAAGATTGCAACAAACTACTCTGCTTTTCAAGCACCCTATGTAGATAACATGTTTTACTGCAAACTTCACTGTATAATCTTTAATTTATTAAAGGAATATAATTTTTAATCAATTAAAAATAATATTTTTCTTTTTTTTTTTTACATAATAATAATATAAATAATTATTTTTTCAATTTTATTATTTTTATTCTTGATTTTCGAATTTCTATCAAAGATTTAAGAATATTAATCGTCCTTTAAAAAATAATATATTTTTTTTTGTCCCAACAATTTTTTTTTTTAAATGAAGTTTGCAGGAACTTGATCACTCTCGGATAATGTGAAATCTTTATTTAATCCATATATATATACATATTTTCCATATATATATTGAAAATATATGTATGTATATTATTTCCTCCTATTTTATTTTTCTTGAAAAAATATATTTGATGATAAAAGATGAAAGAAGTCCCATTCGTTTTACTTCTACAGACGTTTTTACCTTCACTGTACATTACTGGTTATTTTTATGAATAATAAAATGTCTGTAGAAACCTGTATTTGTACATTTTCATTTATTTAATTCATAGAAAACATTATTCAATATTCAAAAAATCATAAACTGTATCTTAAAAAAAAAAATATTGTTTTTTTTTTTTTTATTCATAAAAGAAAATATTGAAAATTTATAGTGAATCCTGGGTTTTTCATCAAATTAATTATTTTTTCTTTATATCCGTTTTTTTTCGTATACAACAAATTTGGTGTAAAATATAAACACTATTTAAATAATTTTTCAAAATTCAATTTTAATAGGAACTTATTGCGGAACGACCTTTTTTCTAAATTGAATCAAGTTAACATTTTTGCATTACGAATGTCTATTATCCGAAAGTCTACGTAATTTTTTAATGTGATTTTATTTTGATCAATTCTTTAAAATACGTTATTTATCGTAAAAATTATATATAGTTATTTTTAAAAATAATTATAATTCAAATTTTTAATTTCTTATTGTTATTTATTTCGATTCTATTCACTTACGTTGTAATACTATGAATTTTTATCATTAGAAAGGTAAAAAGACAAAAAAAAAAAAAACGATTTGTATTATATGCAATAAGACCCAAAGATAAAATGTAAAAAATTTAAATAAATATTTCCAAATTTGGATTATGTAAGACGATTCTTTAGGTATGTGAAAATAACAACTAAAAGTGTCTTAAATCTTTGTTATTTTATATTTAATTTAAAATTTATGAATTATTTTCTATTATACTTGAAAAGCATTTAATTTTATTTGCTATAATGAAGATTATCTTTATTTTCTTAATTTATAATTTATTCACAAAAATTTCTATTTCGTTTTTTCTATTAATAAATATTAAAATAATTTTATTTAAATTTTAATAGTTTAAAATTGAAATGCTCACAAAACAAATTAAATTGTCACTTTCAACACTTGAATTTGATTCTTGCAAAAAAAAATATACATTTCTAAAATTACAGTTTTTATTATATATATATATATATGTTATTTTTAAAAATATAAAAAAAAAATTAAAATCAATTCGAAAAACATTAAATTAAATTACAAATAAAAATTATTAAAAAACTATAGGAAATTAATATTTAAAACATTTGAAAAACAAATATATATAAACAAAACCTAACTATATTTGAAAACAAAAAAAAAAAAAAAAAAAAAAAAAAAAAAAAATGCTTTTAAATGCTTATCCCAAAAAAATAATATTAATCAATTTTAAAAATTTTAATTAATAATATTTTTTTTTGGTTTTAATTAATAATACGTTTATTTAAATGCTTTGTTTTTGCAACACATTTTACTTAAATGTTACACAATTTTGTTTTTTTAATGTTTAACAATAATTTTTAATGTTTTAGTATTAATATAGTTTAGTGATTTTTATTAATTAATAATTACTAATATTAAATTAAAAAATTAAATTTTCATACATTTGCTTTCAAAATTTTATGTATTTGATTTTAATGAAATTCAAAATGGATTTTTTTTATATGAATTTCATGTTCCTATGGAAAATTTCAATATTCATTGTGAAGAAAATTATCCAAATTTGCCTATTATATTATATAAATTCAATTTGAAATGGTACCTTTTACTAGTTTTTATGATATATTAGATACCTACTCTGAAATCATTCGATATATTTAATCTCAATAATTATGAAATTGGAGATCTTAGATAATTTCAATAAAGGTAGATATAGTGTGATAATTTTGCATATACGCTTACGTCAATAGGTTGTTTGATTTTAAACATTATTCTTTATTTTATATAACTAGATATTACGCCAATTCATATAATAGCATCTGGTGTGCCTAATGAACTGACTAATTTTAATGTGTGACAGATATTCATATATAAAAATTAAAATCTAAAATTTCCCTGGTTTGTGTCTTGGAATTAGCCAATCCCAAATGTTTCCAATTGATGACATTTCACTTCTAAAAATTGCGCAAACATATAAACCAATTTAAATTATATATACATTTTTCTTAAATTAATTTATATATTTTTAATTGATAATTTAAAATTTTGTGTTGTTAATTGCCTATTTCAATTATCAACGAATAGTCCATTTGGGGTCTGGGGAATTAGAATTAAAATTAAAATTAGTATCGGGTTCACTCTTAGTTAGTGGTATTTTCAAACATTTTTAAATCACATACTTATACTCTTAGTATCATGGAAGTCGATTGTCATGGATTCGATTTCACAACTTTATCTTATTTACTCGGTTTTGATCATATTGTAAACTAATTACTCCCAACAACCATTTTAGTACTCTCATTTCCAATTCATATACCTCTTGCTTTTTCGAGCTTGCTTGACATTTGCAAATGCTTACATACCTGACATCAATAAAAAAAATATTTTAACAAAAACGTATTAAAAAAAAAATATGAATGGGACTTTATTCTCAAAGTGTTCAAGAAGAATAAAATGAATTTGATAGACGGACAATAATACAAAAAAATTTAATATTATTATATTACATAATTTTTAATTAATCTTTTAAAATAAATTACTGAACTAAGTTCCATATGATAATAACTTAAGTTAAATAAGACAATTTATTAATAATTCTCTTATTAGACTTTGTTAATATATTATATGGCGATAGCTTACCTTAAAAAGGTTTGAAAATATTTTTTTTGATTATTAATATTTCTAGTAGAGTACATTTTGAAGTAAAAATAGGTACCTGCCATTAATAATTTTTTTTTTAGAACTTTATTAATTAAAATCATTATTAATTTATTTTATTAAAATAAATACATAAAATTATTAAAAATTGACTTTATGTTTATTATAATATTATTTAAATAAGTAATTTACATTATCATTTGTTTTTATTTTCATTTTTATGTAGCAGTAGAATTTAATGCATAATTTTAACATTTTCAACACAATTTCATTTTTAAATATAATTTATTTGTAAAAAAAAAAAAAATTAAAAAAAAAAATTGTTTAAACAATAATCCTTAAAACAATATAAAAATCCACCCTTTCCCCACCAAATTACACTACAATTCAGCTAGCCAGAAATAATAATAATAAAAAAAAAAAAAAATTCTCAGTGTTTTTATGATTTTTTGCTTTTATATAAACAATATATTATAATTGTTCAATTGAGTTCAATATTTGATAATGCATGAATTTTGAAAAAAAAAAAAACAAACATACATAAAAAAAAAACAAATTAATAGTCCCTCTTTCATATTCAAACATTATACAAAAAAAATTCATACAAAACAAAAACCGAAATAACCTACAAACTACCTACAACTTAAAATTTTATCCTTCATAACCTTAAAATTTAACATCAGGATTTTTCCTAACTTTTACCATTATTTGAAAAACAAAAATAAAATTAATATTTTAAAAATTAATATAAAAATTCGAATTTTTTATAATACTGAGTTTAATTAATTTATTAAATGTTTGTAACGTTGTTGTAAACGTTTTAATATGAAATGTGCTAAATTATACATAAATTAAATTTGTCATATTATTTACAAGTAGACCACAAACGTCCACAAAAACTCGAGATTAGTTAGGATATTTGTGAACATTTTTTTTTTTTTAAATTTGTCCTAAACATTTTCAGGAGTCTAATTTTATTGGTTTTATTATACATGAGCTTATAAAAAAAATAAAATGTAATGTTGTTCTTAAAATTGTCTTCCATAAATATATTTTTCATTTTGTGAAAGTCGATTTTTCGGAAGTAACATACTTCCTTTTTGACTTTTATTGAAAAATGCGATTTAAAGAAGTCAGATCTTGAAACACCAAACAGGACCATTATCAAAAATAATAAAATTTAGGTTATTTTTTAAATCATAATTAAACTTATATGACTTCAAATTAAAATAAATGCATACATTTACAAACTCGACTTGCTTTACAAACTGTTACAAAAGTAACTCAAAAACATTTTGACATAAGTATATCTATAAGAAAGTATGAGCTTGTAAGCTCATTATAGCTCATTATGATGTTATGGAATTGTAATTGATGCCTGTCGCAGTTTTTACTTTTCTCATTCCCTTATTTACATCTGGGCTAGTCATTTGCAGCCCCATCATTCACTTGGTTTCTGAATAATTGATTCACAGTCATCTGAATAATTGATCAAAATCATACATAAAAAAGTTTTTTTCAACTATGTACTTCCACACAAAAGTGCATACATAGAAAATATTTTGTTTTAATCACATTTTTTCATCAATTTTTGATCAATTTTATTCATTTTGTATATTAAGAGACACAAAAATAAATCAATTCAAACTTTTCTATACTAACAATCGTTGGAATGTAATTTTAACAATTACATATAGATGTAAATTCACCTTAATATATTATGTCAAGAATTTAATATCACTTTAAGTCAATTCTCCTTCCTGTTGTAATAAATAAATCATTTTTCTTCTTCTGAAAGATCTCTCAAGATAACTGTGCTTATTTTTTTGATTCAACTACTTTAAACGAAAATTAGAAAAAGCTAGAAAATCGAATGGTAATATATATAAAAATTTATATCAATAATTATTAAAGGAGTGATGGACAGAGGAATCAAGTGGTATTTAGTTGTATTGGTATTTACAGTGTTAGAAGACTGTACCAATTTCTATAGTTTTTTACTTTGATTGATTTTACAATTTATTACAAGATATTATAAATGCATCTGTGAGTTATAAAATTTAAGTTAAAAAGTTATTTAGTCAATCAATTTATGACAAAAATTAGCGCAAATAAAAGCGGCATATCGTCTAAGGGAAAATGACCAGAATTTGGTTTCCAGACTAATTTGCAGGTATACTGATAAATAAATAAATTAATAAAAGGCAAAAAATTCTATTCAATTTTAAAAAGACAAAAAAAACTGAAATTTATTTTCTGAAATGGATGACGAATAAATTGACACATTAAAAATTAATAACAAAAATAAGGGAGCCAAAAAATTATTTTTAATTTGATAAATGAGTAAAAATGAGAAAAATTTATGTCAATTTATGTTAACATTCGTTAAGTTTGTTCAGTAGATTTAGAACAGAATCGGACAGTACAGTTTTAAATAATGACAATTAACTGTCAAAACCTTAAAACCACTAATAATTCCACAAAATAAAAAAAACAATGCAATAGTAAAATTAATTTGAATTGAGTTAATCAAGACATGAAGTGATATGATTGACACTATGGTTTTGACACAATATGCACGTGATATAATACTAAATTAATCTTGGAATTCAGAGTGATTTTCTACAAAAAAGTGAATCTTTCTTTTTATTATCAACGTCAAATTTACCTATATTCAAAATATTTTAGAAGAGTCAATTACCCAATATGTAACTTATCAGCCATTTTTGCGCTGATAAAAACTCTTAAGTATTTGATATTTTTCTGTAAATAGTGTCACTCAGTTCTAGTTTTGTGTGTTTATTTGATAAACAATATTGCGGTTTGTTAGTATCCCTGCAGCTCTGTTCTAAGTTTCTTTCTGCGTCATAAACATAATTTCTTACATCGTGTCTTCTGCTTAACTCTTTTATTACTATCAAGTGATACCAGATATGGTAGTGTAAAATTGCAGTACCGTACTTAATTAAGCACGAAAAGGTGATTCTACCTAATTTGATTGAGTGAGTCAAGAGTGTAAGAAATCAAGTGTGATTTTATTACGTCCTATTCAATTATAAATAAATTTTCAAAAATCGGATAAAGTAGGGAGTTGAGACCGATACCTAATATAAAATTAAGAAAACTGCATCTATATTATATTAAATATGACAAATTTAATTATGTTGTAAATGACTAACCAAATTGAAAAAAAAAATTTAATGTAATGTATACTGCCAAAATACAAAATATTGCATATGTTTTAGGCGCATACAGAAAAAATATTAAATATCTGGTAATAAATATTTTTGAAAGGTCTTATAATAATAATAATAATACTTAGGAAATAAAACGAAAATAAAATATTAACACTGCTGAAAATATATACATTTAAAATATTCTGGCTAGTAAACTAATTAAATTTTATATACTTAATTAAATAAATATAAAATAAATAATATTTAAAAATGAAATTGCAGTGATTTAAAAATTTAAAAAATTTAAAATTCCCCTATAGATTTTATTTATATAGTATGTATATATATATATATATATATACGTTTATGTGCATATTATTATCAGAAATTATATTTAATTTCTGTTATTATATAATATGTATTACAATAATTATTTACTAAATATTTTTAGTACTATTAAATATAGTACTATTTTAGTACGGTATGGTTCTTATATAAAAAATAATACCCTTTTTAAATGTTATGTTAAAATTAACATTATTTTTCATAGATTGCTAATTCACAGTATTTTTACATACTATTATTAACATTAATTTTACTAATATTACTAATTAAATAATAATTAACAATAATTATAAAAAAAAATGTTATTTTTTATTAGATTTCAATGTGTCAAAATCAAACTAATATAAAAATTGTTTTCTCGTTTTTTGCTCTTCTCTTTTTTTTTTCTCTCTTATTCATTTAAAACAATTTTCATATTATGTGTGTATACATTTCTACTATGTATTTATCAATAAATATTTATCAATATTGTTATGTAAACGTCATTGTACATTTTATAAAATATTCAACATTATTTAAAAAATTATTTAAAAAAAAAAAAAAAAACAACGTAACTAATAAAACTCAAATTAAAAATAATTAAAAAAAAACAACAACAAAAAAATATGGGAACTTTTGGGCACTTTTAAAATATGATATTAATTATGCACCAATTGCACTAAATCATCATTATACTAAAAATAAAAAAAAAAATAAAAATTTAAAAATTAAATTTAAATTTTGCAAATTCATGTGCCTCTGGGAAATATTTTTGGTTTTTATTGAAAAATAAATGTAATATTTTCTATCAAAAAATGGTTAAAATGTATGGAAAAAATCCGGGTGTTAACAATTAACTTTATTTATTATCTGGATATAATAATATAAAATAATCAATTTTCATTAAATAAAATCAATAAATACAAAAACAAAAACAAAACAAAAAAAAAATATTTTTGAAAATAATAAGGCTTTGATGCATTGGGTGATGTATTAAAGCCAGCTAATACTGTGACACCATCATCATTTTCAATACATGGTGGTGTCCAACATGTTCAAACTGGAAATGTTCTTGTAACAGGTA